>JAGJRO010000279.1:0-60124 GCA_022832285.1 Lepidurus apus apus
TTCGCGCTGATTGGTAATAATCGGCTTTCGTCACGGGTGAAAGCAGTCAACGCTAAACACGCCTTTTGACTTAACCTTGTATATAAGAACCTTGCCTGCGACCTCCCGATCACAAGGCTTGCGTCTTATCCACTCTGTCATACGCTTATATGTGTAGGGCGTTGAAACTTCTATGAATGCAACATATGAAGTAAGCTGGCGTCCATGTACAGTGTATGTTGATAGTGTTCCATCTATTTTTCGATTTATAAAAATATGACTGTCCACCTATAGCCATACCTTGTATTCTCTAGAAGTTTTAATTATTATATAATATTTCCTGAAAAAATCGGGAAAAATTGAGAGCCTCGCCCCTTTCCCTGTTCCCAACAGGGAAATTTGCTTGCTTTATATTATTTTTATTAAAAGCTCACAAATACAATAAAATTTTTCAACGACCATCTATGATCGCTTTGGACCTAAAACTTAACTGCCAATCGCGTCCAATAGTTTCGTCTTGAAACCAACGCAAACAATCTGGAGGGTGACAAATTCAAACGGCTCAGTTATCATAGGTTTCATGCAAATCAGTCTTCAGCAAATCTTTCATCAATTTTCATTAACAACATTCTTCAACCTCAAAGAAATTATTTATTTCGAACAGCAAATACATTTATACAATAAAAATATTACTTATGATTAATAACAATTATCAAACATTCTTCTTCATGTGTTCGGCGAAGTGGCATTACATCTTCGTCTGCTGCTTCCTTAGTAGATGTCGCTGTCTATTTATCGGACTGTCCTCTTTTTCCTGGAAAGTTCGGGGCCTAAAAAGGGAGGGTGGTAGTGCAGAAACCAGCTTCAAATTTTCCTGTAGTGCTTCAAATTCTCCACACTAGATGCTCCTTGATCCCACCTCGAAGCTCCGCGTTATCTAAACCATTTATTTTAATTATTAAATTATTCTGTAAGTCCAATTTTAACAAGAACAAAGGTTAATATTCTACAGGACTAAAGATTCATTTTGGGTTGAAATTACGGGTATGTTTACAATGAGATATTTTCGAAAATGTCCTTCATTTGTTGCCACGCGCCACTAGATGGTGGAGTGACACAGTTCCCGGCTTTAAATTCTATAAAAAAATAACCCTAAGCTACTTTATGACGTTCATTAAGACCGCAGAGTGGATTATGCTTGGGCACGGATGCAGAAGCTTCGATAAAAAAGGAGGAAAAAAAAGGACTTATTGTGGGCAACATAACCTCGTAATAGTGATACGACTGATTTTCCTTTGATTTCAACCCGGAGGGTACGGGTTTTGTGAGGGTCTTTTCTTCGGTCGATTAGTATGAGCGGATTGCTGGGGATGTTCATTACCAAGAGTCGAAGCTGGCGGGGTTTCTGAATCTTGGGGGCTGCCTTCATTAGTCATCGGCCTTTGACCAAATCAGGACTAAATGAAGCTTGCATTAAGACCAAACGAAGCAACCAACCCTTTTTTATCATCCCTTTTTGGCTTGTGTATGGTGCCACCAGGCTTGATAAGACTTCTGGCTTGCTAAGAAGATTTATCTGCATGGGAAAGATGCGTATGGCAAAAAGGCTTGTGTTTTTGGTCGCTCAAGCATTAAAAAACACGAGCTGAGCTAGACAAAAAAAGAGAAGTGCTGTGCAAAACATGGGAAATCTTGGGTAACGCTCCATTAATTCCTCCCCGTTCTTTCCTTTCTTTCTTTCTCTGTCTCTCGTCCTATCTTCAACGTTGGCAGTAATACAACTGCCGACATTTTACACCCCAAAAGTGGCATAAATCAGGAACCTGAGGAAATCCTCTGCAACTAAGAACTTAATTGCACAGCCGAGGAGCAATTGCTCAGCGCATCTTTCGGGGAAGTGCGGAACTGACACTTACGAAATGGAAAAGTGACACAAATGGTCTCACTTTTCGTTCACTTTTAAGACATGGGCCACACCCCCTTCTCCACATATGTTCTTCGGATATTGCACTTTGCCATTCCCCATAGCTCTCCTGCCCTCCCCCTTATTTCCTTTCTTTCAGTGTTAAGTGGGGTGTCAAAATGAAAATTACGCTCCCAACCCAATGAATATTACGACTTCCAGCAGATAAAAATAGAATGCGTACATAATCTAGGAATTATGTGACGCCTGTACTATTTTGCTTTTTATTATAAAATCCCCGTGGAATTCTTTCAGAAATATAATTAAACATATAATAAAAATATATGACGAAATGTAATGAAACTCGGATATTTTTTACTAAATTCAATACTCCTACAATTAATAAAATGAAACGTATAATAAAATACTCCCACAATACTCCAACAATTAATACAATGAAACATAATAAAAACAGAGAAACAGATAACGAAATGTAATGAAACTCTGATATTTTTACTAAATTCAATACCCCTACAATGTGAAATAAACTCAATACATATTACTGAGAATGTTTTTGAAAGTTGGGCAAGAAAGAACAACTAAACAGCGTTCCAAGTTATGGTAGAAATGCACCAGAAAATGGATTGAGCCTATATCGTGTCATAAATTAAGAATTTTAGGAAACAAAATTTGACAATGCAGATACTAAGCAGATACTAAGAAACAAGATATCCAAATATATCGAAGCAGTTTCCAAAAGTAGTTTTCATCGCCTAAGTGGGTATACGGACGGACGGGACAAACTGCGCACTTGATCAATGATGACAAATGGGTCCTTTCCTTGCTTGCTTGGCAAAGGAAGTATTGTCATTTCGGACCACCGCAAAATGGGAAAATGGGTGTGGCTTGAAGTGTACAAAATAGTCATTCGTACCGAACTTCGTCTGTTTTAAAAGAATCCTTGAGCGTATCCGTATATTGTCTTTATTTTTTCTCTTTCTCTCTTGTCTCTATTCGGATTTTATTTGAGTCTCACGAGGCTTGACAAGAGACAAGCTGGAGAAAGTACGGGGCTTTATACTGTCGTGTCCATGCAAAAGAATGGTGTGAGGTCAAAGGCTAAAAGCCTTCGGCACGAAGCAGTGCCGCCAGGCGCTGTTGGCAGCTTGTGCTGCTTCTGCTGTAGCTAAAGATAACAATTTCTGCCAAAATAGCAGCAAGCTCCACATAGGAATGCCTCCAGGTCAAAGTTTCTGTGTACTTCTCAGATCGAACCAAAAAAAGTACGGACCACCATGATGGACCTGGATTCCCTAATGAGATAACTTCTGAGTAGGTCTCTGCTACAGTAAATCCACTTTACACTTTAGGACTGCATGCATGATCTACTCCTAGCGGCAGTAATAGTCATAAAAGAACGTCTCTGAAGTTGCCTTTAAGAAAATAAATTAAAAGAAACGGAACTAGAAAACTATAGAATTTTACCCCCCAAAACGACAATACAAAAAAAACGGCTCTCAAAGATCTTTCGTACTTATATTCCCTTTATGCTCCTCGAGTTCTGAGCTTTATTGCATTGGTACAACAAAGCAGAAATGAAGCTTTCCTCTCTTATGTACTTCCCCTAGTCCCCTATATGAAATTTCTTGCTTTGGCGCGCCTTCTTACACTTGCTCCAATCACTGGACCACAAATCTTTTCTGCTTTTGTCAGCCACATTTCTTTGATACAAGGAAAGCAAGCAAGAAAAAAAAGAGAGGGGGTGAACAAAACCTAACCAAGTCAAACCCCAAAAGATTTTCGAGGAACGCACTCCAAGGCAACCCCAACAGTGAAGAAAAATCTCAATACATGTTTGTCCCGTTGCTAAGGGATGGATCTCTTTCTATTGCAGCCCACTACTATACTATACTATTTTCTTTTGCCTCCCCCTTTTTAGAAAAGCTTGTGTGGTATTATTGCGTTGCTCATCACTCGACTAATGAGACCTCCCACTAAGGCCTTCACCATAAAAAAAGGAGATTTTCCTTTTTCCTTCGTTACACAGATCTTTTTACCCATCTAAACCCTATGATGGAAATTGTATCTGTTTTTGTCCAATACCAAGATTAAAACAGCCTAACAATAATGTTGGCAATGCTCTAGCCCATTGTTAGAGCTATGGAGTAATATAACCTTGTTCAATACGGTCGTGAATAACGATTACTTTTCTAGCCTATTCTATCTAACTAAAAATATACTAATTTAACTAGTTAATTAGCTTAGAATAATACAATATTTTCAAAATCTATTTTGTAACAGTAATGTGTAAATTAACTGCTAAAGCTGCTGAAATTATCAAATTCAATTACAATTAAAGTTTACAATGATCGTAATAATTTTTTTTTAGTTAGTTGAATCGGCCTGAGCTAAGCTCGTTGCCGTACAGGTACTTGGAGTGTAGGTGCTAAGAGTTAATTGTTATTTTCGTAATCATAATCTATTGGTAATAGCAACGATATTATTATTAATATGGTATAGTACTGATAGTGTATTGATGTTAGTATTTAAATTAGTATAGTTGTATAAGTATATTTAGTATAGTATTAGATATTAGTAGAGTTATCTTATATAGTATTGATAGTAATAATATGATATTAATAGTATCATTAGTAGGAATAATAGCAGTAATATTTTAAATATATTTAGGATAAGGCTTAAATGATGATGCCCTAGGGGCAAGTTTTTAAAAAGTCCAATAAAATCCCGAAAGAAACAATTAGCACTGTTTTCCTGCAGGTAGACCATTCTTTAGCACACGTCCAGTCCATCTTGCTAACAAGTACGAGAATCTCAGGCGGTAAAACACTCTCATTTGCATACAATAGGTGCTATAGCTTGATATCAGAGACCCATTATACCCAAAACTAATGTAAACTTTCTTGCACATTTTTTTTCTGCCCTACTCTCCTCTTTCTCTTGTACCAGCGATACCCCCCCGTGATAACCCATTCCCCTCCCATTCATTAATGAGGGGCCTTACATGGGAAAAAACGTATTCTTCTTTTTAACCCGCGGAATCTTTTTGGTAATAGCCTCGTCATCTCGCAACCACCTATCTTTGTCAAACAGAAAACAGAAAATAAAAAAAAAAATATTCAACGCCATACGCATAATCATCTATGCAGGTATACACTTTTGCCATTCGCGCGGTTTGGAACTCGGCAACGATTAATCATCATTACAGGAACAGAAACCCCTTTAAGATGCGA
The DNA here is from genome assembly GCA_022832285.1 of Lepidurus apus apus. NCBI lineage: Eukaryota > Metazoa > Arthropoda > Branchiopoda > Notostraca > Triopsidae > Lepidurus > Lepidurus apus. Next base: position 5,134 of record JAGJRO010000279.1, read on the forward strand.
CTTTATATAGAAGACGAAGTCTCCCGTTCCGAACAAAACATTCGTAAAGGAACTTATAAGGAAAACCTTTTTACGTCCTCATCAAATAAGAGTTTAGAACAAGATGGGCTCGTTTGGGCCACCAAAACGTTCTAAACTTTTATTTCTATATACATTTTATTTTGTACATGTATATACACGTGCACAGATGCATAGAACTACAAGTGTTATCCGGCACCCACCAGGAGGCTGTATAGCAGAAACCCCCTGCGGATTCTAGAGGTGTGAGAGGTACACGGAAGAGATTGCCAAGGGTTTTTAAGTACGCGCCGACAAACGAAATACGAGATGGAAGATGCCAATCAAGTGGAAACAAGATGGACGAGCACCGCTTAAGAAATGGCCTTGTTTTGTTTTGTTATTTCCCTATTTTATCTTATTTTTTTACATATCACCTCCCTCCGCCTTCAAAGTGGCTCCCTCCTTAAAAGAATGATTTGACAATTTGACGGAATTCACTAAACGAACTTTTTAGAAAAATTATTTAGAAGAGTATTTAGTATTTAGAAAAAATAAAAATAAATATATTCCAAATAATTCGGATGTTTTGTGAGTGAAAATTCGGTCAAGTTAATCGAAAGGGACTTAATGTTTCGACAGCTGAAGTTAACTTACGTTTGTAACGCAGGAAAACTCGATGATCAATGATTGTGGCTGTCCAAACCTTGTGACAGGCATGAGGGTAAACCCCAAACGAAGTAACATATGATGTTAAGACACCCTTAGGGAGCAATTTCACATTGTGTTGCAGCCAATTCTCCGCTTTCGCATCGCAATGACAGACGGGTTTCAACCTTCGTTGGTAAGTCAAAAAAATTTGCGTGGAAATGATGAAAGTTTTGGGTGGGGAGGGGTTTAAGGCTCGTAATCGTATTGGTGAGCGCAATCGGGATATCTTCGCTTTAGTTTTCATGTCTTCTCAGCAGTGGAGGATAACGATCTGAAGCACTTGCTTTAAAAAGCTATTTCCCTTCACCGCCAAAAACCTATATCCAAACTCTCTTTCAGAATCTCAATGCTGTTTCGGTTTAAGCTGGCAGACCTGCATTAAGGAATAAAAAAGGGGGGAAATGGGGGTAGAGGGCCGACAGGGGGAAGGGGTGCATATAGCCTGTGGCCTTAGGAATATTTCTGCCACGAGCTGCACAAGTACGCCACTATACTTTATAGTATTTTGGAATGGCCCTCTTTAGAAGTTTTATGCAGCCCAGTGGTCATTTTTTAAAAACAGCTCCCCAAAAAGGAGGATTTAACATAGAAAGGACATTACTGTGCCAAAGCCAGTCCTTCTCCACCCCCCGAAAAAGACCTCAAATGGTCCGGACAGTTATTTAGAAGTATCGTCACAGTAATATAGCCTTGGATCTCTCTTCCAGATTTTTTTTCCTATTTTTATTTCTCTTCATAACCCCAAGATTCACACAAAAGATTCCTGCTCGAGTTTTCAGATCCTAAGATATTTCTTAAAATTACTCTAAAATGGGCCCAAATACCTCAAACTGTCATTTAATTTAATTTTTCTTTAATTAAGAATATTCTTTGAAACACCTTAATTTTTTTAATATTTTTTCCTTTTTATTTATTTTCTGATCGTTTATTTCGTTTATTTTAATCTAATTTTGTTAATTTTATCGGTTAGTTCTTAAAACAACATTGCTTCCAATTTTCTTAATATTACTTCATTTGTAATTGTAATCACTGTTTGAATTTGACCATTAAATCCTAAATGTTGCAGAGTCTGTCTTTTTTTTATTTACTTTTTGCAGAAACTGGACATAATTATGGATTTTTTGTTGGGTATAGATCCAGCGAAGGAAATGCGAAGCGACATTCCAATCCGTGTTCAATACGAGTCCCTTTGGGGAGCAAAGAAAATGACACATACATTGAATGGAATATGAAACTGGAATATATGTGGTCGGACAGGGACGTTGCTCGAGCCTGATTGATATGCAGCTATTGAACTGCCCCTTTTTTTCAGAGGGAGGTGGTCGAAGCTTCCTTCTTTCGTTCTTTTCTCCCTTTTTTTTATTCGTACTGTACATTTCCCTGGAAAGGACCAGGCCGCAAGTTTGGTTCTCCTTATTGCTATATATATTATAGTTTCCCGATGAAAAGGGGTTGCGGTGGCTTTTTTTATGCGCGGACAAGGCTCATTGCATATTCTGAAAGTAAAAGGGCTTTCCAGTTTTCCTCAATAGCCACTCCAAAAAATCTGACCCCCCTTCCTTCCTCTCTTTCCCCTTTTCTATAGCTGCCCCACGCAATTTCGCCTACTGGAAAAGTTACCCTCATTCGTGTTTTCGTCGACTTTTTAAAAAATTTGGATAATTCTTCACAAAAGTTTATGAGCCTTGAGTCCTCCGATCTCTTTCCTGGAGCTTCTACCCTATTTTCAATAGATACAGCCAAATATAGGTTGAAATGAACTATTCAAGCCTCTAATAACGACAAATGGGAAAGAATCGAAGGCTTAGATGAAGGGACTGCATAGTGCAGCTATAGCTCCAGGCGCTGTATATACCGCTCCGCCGTGACCTTGAAGATTCTGCAAACGCTTAAAAGACACGTTACCCTTCACTCTAAATTCCCAATAAAATTACACGGTACACAACTTTTTATGTGCTTTCTTTTGACTATAATATCGCACCAAGTTTCAAAAAATAAATCCTTTAGAATTAAATTGCAACTTTAATATCAGAGCATATTTCGTCTAGGTACATTTTGTCTTTTATGTAATTTAATACATAATAATTAATGTCCCCCAAAGAAAACCCTAAGAAATTATCTAATGTAATACTATGCTTTGGAAGATACAATTTGAGGTCCTTAAAAGCTGACTACTAAAAACACTTTGAACAGTTGCTGTCAACAAAGTTGCCAAAGTAATGAACTGTCACTATTGGCTCTCTCTCTCTTTCTCGTTTCGAGAATATAAACCTCCATAAGGATATAGATCTCTCTCGGGTTTTTGTATATTTACCTCAGCAACCAAATCCATCCGTCACCGTCAAAACTGACTGGCTGACCTTTTAACCTGAACGTGTGATCCGAGCCATGTGCCATGCGATGCTCTCCTATATTCCTCCCGCTTTACAGCAAACACAGTTAACTCTTAGCAGTCCGTACTTTTTATTTTCCACACGGCAGACAGAAACACATGTAAAGCTTTTCCTTGGCACTAATCAACTTTGTTCTGGTCAAGTTCAAGTTGGCATTGGATTAAAACCAAATAAATCCGAACCTGGTTAACAACTGGCTGCATCTTTCACCATGTTTTGTCTCCATACTTTATTTCCTTTTCCTTTTCACTTTTAATGGAGCCAGGTTTTTCGTCACGTGCCATGCTTTTTTACGAGGCGAAGTACGAGCCCAGGCTTTGCTGTTAAAGCTGGCAAGCCAACGACGCGCGCGACGCTCCGAAGAGATGCCGGAGGTCAACAGGTCAGAAACTACGTCTTCCTCTCTACCCGTCTTCCCTATTTTTTATTTCATTCCTGCTACCGAATTTTTTTTTATTTTCCTGGGGTCCTATTCTTAAACATTTCCACATTACCATACCAGCACTTTTGCATGAATATAAAATCCAGCAAAAAAATCCGATATAAATAAGCTTAAGGGGGATTGGCAGTGCACCTCTATCTTCCTCTCGAACCAAACTTGCAAAAGGGGTTAAAACCAGGCCCTTCCTTTTTTCCCGCCAAGGTTTTAAATCCCACCCATTTGACGCCAGGATCAAATGGAGGAAATTTGAGTCCAAAATCAGTTCGAGAAATCAGTAATAAAATTATAGAACTAAAGAGGGTGGGTCGGGCTTTAAACGTGGGAGGCTATCAACACCAAGTCACCGAGTTTAACCTCTTTGACTTTACCGCGGATTTTCCTCTGATCTCGTTTGACGACAAGGGTTTTAAAGCCGGTCGAAATCTGATTGGCGTCTCCAAATTGCCTCCACTTTCTAAACGTTCCCTTCGGTTATTTATAATCTTCAGCATCTGAGTCGAGTCGAGCTGAGTGAGTTTATCAGGCCTAATGACATCCGAGTCATGATTGTGGATACTTTGGTGGTCGTGTACTTACAATTATCAGGAATTTGAAAAGAACAGTTGGATGTTATATGGAAATACCTTTTTTCAAGAGGGGGCTTTTGTGTAGACTTTGCACTTGAAAAGATCCGAACTCGGGTTCATTACATATAGCAAACCTTTTGTTGTGTGTCGTGCAGTCTTGTATACAGACCGTGTAGTGTGTAGTGTGTATGCGGTCGAGAAGAGTATTGGCGGCGGAAAATGAGACCCTCTGCCAGGATTTTGCCGTCTCCCCTTGTAAAATAAATTATCTCTTTTTATCTATAGCAGTAGTGTCTGTGCTACTTTGTGTGGTACTACAAGACTCATGACATGTTTTCAAATAAGCACAAAATGCCCCGGCCGGGGGGTTGTCTATAGTGCAGTTTTGAAGTTCATTAACTTTGTGTTCACCAAGAGTTCAACATCTATGGGATAAAGGTATAATATACTATATGCCATGAGGTACAGCACAAAACCTTTTGAAGAGGACTGATACAGTAAGAGATAGCCAGGAGGCAAAACCCTTAATTACACCATAAGGATCTCTCGAAAAGTTGGATGCAGAAATGTGAGACATTATTGATTGTTAAACACAGTGATAAGTTATTGCGAGAACGCATAGAGGAGCTTGTTGGGGAGACCATAATTACCCTTTTCAACCTTTAATCGATTGGGAGGACGTGGAGGCAACTGCGATACGAATGAGCAGGATGTGGGTTCAGGACGAAAGACTTTTAAAGATCAAAACCATGTGCTAACCTGAGGTTTACCAAAGGCTAACCACAAGGATTTCATAGTTTAGAATTCTACTTTCCAATTACTATTTTTCTCGAAATTCTAATTCCTTTAAATTCCTATTTTCAGTTTCCTAAATCTGTTCCCCACCTTGTTTAACTCGACAACATCCTGAAAAGACCCAAAACAGGGTTAAATGCATGGTAAAACGTTCGGTTTTGGTTAAATGCTCCAACTACCAAACTACCATTTACTGTCAAATTATATTTTGACGCTTTAAATCTGCTTTAAAACGTTTTGAACTGGTTCTGAACGGGGGATATACCGGAGATTTAATCTACTCTACATATATTTTTTCCTAAATATATTTTTTAATATATTTTAAAAAACATTTTATATATTTATTATATATTTTATTCCCTATTTTGTATATATTTTTTATTTATATATTTATCATATTTTTTTAAATATTTTTCCGCGAATTAAATGTTAGAGAATTTCGAAGATTTACGAGAACAATTTATTGTTCGACGGAATCCGGACGACAAAATGAAGGCTCATTCTAATGAAGCTTAAAGCATTCCAATTCTTATCATTTACGCATAAAGCACATACGTGAAGGTAGCATCTTCACCGGCTAAACACTTTCCGGTCAGGAAAGCCCTTCCAACGGCAAAGGATGGAAGTTATTGCATGCACGTCGTACTGTACCTGGGTAAAACTTCTCCTGAATTGACGAAATACGCTTATTTGTCAATTTGTGCTTAACTTAATGAGCGTTAATATATCTACACGGGACTTTAATTTGAATTAGCTAAAGTTCTTTAAAGTTAAGAGAGTTGTAACAACCTCAATTGGAAAGCTCAATCAACTGTTAATACTCATTAATCTGAAAGGTAGAAAGAGTTGATGGACACTAACTTATCTAGTCTAGCCTAGGTACAAACCTGAACAGAGCTGAAATAAAATATAAATCAGTATCGCGAATTAACGCATCTCGAAGATTTCGAAGCTTTACGAGAAGAACCCCTTGCAATTTTTAAAATTTCGTTCTAAATTTCTAGTACTGCTCCGAGGAATTTTCAAGAGATTTCTAAAATTTTTACCATTTTATCATGGGTATTAATAATTTTACCCAAAGCTTTTGGTTCAAAGGTTTATCTTAGAATGAGTCGTTTACAAGGTAATTAACCTGTTCCTTGCGTCCCTCTTAAGCAAAGCTAAAATTTCCGAACATGGCGACTTAGTTAGGACTGCTTGAATCAGCGAAAGCAAAACATAAAATCCTCGTCCGTTCTATCAATTCCGCCATATTTCTGGACCGATGTCAAATGCCCCAACAAGACAGCCAGGTGGATACTCATGGAACACTTTTAACGAAGGCGACAACACGGTTTTAGGGGTCTACCATTAAAAGGAGCCAAAAGAGGCCAAGGAAATTGTTCTAATTAAAACACCCGAGGTAGGCGAGACGTGACGGTTGACCCCTGCGTGCTTGTGGTTGACCCCCGACGCCCCATATGTTTTCCGAGCTTGACATTTCATTTTTTTTGGTCTTGCAGCCCCCTCTATGTCTCTTGAAAAACCTAAATTAAAAAAAAAGAAGGAAAAAAGTCTTTTCTTGTCGATCTCGCCCGCACTCCATATCCCGGATGGCAAACGCCAGTAAATTGCTCGAGTCTGCAGCAATAAATTGTGCGTGGCATATTTCCCAGTGGCCATTACGACGTGATTTGCGAGACCTTCTCTTGACAAGGCTATCGCATTGGCCATAGACATGCCTCTGTTGGGGATGATGCTCATCGTCGCCCCTGTTCTTCCTATTTTTGTGCCTTTTTTCCTCCAGCTTCCTCGCTTTTTTATATACATTTATGCACCACGCAAAACATTTGGGCTATCTGGAACTTGTGTACATATCTCTGTTGTATGTATGTGCGTCTGCCATATGAGTAATACACACAAGACCCAAGCGAGCCGCCAAGAGCAAACCGTATCAAACTAAAGTTGCTTAAGTTTCTTGTACTTATCTAACCCACAGGCATCCATTACTGCTCCTCGAGGACGCAATCAGACTCCGGTTAGAAAAATAAAACAAAATGAAATGAGCTCATCGTCGGAATATCGCGTGGTGCGTCTGTCGCGTCACATTACCGAAACTTGTGTATGTGTCTGTGTGTGTAAGTGTGACGAACAAATAACAAGCGGAGAGAGAGGAGAGAAAGAGTCTCCGGAGATTCTCTCGAGGCTTTTGACAGGAAATAGTTTGCGTAGCACCGCAAAAAAAGGTTAAAGTTGAAGTACCGAGTGTTGACACCAGCAGCTGGACTTGTAGTGTAGTCGAGGTTAAAATAGGAGGATTTTACCCAAACAGACCCGAAAAGAAGGGAGAAAAACGCTGTTGACGGCACTAGCTATATTTTTCCTATATCGTTCAGGAACTCGAAGAAGGTTTCAGATAGAGAGGACGGAACCGAAACCTTTAGGAAGCCTATATTCATTGAGAACAGAGGCACCGAACGGGACTCGGAAAAACTGATGAACTGCCGGAAGAAGACACATTCTTCCCCCCCAAAGCTCACCTCTTGACCTGCCTTCATACGTTTAACACGCTGCCAAAAGCATTCATAACATTTCAGACCTCAATGCATTGCACGCTATTTTACACCCATATGTATTTTCCCAAACACCCAAACTTTCCAGTTTCTTTTACAAGCATGCAATTCCTTCTAAACGACTTGGATTTCCCCATATCCCCTATATCCTTTTCACAAAACATGGCCGACCCTACGATTCAAACCAGCCTATTTCCAGCAGTGTTCCGGATCGGTGCTTTTTTTGTGATCTTAGATCTTTTCCGATCGTCGTGAACTTCTGTCAACCCGATCAGATCAAAAGTTGCAAAACTTCAGAAAATTTAGATCCGATCGAAAAGATCCAAATCGATCAGATCAGATCAAAGTTCCGATCATTTTAGGTAAAACAATAGTAGGAATAAACGGTGTTACAAACAGAATAGACAAAAATTCGAATGGTTTCGATTTTTGATCGGTCGGGATCGGTAAATTTCCCGAAGAAATCGATCAGATCACTGCCCATTTAGGGTCAACGCCGATCAGATCAAAAATGGCCGATTGGTCTGATCTGATCTGATCTTTTTAAAAAGATCCAGAATGAATCGTCGAACTTGTTTTCACGCGAACCTATAGTTTATTAATTTCTGTCGATAATTTGAAGATTGAGACCTAACCTCGCTTAATTTTTCGAATTGAGACGTGAGTGTATTAATAGAGTTAAGGGATTTTAGATTCCAGCGAATTGGTATAGAAAACAATACTTCACAGAAAATAGTTCCATTGAAGAAATTAATATTGATGATACATTTACATTCAGATTGAGATTAGTATATAACATTTACATATAATTCAATTGAAGAAATTAATATTAGACGATATATTTACATTGAGATTAAGATTAGTATATAATATTTACATATAGTTCAATTGAAGAAATTAATATTAGATTATATATTTACATTCAGATTTAGGTTAGTATATACGAGATAGAAGTTACAGTACTTTATTGGTATTAGATAGACATTAGATAGTATTTTTAGGTAAATAAACGTAGATAAATTTGGAAATAAGTGAAACTTTTAACTTTTATTCTTTTGAAAGTGGACTCGACTGATTTATGGAGCATGTGTGCGCGGAAACTGTTTGAAAGGTGGCTGTTCAGTCCGATTTCAGCGTAATGTGTTAAACTGATGGTAAGAAATATGTTGCCCCCCTCCCCCCACTTTTATTTTGAACTCTTCGGAAATTTTTCCTCGGCATACTTTGACCCGTTCCCACGCCCTTAAGAATCCTGCACATGGACAACCCCTTTGACTTGTCTTACGGCGGCCCACGTGTGTATCGAAAGTGTCAATTACCTGTTCTGTTCCACTGGACCAGTTCGTAGCTATCCAAACGGAAAAATAGGTCCTTCTAAAAACTCCCATTTCCCTCAAAACTGAAGAAATCGACATCATTCAACAACTCCTTAACGATTTCATTCAAATGTCGATCGTTATCGAAAAGATTCACGAGTAGGCTTAAAAGCACCCAGTCCAAGGCATCACACATCCGGTTTCCATACTCATAATCGAAATAGCCTCTCTTCGGGGTCCAAAAGGCTAAACCCCCTAATTTTCCCACGAACAGTCAAATTTCATTTTGACTCCAGGGGGAGATTTCCACTGTATCACCAGCAAGTATGTATATGTATGTGCTCCTGTGGGAGATTTTTGCCTTCCACATATGAGAAAACCACCGACAGATACATCGACGTGACCATTCATTAGCCACTGCTTTGCTGGGCCCCCTAACGAAAAATTCCCGTTCCAGCAGCCAGGGGTCAAAAGGTGGCCGTTTGCGAGGGGTTCATGTGACTTCTTATATGGATCTCTTGATGCCCCCGAAGCTTTTTCCAGAGTTGTGGACAACCAGTGCACGACTTCCCCAAGACCCACGACCGCAAAAGGTACCAGAACCGTCCAAAAAGGAGTTGAAATGTGATAGTCTACGCATGGGAGGGTGTAGAATCGGACTGAAATAGCCACTTATCCCCCTTTAAAGATCTTTCCACCCTCCAATTCAAGCTTTCTCAACTTAAAACTAACTCAAAACAAATTTCCAACCCCAAAAGCCCTCCCAATCAATCCTCTTTAACCCTCGAAAATCCTATGAAAACAATTCGACTAATTTTTAGTCAAAATCTCCACCCGGCCTCTCTTCGAATCAAAACATTCCTCAAGATCGTTCACTATATCTAACGCACAAATACTGCAACACAAATTAATATTAAAAAACTTGAAACCTATAAACAATTTATCTAAATTTTTAAATTTAGGTACAACCTTTGATTCTGAAAACATTGAATGGATTCCTCTTGACGGAATCTTCACAACTCTTGACTGAATTTCTTAAAATTAACCCAGGAGAAGCCGCATTAAAAAAATACAGGACTCATCGTTGTCTCATTGATATATTATTAATATTGTTATGAATGATGTAATACTATTAGAGTGTGATTGAACACAATGTGGGTGTTTTTTAAGAAGGAGATATAACAATCCGCCTTTATGCTAGAAAGTCAAGATTGATTGGCGTGAATCCCTGGGAATTAGAAAATAATCGATCTGAAAGCCACAGAAACTTCCTATGTACTACCTGTTGTGCACAAAGCAGCGATTTCTTAGTGGAACAATGGATCTTGCTTCTTTGGAGACATGGCTCATCACAGATAAAAGGCTTTTTTTGGGAAGGAGGGGAAGAACTGCAGAAGAAAACGCTATAACAGCTCCGAGACATTCTTCGAGCAAAGTATGTAACCAAAAATGAAAAAAAAATAAGCTTTTTGGCTTTTGAAGAGCTTTGCATGCTGCATACATACCCGCTGTATGCTCTTTGATGGATCGGCTTAGGGGACGTCCATTATCCCAGAAGGTGATGAAAAGTCCTTTTGGAGACTTGCTCCAACACCAGACCTTTTGAGTGAAAAGTTCCTCTATGCGCTTATGTGTGTGTGACTATGGTATTTCATTACCCGCAACACAGTCGCCTTTGGGCCAGAAGCTTTAATCCCTGTTCTTTTAATTTTAAATTTTTCTCTCCTCTGACGTCTCCCTTGTGTATTAGGGTACACGTTGATGGTCTGAGAAAAGACTATACTTGTAGCTCATCAATGACGTAGGTGAACTCAAGGCGGATTCCCTAATCTCTAACCACTCAACGTAATCATGTCAATAAGTTGTGAAGGCACCGAGTTTTGGTACCATGGAGTCTATTACGCAGATGGGAATAGATAAGACAAGAGACTTGTCCATATAAGAGAGGCTTTATCTCTCTCTCCTCACTCTCCTTCGGCCGCAGAGAGTTTCCGAATTTCCACACATCAATATGAGAGTAGACAAAAGAGGTATGATCACGAAAAGGGACGCGATCCATCACATGGCAGACAGGAGTTGATTGTTTTCCCGAGAGCCGTACCAGCGCCCAGACTTTGGTGGTAATCTTACAGCTTTTGTTGGAGTTGAAACAATTTGAGCAGTTGAGAGAAACCGAGTTTTCTCACGAGTTATGCACAACTTCCGGCTAATTTTTAGCCCAAAGCTAACTCAGATCCATACAAAGTACTGTACGTGTTCTGCAATTGACCTGGATTACATCCACCAGCGTATAACTATAATCTACTCAATAGTCATCTACCCGGGGAATGTTTGGACTATTTGATGTTTTTGTTTAGCTTGTTTCGATGAAGGTGCCAATTATTTTTATTTTTAAAAAGAAGGAAATAATAAGGTAAGTTTATCTTCATGACTTAGCAATTGAAGAATTTTGTTAGGTAAGTACAGTACTGAACATAATTTATTTGCTTCACGGAATGGCCATTAGTTGTATTGGCTGGCGGGAGGCAAAGCCAACGAAACTAATAGACTATACATCAAGCATCTAATTACCTTTCCTGGTAATTATGACCATAGGTAAAGCCCCATCAGCACCCAAATGACTAGTCAATAAGCCACGCAAACTCCCAAACCTAACTACTATCCCAGTGCTGTTGTATACTTTAAACTCCTCTGGTTGGCTAATACAGAAACTAAATCTCGAATTGGCGGATGCTTTTGAATTTACTCACGATACAAGGTACGCAATCCTATAGTGAACCACTGATGAACTTCACCTTTTAAGCAAAAGGAAACTATATGTAAATCTCGAGACCAGAATCTTCTTGCAGCAAATACAAATAACAAACTGGACTAAAACAAAAACGAACTCTATAAATACAAATTGAATTAGTATTAGCTTGGAACGTTGGAAGTAAACTTCAATTCACTAAAATTCCATGTTTCCATGACTTTCTTCTGCATCGTAAAGTCCAACGGTCATCCCAGCGAGGGAATTTAAACAGACGGAAACTATAGAAAATCGCCAATAATGTATCCGTGCTTGCAGGGAATTAACACTACGCTAGCTCCACGAAGCGGGCAATTGCCTTCAACTCTCAAAGTTAAACTCAAAAAACCCCGACTGACTTACATTAACGTCATCTTCCTATTCTTATCCTAAACCCTATAAATATATTATTTTAAGGTTTATACAATTAATCGTTATACAATTGCCGTTTAATTTGCCCGTAAAAGAACTCTTAACCTTTTGGCGTCTGCGCCGAGCCGTTTTTATTCGCTTCGGAAGCTAATCCCGTTCTGCTCAATGAGGCAAATCGAAATCGTTCGTGGTCAATATCATTACGCAAAGTATATACAGCGTTTGGGGAAGGGTGAGGGGAGGAAATACCCATTCGTTCTCCCCCCGCTTTTGATTTTCTGATGCAAAACCCCAGAAAAATCTCCGTTTTTTCCACGCTTGCATAAATAACCGCAGTGATAAAATAAGAAAAAAAATCTTAGATAACCTTTTTTAGGGGGTGATGTATATGTATATTTATATAAATGTGTATATGGTCGTATACATGTATACCTCCCCCCCCCAAAAAAAAAAACTGCCAAAGATAACTCTTTCGGATAAGTCATCTCTGGAAGCTTGTGGTCATGTCCCCTCCTTTTGTATATTTATAAAAAAAGAGATAAAAAACGGTCTCTTCCCTTATGACAATGCAGCATGGATAAGAGGTGATAGGTCATAGCTGCAGTGTTTGTGACGTCCCCGCGTTGGTCATTGCATTTTTTTTGTCAGTTAAGGGCTGTCTCTATGCTTGACTGCGGAATAAAAGCTTGGTAGAGTGCAAAGAAGAAAAGATTCGCAGGCTACACACTTCTTTTTTCTTTATTTTTCGCTTTTTGGGGGTACCCACGCAGACCGCCTGCCGAACCTCTTCCTGTTTTTATGTGCTCGTCCATAATAGCCTTAATGGCGGCTTGATGTGTAATGGCGAAGGGGATGACTCCCTGGGCCCATCGTTTCTTTATCGCAAAACAACAACTTTGCACCCTTTTCTGACGTTGCGGGAGGATTTTTGTATTTCCTTACCGTTTACCAGCCATTTTTTGTTCGATGGCTGATGGGACTCCCCGAGATTAGGCTAATGACGTGGTTCTAGAAACGTTCTCTTAACGCTTTCGAGATCCCCCTCACTTTTTTCCTTATTTAGGATGAAAAGAGGGCAGAAAATGTAAATTTTCACATCCTTTTCTTACCTTGCCAAACTTTGTTTCTGTTCAAATTTCAGGTTGGCGTTTGGGAGGGAGAGACCGACGTTTGAGAAGTGTGAGATGGTGAAAAAGGAAAAAGTCCTTACCAAAAAAACAATCAAGGAGCCCTGCTGGCAATGAACCTTCATAAGGTTGTTTTGCATTTTGATGAGAAGAGATGAGATGGAAATATACGCGCGCGGAACGAGAAAAAACTCTCCCTCTCTTTTATCTTTTACCCACACTTTTCCTTGCTTTCATAAACAGCTAAGCTCGAATGATTCACCTTTGTGGTGTGACTTTTCCTTAAATTCGAAGATAATATTCTAAATTTTATTATTGATCTCTTTAATAAGTTGCCTTTGTTAGCTGCAATTTTTAGCTTACTGGGAAGATGAAATGATGTATTTTAAACACTTTGTTAAATTGACGAAATTATCTGCTTCACATACAGATAACTCCGGAATTTCTATTCGCAATGCGGATTTTCGGATACGAATTTCGGATATGAATTTCGGATTCGAATTTCAGATTCGAATTTCAGATACGAATTTTGGATTCGATTATTCGGATACGAATTCGGAATAAAAGTGTGCTATTACAAGTATTGTACATGGAGGTACCAGTATTTGAAAGATTAGTATCGTAGTACCATTGCCAGTAGTATTGTCTATTCATTAGTAAACGTTAATTAAAAATTTCTGCATCGAATGTTCCTTGTAGGACAATAAAGCATTCATGAAGGTTTTGAAAGTAAAATAAATGCATTATACTTGAAAGAATGGGAAATTAAATGTTTGGGAAAAGGAACAAGGCAATGGCAATACTGTGCAATACTGTGCAATACAAGGATGTGGTAGTGTGGGTGTGGGTGAATGCAAATAATCCTTTTTGCAGGTGGATTCTATAGCGACTACAGTCATAAGAATAACAACAATAAAAGCGCAGCGAAAAATAAGCCTGAAAAGAAACACTTACAAAAAGACTCGACGCTAGCGAACACTCTATAGAGATTACACACTCTTGTTGTGTAGAGTCAGCTTTTCCATCATAGGGGCCTGTCAAGGACCCATCTGGTGCTTGCTGCTTACTAACCCAGAGACAATAGTCGTAAATGAAGGTATACAACACGCTGATACTAACAACGTGAAAAAGACAAAACCATAGGACTTTATCGCCACTTCGTTCTATGTCCCTAGAGGCAGTTCCTATATAGTCTCAAGTGGTCGCACTGCATTAGCTTGATCACTTACGAATTATATTAGTTTCTAAAATATTCAAAAAGGCTTACCCCCTTCACTTTACCGGCTCTCTCTATCCGTATCGCTCTAAGTCATTCTACACTAAATTGTAACTTAAGTTTACTGAAATTAAACCATACGCTAAGCAAAAATAAAAAAAACTGTACCAAACGGCACAAGGTAGGGATACACCTGGGATACACTAATAAACTACATTATGATTATCATCTAAATTACTGTAATTTTAACTAAAAAAATATTGTACTTAGAACATTCTCTACGAACAATTCGAGAACATTCGATTAGGATCTCTTAGAAAATAAAACCAAGCGCCCGAAACGTTACTATATACCTATCTGAGGGTATTTAGAACCTAAATACGGTGGCTTCAAGCTTTCTTACAAGATTTTTTGGGGAAAAAGAAAGTGAGCAGCGTATCCATATACTGTACAGATGAATCTTAGGCATACGGGCAAGGAGCTTGGAATTTTCATGAGACGGAATATCTGTCGGCTAAAGGTGTTGGAAGCCCTCGTATTAGATAGGAGCTTCATTACAACAAGATTAATAGGAGCGGCAGTAAAAAAGTAAACCTCAAGCCGAAAGCCCCCATGCTTATCATGTAACCCCCCTTTTTCATTTGCCGATTACAAGATAAGGTGCCTCATCTCAAAAGCGGAGATTTAAAAAATCTCAAGTACACAACATATGGAACTCTTCGAAAGACAAAAAAATCCTCAAGAATCTACAACGAAAACGGAGCTTATACAATGTGGCAAGACCTCGTATTGTAGTCTATAGTTAACATATGAACACCCAAAGGAAATAACGAGCGCTGACGACTTTCAAGCTTCCCAAAGTCGTGACCTAAAGTTAGGATGGCCGGATGTGGCTAACCATTCCTGACATTTTGGTCCATTTCATGCTCAAGCCCTTCACTCACCCTAAGCAAAAAAAAAATTATGTTCTCGACCCAAATTGCGGGAATTATAATTTGACAAAAAGTAAAGCGTTTCCGTACTTTTGTTCGCCTTCAAAGAGTTATATGTGCGTCAAAAGTTGCAAAGAAAAGAGTTACCACACAAACAAACGTCTTTTCCTTTCTTTACCTTTAATCTTTTTTTTTACAAAAAAGGGAAAGTACTTTCCTCACTTTTTTCATTTCATTTTTTCTTCAAAATGCTTCGCATACAGGTATTTCTCTCTCTCTCTCTATAAATATATTATTAAATACATATTTTAAATATATTTAAAAGAAAGCCATGTTTCCCCACCCACAAACGCAAAATGTAATTAATTCAATCAAATACTCACTTTTTTTACTTCCTTTAAATTCTTCGATAAATCTCTTGGTAACCAAAGAATAAAAATACGACGACCTCCTACAACACAGCGTCTCAAAAAGATTCGGAAAAGAGATTCTTATGACACCCCATGGACTTTTCCAAGGGGTGCACAAGAAAGAACGAACGATTTGGCATTCCTATGGATGTACTCCAGAACGCCCACCTTTAGTCGCCTAACGTGATCTTTTTGTACCATCCTGTTTTTTTCTTATTCTTTGAAAGAAAAGAAACGCACCAATGTGGGCCGAGATTTGCAAGTCATGACCAGCAAGCAGTCCCTTGAAGCATTTTTGGTGGTATATTTAACAGTGGACAGTATTACCCCCCAAAAAAACACCTAAGAAGGTAAAAAAGAAACTGTTGCAACATTTTCTTAATATTTATTAATTCCAAGACCCCGATCTTTATTCTCTCTCTTTCTCTCTCTTGCTGGCTATGGCTCTCTACTAAACTTCTCTACTCTCCTCTTTAGTGGTGCAGTGGCTCATGCTGAGACGCCCTCCCGTTTAACCCAAAGTCCCCGGGTCGACTCATCAGGACTCCTCACACCTGCCTGCCCAGGTAGGGGATCCCCTTCACCTTTAACCTTCTAACACCAGCGAAGCAGCATGCCATGCATGCTTTAATTCCATAAAATAAAAGCCCTTCAATATTTTTTTTAATGATTAAAATCAAGACTTTTAGAACAAAAAACGACTAGTTCAACTTTCATTACAACCGAAAAGTGGAACTAAAGTTCTCGGACCAAATCAGAACTTCTCCAATGAAAATTTTAATTAGAAAAAAATTAATCCACTGAAATCCAGGATTATTAATTAAAGGCTTGGACTTAATTAATAATCCCGATTGATTTCAATGCAATTCAAGCTTCCGAGTTTTATGGAAATTACTGGTAAAATCTTGGAAAATTCCGTTTTCGAATCCATGAAATTTCAATGTTAGAATTGTAACTCCAGAATATCACAGCAAAATATTCGACTTTAAACCGATTCTAGACGGAGAAAAGGAAATGATTCAAAGCAATATCTCAAACTGTTCCATTATTTTATTAAGATTAAGCATGCAATTTCAGGAAGACACTTAAGTTCATGTTGAAACTTCTCGATCCATTAATTAAAATGTTGGAATTAAAAATAGACGCTCCAACGAAAAGTCAATTTTCGCTACATAGCTAAAGGTGAAGACCTTTGGAATGAATCCATTCCAAGGCGTGAAAGTGAGGGCCGAATTTTAGCATAAACGATACAACGAACCTGAAATATGACGGCAAGGTGTAAGAAAGCCAAAGAAAAGAAAAAAAATCATTTGGCCTGTTTCTGCTTCACGAAGGAGGGCAAAAAGATCCGGCTTGTGCGGACAAATGACATGAAAGGGTTGCTCGACACGTTACAGGTGTTTTGATGAATTTATAGCCGACTCCCTGCTGTTTCAATGGCGAAACCAGGCGTGCAATTTGAGCACGTTCAATACCCTTAGCCCACCAAAAAGGAAACGATAAGCCTTCACATATTTTTTTTAATTTTTTTTTTGGGTCCTGGAAATAAAAACTCCTCTCTCCTCTCTCTCTTCAGCATTACTTTACCATCCCCGGTACCCGAGTTGGAGTTGGAATCAAAGCACAGGGTCCCATATACTCCTTTTCCTCTTACCTTCCTTTTAAACCCCAAACCACCAAAAGTGATGGAGTGAGCCCAGGGCATAAAAATGAAATGGGAAAATTTCAACTCGTAAAATTTTCGTTATTTACGTCCTAATCATTTTCCAAGGTGGGGGGGGGGGATTAAAGAGGGATTACATTGCCAAGTTATAAACTCTTGTTTTTATGCAAAGTAAAAGCAAGTCAAGATTTGCCATTTTTCTCGAACAAGACTTTGATTGTTGGCGATGACAGACTTAATTTTCATAAAACTCCCCTTATGTCAAAGGTATCAGAACCACTGCAAGAAGGCAGAATAAAATAAGAGAAAAATATTCCGGGGGACCACCCAGGTGGTGCAGTAATAATAAAAGTTCCCAAAATATCATAAAATAAAAAAAACGAATAAAATAAAAACAGTAAAAACTAAAAACCTTTTATGAAATATGTACTGGCACCATTCCGATCATGACAAACGGTCTTCCAGCCCGGGCAGGAACTCTTTTGTTGTAAACCTACAGAGTGACACCCCATGGACCGCCAAGAATGCCTTCATTTGCATACATAATTGTCCATGCTTTTGCAATGGTCAGTTGTATATAGTGGTCTGTATTATCTTCCTGCGGTACCTCGCCATATGGCGGTCTAACAGTTTTTACACTTAACGATTCTTGAAATTACATTCGATAGGATCTCTTCTCGGCATTTTCGTCTCTAATTTAAAGCTCCCCATCATCATGACGTCACCAGGACAACAATCAGAAGTGCTATACAACTTGACTTATGATGGGGGGCGGGTGCTACTCAACTCTTCCTTTGTCGCAATCATCGAAATCCCCCAAATCCATGAATAAGCGCTTTCAATCCTATTTCTGCATTTCAATACCAGATTCGACCCATAAAGTTACTCGTTGGGGAGCTGCGAAGGAATTGAGGGGCGACTGGGACAGTTTTCACTTATTGTTCCGCTTAGCTGACCACTGCTCATTGCGGAGGATTGTTACCCGCCAGAGGAATCCATCATCCCTTGAAATTTCTACAAAGTTTGACCAGTATAGAAATGTGGTCCAGTTTCAACCCCGTGTGCTTCAACCTTCCCTTTCTCCAAATGCCTTCAGAAAGAAAATTGAAAGAAAAAAGAATATATATTATAATATGTAACGCTCTATAAGAACACCATAACTGCCGCTGACTCTGAGAAAAGGGATCCTTCAAGTTTCCCATAAGCTCTCTCTCTCTCTCTTCTCTTTTACCTTTCTAGCTTGCTATATAAGTCTCGCCTATGGTTCTGAAAACCAAAAGCATTGTTTCCTTGGAGCGCTAGGACATTATCCTATATATAAAGGGTCACGTTCTGCTGCGCCTTGCAACTATCAAGTTTTCCATGATCTAACCATCATGCTGGCTAACCATGTCATGAGCACCAACAAGCTCATGGAAGAACAAAAAAAGAGAAGAAAGAAATTTCCAACACGGGCCCACTATTATAAGAGGTGCACTACAGACGTAGCGATCTTGACCTGACACGTGACTTCATTGTGTAAGATCAAAAGTTTTAGTTTTTTTATGCAACATTTACAACTAATACCTTGCAATCAATTAAGGTAATAAATTCAAGCCTTATCTCTCGATCTTAACAGTTATTTTACAAAGGCGCTCAAGCAGACTTGATGTGACTCTGACACGAGATCATTGGAACGAACCTGATTAACGATCATGAGGGTTTCGGGTGGTTTTTGAAAAAAATAGTTGGGTTTTGATCCATACATAACTGTTCTGTTGGAGACACACAACAGCTTTAGGCTTAACATAAAGCTTCTGTTTATAGGCAGTCAAAGGGAACTTGCTTTCAACCTTGATGCTTGACAACTGTTGCAAAAAGTATGGATTAATTATTAATAGAACCTCTAAGAGTCTGATCTAACAATGAAATTATACGGAAGATACCAAGGATTAGCATATACTTGAAAATATAAGTGTATCGTAAAAAGCTGATGGGAAGAATAAACGTTTCAAAAGTCACTCTAGAAAAGTAAACAACTCCCTGACGCGTGTCTGGTTAACTCAAGGGCTCCGCAAGGTTAAAGGAGGAAGAGGAGCCGGTCAAGTAATCCCCGTTGTCCAATGGTGCCATCAGTGGAAGATGTGACAAGCTCAAAAAAAGCTAATGTTTTCCTAAGATTAATCTATAAAATCGACACCATACCAAATCAATGACACGATATTTGCTTGAAAGGAAGTCTAAATATACTTTTAAATTTTTCGAAACTTCAAGCTTTCTTGAAATTTTCAAAAATTTTCGAAATTTCGAAAAGATCAAAATAGAAATACGCACATTCTAAAAGTAAGCATTAAATACAGAAGCCCTAAAAATAAAGCACCTCAAAGTGTATTTGAGTACTTTTAAGGTTAAGCCTAAATAATTAGAAAACTACGAGAATATAAATGAATCAATATTTTCCTGGTTATTAATTTAACGTGAACATTTCATTTACATCATCAATTTGATCTTTAGTCCCAAGTCTCTTATAGTTGGACATCTTCTTACAGTGGCGCCGAGATCATTACTGTGATTTGGAACCACCAAAACACGCTCGCCACGAGAAGCTAATTACGTTTCTTTCCCAAAGTTGGAATCCTGCAACTGACTCAACACAAAAGGAATGGTTCTGGATGTGGATTAATAACCTCCGACTCCGACCGGTGCAGAGAGGCCACAACGCTAAATATTGAAGCTAAAAGAGACTGGGTTACGTTGCCCGCGCCAAAGAGAACTGATAATACGTAGCTTTGGGAATATAAACGCCGAGCTTTTCATCTGCCATAATTCCATACCTCCGAAAATTCCCCCTGGGGCCTCCCGGTACTAATGAACCTTTTACTCTATAGCTCCCACCAACTATTAATGCCATAGCAAATCCTCTCGCAGTGCCTCCCCCACCCTCGCCTCACTTCCAGCCAAAATCTGTAATAATGCTTGCAATATAAGCGGCTACAAAGCGCTTATAGTCCTCGAGAAAAATGCACGGAATGCTTTCAAATTCCGGAACTCTGAACCTTGTGCTAAGCAGAAAGCTCTCTTGGAGCCGATCCAAGGCAAGAGATAGAAACTCTCCAAAACAAGGGCGAAAAAAGCACGAGCGTAAGAGATCGAGATAGAGGAGTCAGAGAATCGTTCCGAAAAGTCCAAAAAGGCCTCTGCACTGTCGTCGTATGGCGTGACCCTTGACGTTGACCTTTTCTGGACTGCTCTGCTCCGATTGCGATTGCTGTTGCCGCGGTGGCCATTGCGCCCTAATGAAATCCGGCAACATGGTCAGGGATGGACCCTCAATTCGGCCCATGTTTTCTTCTTTTCTTTTCTTCCTCCTCTCTCCTCCACTCTTACGTTCTTTTTATTTCTCTTTTGTGACAAAATAACCTCCCCTCCCTTTTAATCTAACCAGAACTTGTAATCTTGGGGATTGGCGGGCAGTATCTGTACTGGCCAAGCCCGAAAGCTTGTCTTGAACGCCATTCTAAACAAAAATAAGCTAAAATACAAAAAAGGAAAATAGTTGTATAGTATCGATCTGGTGGTTTGGGGCATGGGAATGAGCCTAATAAAAGCAGAGATGCCACTAGTTTTGAAGCTGACGGTTTTTATGATCAGGACGACATGATTGTCCCCGGAGATTGTTTTCTGATGGTGATTTCCGTAGCTGTGGTAAAGAGCAAGGCGACTCGATGCTTTTTTTTCCTCTTCTGTGGGTAACATATAGAGAAAGACAGAAGACAGAAACCACATATAGTGCAGTAAAAACCCACCACCACCCTCAATCCCCTGTCCCGAAAAACGCTTCAATTTGGGGGATGACAGGAAGGGAGCGCTACGGGGACGCAAGTCGAAACAAGCGCATTGAGGCCACATGGCGCTCGCAACTGTGATTGACCGGAGCATGGAAAACGTTTTGGACCTTAATTTCCATTGCCCATAACAAACTACATACAACTCACCTCATGCCTTTTACGTTACGACAATAAAAACCCCAAAAGCAATAAAAACTCGCCGTGGAATACGTTTCTTCCCTTCAGGGACTCTTGCAGTCTCATCTCTTGCGTAATTCTAGGTAATTGTTAAAGCTCAAAATATAAATGGCATGATTTGATTCATGGTTAGATTAGCTGAGGAAAACTTTAGTTTATAATCTGGAAAATTTCTGCAACAGTAAAATATAACGGGGATTTAAAGTATTTTGTAATCAAATTTTTTATAGCAAGTCAAGTACAAAGTAAATGGCATAATTTTACATCGTTGAATGTCGACAAAGTTTATGTTATGTAAAAATAAATGTAGTTGTATTAACAATATCACGGCAAAAACATCGTCCATGTTGATTATGAATCAAGTGAGTTATAGTTAAATGTTGTATATTTAGTATTATTGAGTATTTAGAGTCAATAAAAACCATCATAGATCTGTTGTTAACTTGCTATATTGCCTTATAATGGATTCACCGATGATTTATTCAATACCGTATAAAGAAATGAAGACGAACCAAAACTGCAGCACTTAGAATAACTCAGGCGTCACTCATTTGTTAAGTCTTCACTGAAAAGGACGTCAAATTCTAAGCAATTAAGACTCGTATATAACGTCCACCCAAAAAGTAAGAATATTTTAAAAGTATAGAGCTAACAATACATGTAAAGTTACCATCTCACTTTCCCTTTAAATTGTGAAGAACTGAAAGTTTCGTTATTGAAATTATTAAGGACGTTCTACTTTGTTTTCCCAGTTTCAAAAATCGTAATTTCCAACGATTTGGAAATCATTGCAACATTATACACTATACAGTGCTTCGTTGCAACACTATGCAATATATAGTGTACACTACATAGTGCACACTACTATACTATATAGTGTACTATATAGTATACAGTGTAGTATATAGTGTACTATATAGTGTTTCTGTATAGTGCTTCCTTTTTTCATTGTTGCAATGGATAAGCAATACCAATGAACGATATCTAGAAGCTCTAGTTAGGTTATCTAAAGTTTAAATAAGTTTCATTTCCTTTTTCTCAAGTCTTTAATTTCCCTTGTTACACAATACGACTCCAGGAGGTCATGTTTGGACAGTTTTGAATTAACGGTAGAATGGAATGGGAAGATTCATCTAGTTTGCCTATCCGAATAGAACAAAACAAAAGCGTTATCTATAGCTTCTTTTGAAAACAGATCTATTATTACAATTTAACCTAACTTCACCTAATCATAGGTTCATCCTTTCTACCTTCGAAAAGGTCTATAAAGGTTTTTCAAGTCTCGTTAGTGCTGGAACACCACACCACTGCGTATATAGTCGCCGCGTTGGGCTTATTTAGAAAGGACAATGAGATAACATTGGCGTTCTTTATGGCAGGGAAATAACAAAAGCCGTGAGCCGAAAAAAGGAGCTCGTGCGCATTTGTGGCTCTTTTCAAGGGAAACAAAAGCTCGATTAGAAGCTCTGGCACCACGTCTGGCGTGCTCCTCTCTTCTTTTCTTCCTCTTCTTTTATTCTTCTTCATTTTTTGGGGCTGGCCAAAAACCCGGACACTTGACTATAGTACGGTGGCCAAAAAAAATATAAAAAAGGAGAGATCTTCTTCTTCGGCATTACTTTGACACCAACACAATTGGCCCCTTGTCGAAGAACAGAAAAAACCTCTTCACCCCCCACAAAATGGCGAGTCATCAAGAATTCATCGTGACGTTGGCACAAAACTTCCCAAACGTTAACTTGCACTTTTCCCCCGATTTTTTCTAATTTTTTAAAAATAAAATATTCTTTAGAACAGTCTTTTCATTCCAAAGAGGTATAGGTACAACAAAACAAGAGCCAAATTAACCTCCTGTGAAATTTTCCAGGTTTCAAGCCTGTCAAGTTACATGATGAGGCCCCACTTGTAACAAGTGCGAGGTCATTTTGTGGTCAGTCATGGAGACTTGTCAGCAGGCGAGGGTGGTCACTCAACTCCCCAGGGGTCCTTGCTGAGCCCAGCTTGTCTGTGTCAAGAATTGACCACTGTGACTAGGATGAATGACTCCCTGGCCTGGCTCAGCCTTACCAGCTCCAAAAAAAGAACCTGCTTAACAAGCCTTGCACCCTCCAAAAAAATCGTACTAATTCGAATCATGTCAGAAATAATCTTTCTCTGCTTCCTAACAAAAACCTGATTTCAGTAACACCCCTTCAATAGTGAAACCTAAACCCTCCAACACCCCCCTCTTCTAACATTCTGTACACTCTCTGTATTGTACTATACTCCATTACTCCTTACATTTAAGTCGAAATATTAGTCGAAATCTTGTCGAAATCTTAGTCGAAATCTCAGTCGAAATCTTGTCGAAATCTTGTCGAAATCTTGTCGAAGTCTTAGTCGAAGTCTTAATTGAAATCTTTAACCATGCCAGCTATTTTTTGGTAAATACTAGAGTAACACTCCACTGCACAAATTTCCGCTCTTCTTTTTAATCCTTCTGTATTCTGTATCCCAATCCCAACTGATACTTCCATGGTATGAGCTTCATTAGAGAGCTTTCTAGATACGCATTAGAGACATCTTTGGAAAATTGACAAAAAACAAACACAAGAAAGTCGATGATATAGGTATAAGCCTTTCAAATTAGCCTCGTTAGTATTCAAGGTCACCGCTAGGTGCCGAAAGTAGAAGGCAATACGTTGAATGTACCGCCAATACAAGCTGATGAAGCGAGTCGAGTGAATACACGGAAACGAGTCTGACTCGCGTGCCTTAACCTAATCACAAGATGGTGCACGCTCCCTCAAGAACCTGTAGCTATACGTTCTACCATAACCCAGAAACGAAAGAGAGACAAGGGAAAAAAGAGGGTGAAAGGCGTTCAAATATACCTAACCCGAGTCTAAGATATAATGCAAATGTAATAAACACGAGTATTGTATTGCTGATGAGCGGGTCCTACCTCCCCTTTTTTGGGTATTCACCCTTAGATGCAACCCCTACACCCTACAGGGGTCGGTGTTAGATGCCAAACCCCAAAAAGGAAAGGCACTTGGCCAATTGATTAGAACCAAACCCTGCTGCTCCTGGTCTATACTCCCTTATAACACCCTTTGGGTTCGAAAATTTTCTATAAGGCAAAAGCCACGCAGCTGTGGATTTTTGGCCACAAACAGAATTAGGCCTTTGTGGGACAGCCAGGGTGTCTATAAGGGTTCAAATCAGCATGGAATATGCATCGGATTAATTGGGAGAAAAGCTGATTCCCATATGTGAATGCAAGTATAATATCAGGCACGGAAAAAAGGAAGGGGAGGTGAGGTTACCATGATTCTTACTAATACAAGCTTCATTTACACAGCTCCATGTGCAGCCAAGGGAGAGAAAAAATATCGATAAATAGAAAGATTTGTACTCTTTTCACGGATTTATATCCACGTCTATCTGTTTCGCAACAGCGGTTGTGAGCGAAACCGTAACAAAGACTAGTTTGTTTTTGCTTGATGCAACAATTTACTGCTATTCATTGTTATACTCCCTCTTACTTCAAGCTTACTTTGGTGTCAATTACACGTCAATATTTATCGTATTTTATTAATCACAAAATTCAAAATTCTTTCAAAATCACAAAATTCTTTTTTAATTAATGTGTACACTTTTTACTTTTAAACCTTTCAAATTCAGACCGTTTCGATTAAACCGCTTTCATTTTTTTAATGAAAGCATTAGAATTGAATTATTAATTTCTTTGGCATTACTAATTAATTTATCGAATTTTCTAATTTTAAAGTATTCTAAAATTTCGACTTATTAATTGTGAAACAATTTTCTTTTCATAATTTACCAGCGTAAGCAAATGCCTATTGCCAAGTCTATTGAATGCTCGACTTTGACTCGACTTTGACTCGACATCGACTTTGACTTGAATACTGGTCGACACATAACTTTTGTAGATTGGGGCTATTTACAGGGGAGATAAATAGTTCCAATTTACAAAAATTAAAGAAAATTGTGAAACTTAAAAAGTTGTGAAACTATTTTCTATTTTCATATTGGCGCCAAAACTAAAATTATATGGTTTGTAGCTGAACAAGGAACACATTTTAAGAAAACCGAATTTTTTTAAATGTCTATTCTTTTTTTAAAAGTTCGGAAAATAATATATAGGGTACCAAAAGATTAATAGGAGCACGGGACTAAGCTAACCTTGTTTCCATAATAGTTACATTATGAAGAGACGAAGCAGACCCCACATAACCCTAAAGCGGGTTATTGGAGGTCCTAACGTCGTATGATCACTTTGGAGCAGGTCAGAACAGGCCTGGTATTAGAGGTACCTGCTTCTGGTTTATTTCAAGCTGATGCAGTTACAAACCATAATGTCATAAGCCAACCATTTCCTCGCTCTCCACGACATACGCCAACAAGTTCCGCCTATACTGTACCCTATATTTTCCATGGGATCAAGTGTTACCCAGCAACGCAAGTGACATATGAGCCTTCTTATATATCCCTGAACACGCATAAAAAACAAAGAAGAAATAAAAAACCCAGCTGATATCAAGCCACTTGCCCTTTTTTAAAACAGATTATAAGGGTTATCATTTGCCCCAGGTCTGTTTCCCCACGCCGCTTTTTGCGTTAAGGGAAGGCCGCCAGATCCACCGAAACCATATCTAAAAAAGCTAATAGTTGACCGCCAGCCATTCCAAATGAAAAAAAAAACAAAAAACAGCAGCGTAGACTAATATCCCAAGTAACGTCTCTGCCAAATGCGTAATGTATACTTGTAATTTAAGGTCCTTCCATTACTGATAATTTCAGGAGGTCTGCGCAAGGTCACTTGTTTTCGTTCTTGCAGACGAGGGAAATTAGGTCCCGAAAACCCTTACGGAATTAACTGCCTTAAAAATAAAAATAAAGAAAATAGAAAGAAGCCACAGGATGAGGCAATTATTGAGTAAAAGGTAATTACCGGAAGCTTGAGGTAAGTACACACAGACAAATTTTTATACTCCCTAAGACTTGGAAGAAGTTACTCAAATTCACCAGGCTTAAGGGCAACACACACTACCGAAAAATCATCCATTGGGGTCTATTAAGGTGCAAAGAGCATATGTACTGCCCCAGGGCCCCTTCGGTAAGGTGCTAATGATGGGCTAACTGTGACTCCGAAGGTTTATAGTACACTTTCCACGGGCTCCGTTTAGTAGCCCACTCCAGAAGTGCTGCGTGACCAATGAAGCGGGGACAAGCAAAAAAATAAAAATAAGCTTTTGGCAGCCATGCGATCAATACCTGTAACCTAGAAACTGGTTCTCTGCTATGCAACAAAAAATAATAGTAATAAAATATTAGCTCAAAAAAGTACAGTCCGATCAGAAAGTTTTCTGAAAAGAATTCCTGCATTCATAAAAGTGGTCTTTGAAATATCCCACGCAAAATATTAAAAGAAATAAAAAAATGATTTAGTAGCTAGAAAACTCTTTGTTCAAAAAATCTTTTTTTAATTCGAGCAGACGAGCACGATATCAAAACTGTACCATCGCGGCTTTCTAGTCGGCTAAAACTGACCTCTGATCAGTTTCCTGACGCACGAAAAACTAACGGTATACAAAGTTAATCTAGAATATAGTCCGCACAAAAGATTTGGGGGGAAAAGGGTGGGGGGGCATTGTTAAGGTTGCATCTTTAAATATCACGACACGGAAAAAGCGCCCATTCCGTGATCTATTGTTATTTCCGAAGAAATCAGGATGATCACTCGTCCGTATTGTTGGTTTTTGGTTTTACCTTTCCTTGTTTTGTTTATTTTTTATATTTCTTGGGGTCGGTTTTATGGACAAAGATTGTATTCTTTGCTTTGTGTGGAGACATGTATTGGGGGGATTGTATACTGGCTGAAATTAAAATAAAAAATGCGGCGTACTGTACATTGGCCTGGTCGGAGGATTTGTTGGAGGCCAATACAGAGCTTTCAAATTTTACAAGGAAAGTATAGGGGTTTTTTAAGGGTCTCTCTACTTTTTACCCAAAAGGTGGACAATGACTTCCTGTTGCACTTCACCGTCCTCATCATCATCACAAACCCATGTGCACGCGGAGAGACTTTGATTTTAACCAGTATGGGAAGCTGACCTTTGCCTCACGTTAGGTCATCGCGGTAGCGGCTTTTGGCTGGAGGCTAAACACACGGCAATTAAGGCCAGAACGAAAAATAAAATATTATAGCTTCCCAAACGTGGAAGGAAGCTGGAATTAGTATGCCTTCTGGCTTGGCTTGCGAAACAATTCCATTCATAATTTCCTCGCTCACTAAAATACACAAAAAGAGTGATGCGTATACATGTACCCGGTTCCCAACGTTATTTTTTTTTTTATTCTTTTTACAAAGTTCATTCATCTTGCAAGCTTCCGTTCAGTCTAACGGACTCTTTTCGAATTATTTTCTTTACCTTTTTGAAGCGAATTCACTCTTTTATTCTTTGACTCTAAATTTGAATTTCCCGCCTTGCGTCTAACTTTAAGAACCAGCCCAGAATTTGCAAATTACTCACAATAGCATTGTCAATTATTTACCATTTATATTTTTAACTATCTACAATAATATTGTAAATTATTTACAATAATATTGTCAACATTTACAATAATATTCTCCATTATTTACAACAATATTGTCAAAATAAATTGTTTTACCGTTAAACCCACTTACCTGCAAAAATGTTCACAAAATGGCTCTTTGGAGTAGTAGCGACCGATGAAGTCTTCCTGGGAAAACCAGTTATAGTTTTCACGTCATCACACTTAAAATGAACCTTCGCCAATACTTGGCTAGACTGTTTGCTTTGGCACATTCCACATGCACAGAAAGCGTATAGTATGCGCAGTATACAACTATAAAAACACTAATTATTCCAGGAAACGCCTAAGTAGAGGAACCTAAGGACCATATGCCTTTCCAGCCAAACCGCAACGTTAAGAGGTAACGTATATACCCCCGGTTTGGCTGCTGTTATGTTGTTTTTCCAATACAGCCTTTTTAACCCTTTCATTAAGTTCTCGGGAGAGCCCCATCCGGCGTGTTAAAACTTGGGGAGTAAACAAACAGCACACAACCATCTGCAAAGCATCAAAATGTGTCCATGCTGCCCCATCCGTAAAGCGTCAGCGAACAAAGCAAAAAGGATCAGGTGGGTACCCGGAGGTCCGCTTCTTCGTCTTGAACCAAAAGTATTTATGGAGGGAAACGGGCAATTTTTCAGCTCTTTTTTTATCACCCCACCCTACCCTGGATAACTACCACTTTCTGCTGCTTTCTCTCTCCCTCTCCCTCCATGAGACGCTCCCATAGATCTTACGAAACCTCCCATGGTAAGAAAGAAAAGAAGGGAAGAAAGGAACAAGGAAACATTTCTTTACGAGATTTTTTTCCTGTTTCATGCCTTCAAGGAGTTTTGCTTACCACCAATGCCCCGAAATGGCAAAGAAGAAGGAAAAAGAAGTGCAAGTTGCGAGAGTGCCTGCCATAAGGGACCAATTGTGGTTCCATGACTTCATTACGACCCCATCTTTTCTAATACAGCAGATGCTACTCATATCCGCACTGCAAGTTTCCCCTTTTAGATTCCTTGTCCAAACGAAAATTTCACAGCTTTCAACACAAGTAACCCGTCCAAACGATTCACTATAACAACCTCTGACGTCATCGGATCTAACGAGTACCCACCGTTACAGGTGCCTGGGCGCTGCACCAATATAGTTCAGCTTCGAAACAAGCAATGCTTAGTAATTGTTTAAATCTTTTAAATTACAATAATACTCTATTAAGATCATAATGTAACAATTCAATAAACCCAGCTTAACAAGCTTTTTAAGAAAATCGTGGACGGTATTGACCAACAAGGCTCAACTTCGAGCATCATGGGTGAGCGGGGAATTACCAGCCGAAATTTAGTTAATTACTTTCCTACAAACTTTCCTTTCCCAAAAAGCATGTGTAACGTATCAACAGACTCAGTTGTTGACGCTCCAACTTAATATACTACTGCCGTCCTGCCTTGTAAGGAGTACAAAATCGCCAACTTCAACTTCTGCTCCTAGGCCAATCCTATCCTCGACCGTATGCACTATAAAATGCGACAATTCAGGCGTGGGAACAATCAGGCTTGATATTGCATCGGTATGAAAGAGTTTTTATATCCAAGCTCCCAACACTATTTTTGACCCCTGGGGGTATTGGTGTGGTTGGTGTTGAGGTGGGGACAAACAAAAATAGGTGCCGGACAAGGAGCAAGACCTCTTTCCTTCGCCATTTCCCTTCTGGACTGGAGCTGGCCTGAGGGCAAGTCCGGACCTCCGGAAGACGTTCATTACCGCGTAGGAGCGGAACTAACACCGTGAGTGGTTCTGCTTAAACTCCATACACACGAGATTACATGTCTCTGATGACTCTTTAACTACTACGTTCTTACACAGGCAGTAGTAGTATATACAACCTCCACCTGAAACTTGTTTCGGCCCAGGGCAAAACGAAAAATAAGATCCAAACTCAAACTTATGAAGAAGGGGAGCCCCCATAGTGTAACTAAAACGGCGGGGGGAAAATTTGAAAAAAAATGAAAAAAATACGCACCCAAAACCTTAAGTCACGATCTCACGCTCGTATGTACCCAAGTTAGTGTTCGAGACAATAAAGGTACCCGCCCTACCAAATTTAAAAAAACGTTCGGTTCCAAAGTCTTCACACGACGCCAAAAATAACGGCTTTTGACTTAAAGGGCAAAAAAATTGGGAAAAAACTCAGCCATTCACTTAGAACCATTACTCTTTACTAGATCGAAACAGAACAAACGTCTTGCCCTCCCCCCCGCACTGAGAAGAAGACTTATTACCGTTCGTGCACTCGGAAAGTGAAAGGTGCCAACCAATTATGATTCTTTCCAATCGTTCGTGGTGTAATATCGCCTCAATCTCTCAAACAAATATTACAACTAAATTTTTTCTAAATTTATTCAAAAAGAAATTTCAGTTCCTCAATGTCAGGCAGAGCTTTTACAAATGAAACCCCGTCTTCATGAAAATTTTAATTCTGGAGATTGAGAAAATTTATTTTTAATTAATGATCAAGCATTCTTGGGACAAAGAAGTGATAAATCCAAGACTATTTTGATACCAAAATGATATGAGCTTGACCGCAATCTGGGTCAAAATTGTTTCCATTCTTTTTTTATATATTTACTGCTGAGTTTTTCCCGTATACTGGAGTGTGAGAAACATCTTCCAGAAAGGAGCGAGCGTAACATGTTGGCTTTGACTGATGACCGGCCATTAAGACAGAAAAATTGATGTGCACCCCCAAGACGAAAAGCAAAAAGCCTGTGCAACCTGGTTTTACAAGGTGTTTTCTTCCCACGGACACCTTTTGGTCTCGGCTCCAATCCAAGGCCTCTTCCTCCACCTCCTCCTCATGACCATCATCGCCGACGCCGCCGTATCTTAAGCCCAAACTCTATAACTTTTGAGCAGGGCTGACTGTCTTGGCCGCCGCCGCCCCCTTTATCGGCACAACACACAGCACAGATTCCCCTAATACGCTACACAAACCTGCACTATAGACTGTGAGAAACACTAGTCTTCCCATCCCGGATCCCCAAACCGAAAAGATCTCCTACCTCTAAGGAAACTCAACATCCCCGTGAACCCCATGAACGCAACTTGTTCTTCAACCAAATTATAAAATTTCATCTCCCATGAAACAGTAGCCTACTTTCTAGTTTAATTTTCCTTAATATTTGTGCCAAGATTCGAAAAAAGTTTAAAATTTTCAAACAGTTCAAAAAAGTTTAAACTTTTTAGCGCGTATAACTTGTTTTCTTAGCTTTTTAACTGAACAGTTTAACTAAGTTTAACATTTTAACCCTTACGACCGTGTTTAACTCTAAGTTTAACAGTTTAACCCTAATATTAACAGTTTCAACTCTAAGTTTAACAGTTTAACCCTAAGATTTCCTTTTGGGTTAAAAAAAGTTTAACCCTCGTACACCTACCAACGGACCCTTGATTTGTACTCTTTAAAAGAAAAGAAAAAACTTTAAAAAATGTAATTTTCTTAAGCTTGGATTTTAATGCAATTAATTTTTATTGAATTGCTCAAACTAACCTTCGAACACCCAATTTTTAATTTTAAAAATTGCAAAATAAAAATTTCCTAAACCTGAAGAAACTTCTAGTAGATGGCATTTGTTCAAATGAGAACTTTTCACGGAAGCAACATCTTTGTCTTTCGTACTATAAAGACTATAAAGCGATCCATCGGCGCTTCCACCCGTCAATTACCTCTTGAGGACATCATTAGGCCATGGAGAACGTTCTTGCCCTTTAAGCTGTGCCCATTTTTTGGGTACGCGGCCAAAACCCTAATTGGCCTGGCCGTCTGCATTTTTCCGCGTTAGGAAGTCAAAACTCCCTTCTTTTCTTTACTTTACGTCTTCAAAACACATACAGGGAGTAAAAACAGGGAGGATAGGTCTTGCCCACCGGAAAATAGCGTAAAAAGATTATTGAGGGTAAACACCGGAGGGGATCAAACTATAGTTGTGGAGGTCTATACTCTATAGTCTACGGTGGCGTATAAGGGCTCTTGGGTAATAACCCATATTGGAAGAAGACGGTGCGGGTCTCTGTTGGGTGAGCGCTTCAATTTCCACCCCCAGATGTGCCTGCTCAGTGTCAAGTTATGACAGGCAAGACATGACGAAGGTCTTCTGTACAGTATGCGGCTCAACATATAGACGCCGGAGGTCTTGTTACGCTCCGTATAGAGCGACTTGAGCATCTTTATGGGTCAATCCCCTCATTTTTTCGTGATCACTTCCCAAATAAATTACGACTCAACTTAGTCGCCTAAAAACTACTAACCCTTCTTAAATAATTACTCTCTTTCCAAAATGGTTTTTCTAGGGACAGATTCATCCGCTAGCGGCGCTAATAGTCTCTGCTTGAAGTGTTAAAAAAGCTACGTTTTCAATAGCAAATAACTCGGAAGGTATTTGCTGCTGAGAACTGAATTTTCGAACATGGATAGAATACGTCTTCGAGTATAGGAATACCGGCTCAGAACAGCGACTGCGTTTTTGGAGATTGAAGACGCTCAGATTTGCGGCGGGTTTACTTAACGGGTTAGCAGTTGCATGCATTTTCAATATCCAATATCTCGACATATTTTTATAGTAGAAAATTAAGATTTGGAATTTGCGAGCTTCGATCAAAGGATTCGAGGATGCATCACCAAATTGTTGACTGGATACCAACTTGTTTTCGGGGTAAGAGTCAAAGTCAAAGTGGCATCCTTCAACGTTCGGTTTACGGCAGCCAAACACGATTTCTTTGGTAGTAAAGTTATATTTCATTTACTCAAAAAGGAAGTCAACTCTGTTTCAAGCACCGATTTAGGTGGTTCGAAAGGTATACAAGTCGCTGGCTATTCTAAATAAAGCCATCGTATGGCTTGTCGTATGGTCTCCCCCTGATGAAGAGAGTGGTTGTGAAGGGGGTATCTTTGGCTAAAGGTCAAAGGCAAATGAGGTCGAGTCAGGTTAAAAGAGCACTCGAACTTGCAAGAAGGTCATGGGGAAATAACCCTTATGGAAATCGGAAATACAGGTTCATTTAAAAGTGAGGGAGGGGGAAACCAAAAGTTCGAGTTTACTCTATGTGGGTGCTATCTCCGCGGAACAAACAGCAGGAAAAATTGGCTGCCACAGCTGATAAACAGTAATTCAATGCAAATCTTAGGAGACTACCGTTTGTTTACCTAAGATAACCCCTTAATGGTTTTTCCTCCGAAATTCCCATATTCTCCGAACCGGCCCCAATTCGAAAGAACTTGTCAGCAAAGTAAACCAAATAAAATTGCAACCTCTTCTAATCTTTGCTACGACAAGCAAAAACCGAGATGAAGTCATTCAAGATCGATTTCGGAAGATCCGACTCAAAAACTTGGAAAATGTCTGAAGTTTTCGTTGGCTTTCAAGTCGGCTTACAGCGGAACAAGAAGCCCAAGGAGTTCCAAAGGGAGCCGAAGAACGTCGATAGACACTGCGGTTGCCAAGGCTGCTGCAGCTTCCCATCTTCGCTGAAAATCCTGGCAAGGTTCCCCGGATTTTTCCTCTCTGATGCAGACCCGAGTTTTGAAGAAAAAGGGAGAAGAAGAATGCTTCCGTTTTCTTTTTCTAGAGCAAACCTGGGAACAGCCAATAATGGGTACAGGAACCTCCAATGAAGAGAATAGCCTGAGGGAGCCATTGAGGGCCATGCCCCCAATGGCCGTAGGGCATGCCCCGGTACGCACCCAATGAGGACCGTTTGCTTGGAGCTGCTCGAAGGGGATGATGTAAACGCCTTTTCCCTTTGGGGTTGCTATAGCAACTCCTGTGTCTCCGCCTTCGTTCTCCTATTCCACCCCCTTTTGCTCGGGCCGAACAGGAGGATGTCAAAGGTGTCGCTCCGGCGCGCGCCGTGCTCGACCGGAGCACCCCAAAGGGCCACAGGGGTCGGGGGTTCGGAGGCCTTGGGGGTCCCGGAGATGGGGAAGGCGGAAAAGAGGGGAGGAGGAAATAAGTCCTTCCTTTACCACCCCGCAACCGCACAGGGGAATCTCTTCTCCAGGCCAGGGCAACCTAGGGTACCGGGAGGGTGTTCAGGGTGGGGGGGGACCCACGGACCAAGGGACAGGACTTCCACTTGCCATCAGCACCGTGCCGTGCCAGAGAGCAAACGGAACGGGAGAAGAGCCAGAGAGCAAGACCTTAGTAGACCAGTCTACCGCAGTCGTTCAAGAGGTGCGGAGGCGAAAGGGCCGCCTGGTGTCGTGACCTTTGCCTCAACTACTTCACCCCTGTGCACCCATCTTTCGTTGACATAACTTTTGAAATAAAAAAAATCTGTCGGGACAAGTCTTCATCCAAACTGGACTTTTACCCCCTCACAGTGCGAGACATCTATGTCCAAAGAGACATCTATGGGTCTCCAGTAAAAAAAAAAGTGGTGGAAAATTTTCGAAAAAAACTTTGAACTCGAAACTTGAGAAATACAATTATTTTTGAGAAACAGTGCGAGTTCTTACGAACGATTCACAAATTAGCAGTGAAGTTTTTAACCTTTAAGAGGTTAAAAAGTGTAGAGAGTATTGATATTTAGAAAGTTTTGTAAATCGCCGAATTGAAAATTTCGGTTCTGGCGGTATCAAATTTGGATTACGGTTTGAGCTGGCGCGATAGGGTGGAAGATTCTTGGGCCAAAATGGCACTCATGACTCAAGTGGGTGCCGTGAACGTGGGACCCGTGGGTGTGTGGCGTGATTCAACAACTGCCTCCACCAACTCACCGACGGCCGATGATTTGGTCGTCGGGGTTGGCGGGGGTAACTTAGTCCCCATCCCCCCGCAGATTTCCACCCCGGGTTCGCAAGCTTCTTCCGCCTCGTCTTCCGCTTCCGCGAATGGCAAAGACGCTCCCAACGTGGAATGCGTCGTCTGCGGAGACAAATCGTCCGGCAAACACTACGGCCAATTCACTTGCGAAGGTAAATACTTCAAATCTTTACCTCCTCCGACCATTTCTTCCTACCTCCAACCCACTTCCAATACTTCAATGTTGCTCATTTCAGAAATTTTCCGTTTATTGCAATAAATTGCAGAAATTTTCCGTTTCTTGCAATAAATTGCAGAAATTTTCCGTTTCTTGCAATAAATTGCGAATTTTTTAGCCACCACTTTCAATTCGCGATCTTTCTTTTCATCGATAAAGCAGATCCGGTAAAGAATCGAGCACGATCAAGATAATTGGACTTGAAATCTTAACTAATTACGCACTTCCAATCTCCCGAATTTTTTCGCGATAAAATTTTTCTTCGAAAGAGTCTTTTCAAGTGGCTGCCGGAGCTTGGAGTAAAAAGATAAGGCGCTTTCCTTGTCAGCTGTTTACAGAATCGTAGGGACAACAAACGACACACCCATTTGGAAACGTGTTTACACGTCCGTGATACTGATTAAAACTTCGTGTCGGAGCCTTTAGAACGAAGAGAAAAAAGAGGAAAAAAAAGTGAGGAAAGAATGGGCCAGATGTGAAATAGACCGATACAAAAGCATTCCCGCCTCCTAGGACTATCACCAACAGTCCAACACAGAAATATTCCCAACATCCAACCCCTATCTATTTTGGCCCCAACAATATAGAAAGGCCAACGCTGAATGTGAATGCAAAGTCTGCGTTAAGACTTTTTGGGGCCGTACTAAAGCTCACGCAAAGCTCATCGACAAACTCCGGTAGTTGCCCAATAAAACCACCGAATTGACCATTTCTCAATCATGGGCCTTATCGTTTTACAACTGCAGTCAGGCTTTTCAGCTTCCTTTACTATTGCACCCAAGACAGTCCCCATATAATTCTATTGTACCCCCCCCCCTTTCCTCCTCACCCTAAACCATAATCCTCTATTCCCTTAGGTCTACGGAACAAGATTTTCACCTAAAATGAAGTTTTCGTCCTATCCACATTGCTATGTTCCAAAAACAAACATTGCCTCTCATTGAAAAACGCAAAAATAGAAATAGAAAAGCTTATCACATTAAACTACAATTTTATCAGGCCGTAATCTCACATTCTACGAGGATTCAACTTTGCTCAGGTTCGCAATTGTTTGTAGTGGAAAATTCTCCTAAAATATTCCCATGCGATTAGACTATTTTCAAAGAGACCCTAAATGTAGCACTAGGTTCGAAAGTCCATAAAGTCCGAAGAAATGAAATCTTCAAGAGTAAAAGGTATTCCCCCATAAGGAACTAATTCCGCCAAATTATCGAAACTTCAAAGTTTCGATAATTTGAAACTTCAATGTAATTATCGAAAATTCAATCATTTGAAATTTCAGTTGAATTATCGAAACTTCAAAGTTTCGATAATTCAAACTACCCGATTGGTTGTAATACTATCAATAGTATTTGCAGTCATTTTCTAAATATTCCCAATTCTTTTCAAACCTCCTTTCGTTTCATAAACAACAGTTCGTAAACACGCCTTTTAGGACCAAAAAATGTTTCTCGAGCAGTATCGTTTTAATGCTAAAATATCGTCAACTTCTAGCCATATCCGCAATTTTTGCACGATTGCAGTATTTTTTGCTATCGATTACATGGTATTTTTGTTTTTTTGGGCCGAGGAACGTATCCCAAAGCCGAAGGCATTCTAGTTCGCCACCTTGTGGGTTAATTCTCGTTATTGTATGACTTAAATTGAACCGTGGGCATACACTAATAGTTGACTAATTCTACCGTTTCTTGGTTTCTCCAGGCTGCAAAAGTTTCTTCAAACGGAGCGTGCGCCGCAACCTGACGTATTCATGCCGCGGCAATCGTAATTGCCCTATTGACCAGCATCATCGGAACCAGTGCCAATACTGCCGACTCAAGAAGTGCCTCAAAATGGGCATGAGAAGAGAAGGTGGGTTGATCCCCCATCGGCCCCCAGCTGTCTGGAACCAGTACGCTCTTGCCGGGCTTGGGGTCTACGGTGGGTCCCTGCCAGCTCTCTCTCTATACTATCAATCTTTGGCTTTTTTTTCAAAAAAAAAATCTTTAAAAAATCCCTACCTATCCAATTAATCTCAGCAAAAACAAAAATCGGGGCCACAAAATTTCCTTCCCTGCTTTCCAACAATCTTGCTTTCCTTCGTCCTGAACCCTCTTGAACCTTTTGCTTGGTCGACGTTTCGGTTCTTTCGCTTTACAAGAAATTTAACCATTGTTGCTCTAATTTTTTTTTTAAACCAAAAATATTTCCAATTTTCCTCAAATCGCTTTCAGCCATTAACCGCATGTGTGCGGCAAAACGTTGCGATACAGTGCGGGGGCCATTTTATTTATTATTTTTGAAGTTATATTATACTTTGGAGTTTCCCCATTTTTTGCATTTTTGACAATCAATCGTGTTTAAAACTAGAACGGTAAATGTCACCTTGGCGTGGCACACAGTAGAAGTTTCCGTGGTCAAGAATTGACAGGCTATTGTTAAGAAAAAAGAGTCGGTAACAAGGGGGACCCCCAGGAATACCCAGACAACCCTCACACCCCCAAAACCCTAAATTTCCTAAAGTCCCTAAAGTTTCGAGGTTCAACAAGGGAAGGAGGGGGTGTTTCTGTGCATTAATTAGTCAATCCGAGGACTGTCAAAACCGCCGACTTTTTAACTTGTGCAACAGCCCGGGGAGTCCAATGCAAGAACTTAAAACCAACCCTTCTCTCTTTCCTAACGGGGGATGAATTGGATCGCTTTTGGAACAAGCCAGCAGGCTGCTAAGACTTGAAGCAACGCAATCTGATCACACTGTGGGGATGTTGAGACGTAGAAACCTCGGGTCCCAAGTCAAAATCTCTTTAACAACAAACAGACGGCCAAAGGGATCTTTTTACTTGGCGCTTTTGCGGGGTTAATTTGCCTTACCGTTCGTTGTCTTTTGAACATCGCGTGTTGAACTTCTAAATTCTACTGGTAATTCTGCTAGCTTGAGTTTGTTTATGAATTGCAATTTACAGTTCGCTCCTGTAATTTGAAGATTAAACCCTTACATTTTAACTTTGTATCGGATGAACTTATAGCAGTGAAGCCATGCTTCGAGAAGGTTCCAGTTCAATTGGGTAAGGTGGTATTGTTAGATTAGGTTAGATTTGAGTTTTCAAATGTCAGAGGGAGAAGAATAGTCTGTTTCGTTTGGGTCAAACACTGTCTAAGCTCTAATAATCTCTGAGCCAATTAGTCTATTTTGTGAAGCATTTAACCTTTCGTGATGGCTCCTCTCATTAGCTATGCTTGTAAACCCCGGAGAGAGGGCAAAAATAAAAATAAAAAAATAAAATCGCTGACCACAGCCTGGAGCCAAAACCCATTGAGCTTATGAGGAGGAAAAGTGTTCATCAAGCCAAGAATTTTATACCTGGGAGGCGTTCATAAAGTAAGCCAACCTTGAGCCTGCCGGTGCATGTTAGACACCGTGTAAGAGGGGGGCTTCATTTAAAAATTGCCTGATGAAGAAAAGGGGCAAAACTTCGAAGCTTATGAAAAACCAAGCGTTAAAAGCTCACCCGAAAAAAGAAACATCATAAATACCCTAAAAAATACGCAGTAGGGCGTCCGGTTGCCAAGATTTATGCCAAAACTTGGTGCATCGCGCATCCTTTACGTGGCTTTAACGCAGCACAATTTTCAAAAAGTATTTAAACGAAACCGTCCGTTCGTCTCCGTTTTCGACCCATGTTTAACCATCAAAAAGTCCCAGACACTACACGCTTGTTCCTATAAAGACTAACATAGACCCGTCCAAAGGCTCCTTTCCGACACAGAAACATAACGAGAACGAAAAGGATGCACTGCAAATAAATGAGAAATTTTCCATTCAGAAACCAATATTTGGCGAACAACCAAGAATCTAAAAACTTCTCTGCGAAAGCAAGCTTAACCAGAAGGTTCAAACTGAACAATGAATTGGAACTGCAACAATGAATCTCGAGAATGTTTAGCGAGTTTTACTACTCAGGATACTTGGAAATTCTCAACAACGAAAATTTCAGTTTCAGAATTCCAAAAATTTCCTGAAAACTTAGGCAAAATACGTAAAATGAAATCAAATAACTTTGGAACTGAAAAT
This sequence comes from Lepidurus apus apus, assembly GCA_022832285.1. Classification (NCBI taxonomy): domain Eukaryota; kingdom Metazoa; phylum Arthropoda; class Branchiopoda; order Notostraca; family Triopsidae; genus Lepidurus; species Lepidurus apus. The sequence continues at coordinate 44,098 of JAGJRO010000279.1, forward strand.
TCCAAGATTGAAATCGATTTCTTTAGCGTTAATGAATTTTGAAATTATTTAGTATTTCGGAATTCGAGAACGTTCTATTCAATCCAAACTTTTAAAAATTGCATTCACCAGATACGACTTTGGTCAAATTTAACACTACATTGCTATCAACCATTAAAATGTATCTTGTCGATGGTCGATAACAATTAAAGTTATTTTGTAGATGAAAAGTTATCTGGTCGAAGACTTGAAATTCACCCAAAAAATCCAAATTGAATTGTTAACGATCTTGAATCGGTATGTTTCTTGAACGTATCGTCTTACTTCTTCGTTCTGAAGTGAACTGTGCAGTTGGAGAATCTTTTAACATCTAAAGGACCCAAGTTTTCATAATTGGGAGTTTTGGATCTGTCTCTTTAGCTTCTAGACACTCAACACTTGTTCTTCCGAGTGCAGAGGGGTCTTGTTAAGTACAGAAACTTTTGGTTTTAACGGCTAGCGAAACGATTTCGGGGAGAAGGAGAGTTAATCTAGAGTCTGGGAGTCTGTTCCCATAGCGAGAAAGAGAGAGAGAGGAAAGGGAGAAAGAAGAGGAAGTTGAAAAATGGGAAACCACATTATAATAAAGTTTGTGGCGGTGCCCAAGACGAGAAGGCGGAGATCCTGCGGTTTTGAAGGCCGTGGGAACGGCGACCTTTCGTCCTTTCTTGCCTTCTTACACCCCGTTCCCCCCCTTAACCCTCCCTCAGATTCATATAGCTAAAAAGAACCCAAAAATAAGCGAAAATGCAGTTGGTTACCGTTTCTTCGAGAATTTCCCAATTTTTTATGGTAAAAAATAAAGTTTGACTTCTCTTGTTTCGCATTGCATGGACAACGTCGGAGTGCAAAATGGACAACCTGAGAGCCCGATCATTCGTCATTTCAACATATGGAAGTCGTTACGCTCAAGGGGAAGTCCAATTAGTGGACTTTAACACAGTTGTGATTCTTGATTTTCGGTTTTGAAAGAAAAAAAGGCAAAGAAAGAGCATGGAGAAGCACCATTTCACGGTCCCACAGCTCTAGGGCGAAACAGACCAGACCTTTTTGACGATCCAACACCACGCAAGTCTATATTGACGAAAAGAAACCCTAGTAATGCCAAAAAAAATGCTCAGTGTCAATCTGAGCTTTCGTTACTTCCTCAGAAATATTGTTAGAAATTTGAAGAAATGTAGGGGTAGATTTGGAACCCTAAAGAATGCTGATAGTCGAACTCCCCACTCTTGTCATCGAGTAAAGGACTTGGGAACGACACCTCGAGTTAGCTGAACGATAACCAGGCGTAAAATTGGCTTCCAAGCTGCGAAAGGGCGGCAATTATAGGTTTGGGGGTAGTTTATCAAGATAAGAGGAGACATCAACACGTTATCTTCAATGTTCTTGGAAAACGCTGGGAAGATAAGTGTGTATATATTCTCCCTTCCGCGCTGTTTTCCTTTTTTTGCTTTAAAAATATAAAATAAAAAAGGGAAGAGAGGATGGGTATAAAAGCGTGTTGCTGTTCGTCTGTTGGCGCCTTTTCCCAACAAGTAAATAGCATAGATGCGTGGCGCCTGGGCAAGAAACGCGACACACATTACAACATGGAGCTTCTCTCTCGCTCTCCTCTACGCATCCCAGGCAAACATACATGCACACACTTGTTATGGCTGGAGATGCCTTTCATGCTCTGTCATAGTCAAACCGTAAAGTAACACGAGCCGCTCCACATCGTCTTATATCACACAGGTTTATAGTTGTTGGCAAGTCAACATTCCAACAAAAGCGGAATCAACGTTAGAGCTAGCGTAACTTCCTCGAAAACAGATCAGAATTCTTACCCCAAATTCGGCTAATGTTTCCAACACTACTTGTTCCCAGTTTTCAGGCCTCCAATCCCACGAAATAACTGAAAAATAAAATAGAGGGGAAAATGATGTTGCACGTTGAAGATTAGGATTCAGTGTGGTAAAATGTTATGGAGCTTAGTCTTGGAAGATTAGTGCCGTACCGTAATAGATTTTATTGAAATTGTGTGGCATCTTTTGGCGTCGATTTCATAGAGGAGAGTATCATAGATGAAGAAAAAGAAGCTTACGATAGGTTAAGCAGGGATTTAACTGGGTAATGTAGTGTTGGGAACAAATTGAAGATTGAGAATTCTGTTTTATGATTTGTTGATTTGTTTTAATGATCATTCGTTTAGAGCTATAAACAAAAGTAAAAGCAATTTAGGTGCTCTGGAGCTGTTGTAAGTTAGTAGTAGAGGCAAAGGAAGCCAATTCCTAACTTTATAGTTTACTTTAATATGGGACACTACAGAAGCATCTCAAGCAGTTCGCAGTTCCAGAAACGACTGCGGAGTTTTGCGAAGTCTAGAATTTTCTGAATTTGTGAGTAGCAGTGAGTAAGCTGATTTTGCACACTGAGCACAATGCAAAATCTAGTATATTTTACTATAGCTAAGTGAATTCTAAAAGCTTTAAGTTGAGAGTAAGTCCGTGCGTCGTTCGCAGTTCCAGAAACTAACCACGGCGCTTTGCAAAGTCTAGGATTTTCTATATTTATGTATAGCAGTTTAGCTTGTGAGTAAGCTGATTTTGCGCATTCTGAACATAGTGCAAATCTACTAATACTATAATTTAGCTAATTGAAGGCTAAATTCTTACATTGAGAGCAAGTCCACGCCTAATGTACTATACTTCCTACCGAACCAGGTTCCACCGAACCTGGTTGAGGTGTAAAAGGTTACTCGTACTATTCCCGTGTAGTCTTATCATGCCGGATATGTTCTTCCATTTGCGTTGACAAGGCTGCTACACGCGATTTGAAGATAGAACACGAACGTCAAGAGCGTGTTAAGATAGAGTAGCCTTGGGTAACTTAAACTCAAGTTGTGTTTCAGTCATTTTAGTTGTCTGGGCCCACACCGGTTGTGTTCCTGGCTACAAATTCAAATGTCCAAAAAATTGGACAAATTTCCTATTTGGCAATGGTTCTCAAGTCCATACAAAACAGAACAATAGTATATACAGCCAACGGGCATTCCAGCTACGTACCCAGTCCATGAAAGAATAGAATCTAACCATGCCCAGATTCCCTGTGGATCCTGGAACGCCATAAAGTTCTCTTTTCCTTACCCATATTTCCATAGTGGTTATTCCTTCTTTTTTCTTTTTATCAAAAAACAAGCATAAAATGACTCCCAAAAAGCCCGAACAATACCTTGACAACAAACCTAGATTCTCTTCATGGCTAAACTAAAAAATAAGTAATAATAATAATAGAAAATAAAAGAAAAAGAAAGTAATTTCCTTTTGGCTGCAATGGTCCTTTGGGGAAATTTCCCTAAACTTCTGAATCGAATTTCAAATATTACTGTTAACATTCTTGTCCAAAGTTGTTGAAACTTGGAATGTTTGCAGCAGATCCTAATTAAGTTTATAGTTCAAATAAATCCTCTTGTTTTGTAAAACTCATGCCATTCTTGCGTTGCATTTTCGGGATCTTGCGATAGAAAGCCAGGCAGCATCGCATTAAAAAATCCGAGCCGAGACTGCACACATGGCAAGCACCCAGACCCCTTTCGAACAGAAACCCTGGATCATAAAAAACAAGCGTCAAGGCGGCAGATTACAAAGCTTCGAGTGGGTGGTGACTTCTCGCCATCATGCGGGAATTTCCATCTAAAAACCCCGTAGCCCCATAAAAAAGAATTCCAAAACCTTCTATTTCTCAATATATGCAACTATCTACATTGCCCCGTTATTCAAACGCTCATTTATTTCCAAGCTCTCTAATTAACCTTAAATGCATCGTTCACAACTTTTTCTTCATCTTAACCAATTAGGTCTGTTCTCTCCCAAGGATTTTTAAAACTATTCAGGATCCCGGCTACACAAAAAGCTTTCCTAAAGTTATCCTCTACTGAATTGTTTTATTGGAATATAAATATTTCCTAAAAGTTTTCAATTTTTTACAATGCTGGATTTGTTTACACCTTTCGGATCCAGGGTTACTTCACAAATTAAACTCTATTTTGATCTTTTGGACTTTTGAGATTAACTTTGGTTAATCTATCCAAGACCCACAAGAGCGTACTACATGTACTATACTGTAGTGTATGTTTAGTATTTGCGTCTGATTAGGAAATACTAGCCAAATTGTCGTAAACAAAGCAATCTTAAACTTAGAGATAATTTTTTCCCTTCAGTTTTATTTATCTGACTTTTAACATCCTTTGCCTAGCTTGATTTATAGCTACTCTTTAAAACTTCAACTCCCAGGATTCAAATCCTTTTATCCTCCCAAATTCTCCTCGTGATTTTTGGCACACCCAGAAAGTCCTACAACAATAAGACTACAATTTGGCTATTTGAAATGAAACGCATATATTGTTCATATCTTTCACGTTTACCGATGGCTTAGATAATTGTTCGATTTCGAATCCTCTTTTTCAATTCTATTTTTAATTTTTGAAATTACCATCCAGTATGATAAAACTAATAGTTTTTTGTGTTACCAACGCCAACTACAATGTAGTTAATGTTCCCTCAATGTTTAAACCCAGATCCACAAGTTTTAACACACGTTCCACAATTATGTTTCTAAATAGAGAAAATAGAGTACAGTCAACCTCTATACTAAAGAACCGTAGTAAATACCTTTAGTGTGGTACTTCGTCCTAAAAGCACTTCGTAGAACTATATAAATGTTAAATAGCAGCGTTTTTTGTATAAATTAAAGAATTTTCGCAAAACATTACAGAATTTCCGCGAAATATTGTAGGATGTTTTAGAAAATTCTGTAAAAACACTTGCACAGTAATTCTAGAGTAAATAAACCGTAATGATATATAGAGTAATTCTAGAGAAAACTATAATAGTTGACATGTTTAATCAATGCCAGTCTCTGGTGTTTTTTGTTACCGTTTCAGCTGTCCAAAGAGGTCGGGTCCCACCTACTCAACACCCTGGTTTACCTGGTCAATTTGCGTTAACGAACGGAGAAGCGTTAAACGGCCATAGTTACCTGTCCAGTTACATTTCGTTGCTGCTTCGTGCGGAACCGTACCCTACATCCCGGTATGGTCAATGTATGCAACCCAACAACATCATGGGCATCGATAACATCTGCGAATTAGCGGCACGGCTTCTTTTTTCGGCCGTAGAATGGGCACGAAACATCCCTTTCTTCCCCGACCTGCAGGTAAAAAGATCAAAAGCAACCACTTTAAAACAAAGTGAAGAAAATTGTTGCTCTGTTTTTTTTAGTTTTTTTTATTATTTTTTCGTTTAAACACACAAAGTATTTCTGGTGGCTGATCTCATTTAATCTAACCCAAACACGTTATTAATTTTGAAAGGCAGACACCATTTCATTACGTTCTTGGCGCCAAGGGTTTAAATTTAATTTTTGTTTTGGGATTTCCTTTTAATTTTCGTTTCTTTTTTTTTTGTTTCGTGCACAGGTAACTGATCAAGTGGCATTACTGAGGTTAGTGTGGAGCGAACTGTTCGTGCTCAATGCTTCCCAATGTTCCATGCCCTTACACGTGGCCCCCTTATTAGCCGCCGCTGGTTTGCACGCTAGTCCCATGGCCGCCGATCGCGTTGTCGCTTTTATGGACCATATACGGATTTTCCAAGAACAAGTCGAAAAACTCAAAGCACTCCAAGTCGACTCTGCGGAATACTCGTGTCTCAAAGCTATTGTCCTCTTCACCACAGGTAAAATCCCAATACTTTTAGCTCTCACAACATTCGATATCTACAACCAAATCTGGATCGATTTCGTTCTGGAATTTATCTATTGATATTTAATTTTGCATGTGGGATTCAAATCATCCAAAAGCACTACCTTAGGTTTCAATGGGAGGCAAACCAAAGCATAATTTTACTTCCTATGTATAATCTAGAGAAGATATTGGCCTTCCGAAAGGTTTCTAATCGATCTTGTCAAATCGATACTTAGTAGCAACGATCATTAGCAGCTAAAACTCAATACTCCAAAGGGTTTACTTATTTAACATGTTATTAAGGTTTAGAAGCCAACTTCAAACTGGTAGTAGTACCCCAAACGGAACTTTCCGTAAGGTAATTTCAATAACAAACGGGACGTAGACACAAGGACGATCCAACAAAAGCCCTAATTCTTAAGTTGGGGTTTGTAGTTCTTAAGTCGGGGTGTGTAGCCCTTAAGTCGGGGTTTCTAGCCCTTAAGTCGAGGTTCGCAGTCCTTAGGTCGGGGTTGGAAGTCCTTAAGTCGGGTGCATCGTAGTCCTTTCGTCGAATCATCCTTGTGTCGCGTTGCCAACCAACAAAATATGGTGCTCCAAAACTCCGAATCGATAACTCAATTGTCGATACTTAAGTCACCAAAAACAAATTGGAAACTGCGTTTAGCTTAAGGAACATTTTGGGATGATAGGTCAAGAATGGAAACAGCGCCTGCAAATTTAATTAGAGATCTCTGACATGGCAAACAAGGGAAAGGGCAATGGAGGGGGGTAGGGAATGCCGGAGGGTGTATCCATAATGAAAGAGACGCCTGGTGCAATACTGTAACTCCTGGGTTATAATAGCCTGGGGGTTGGTTGGATTGCATTGTGGAATGCATGTTCTCAACTCTTCTCTCCCTGTGGTCAGCTCTTGTATTACTCGGAATATGTTGGCTGTGTACACAACTTCGGTAAAGCTATAAAGCTATATAGCAACCGTACAGTACAATGACACCATATAGCTACATAGGATGGGGAATGGATAGGATTAAAAGGCAAAAGGGGGGTCTCTTTTTGCCAGTCGCCAACAAGTAATCGAGTCCGGAAACCCTGTGACCTTTTCTAAGATGCATCAGGTGACGTCAGGGTTTGGAAAGTACAACCGCATACCGAGTTGTATGTGTATGTGTCTGTGATGCGAGCAAGGATCATGCTGTCACGCGACATGGTGTCCTTAACAGTACTCAAATACCCACACGACATCAATCGAGGGAAGCATGTGCTGGCCAAGTCCGATAAAAAGGAGGAGAAAGCGGGGGAAGGGTAGGGGGGGTTAGGGGGGAAGGAAGAGTATAATTTTGATTACATGGATTATGGGTCAGGCCACAATCCTACTCCCCGTGTTCGAGTGTGTACACTTTTTACGAGTTCAGTGCAACTTTTACTGATTAGACAATACAGGAATGAATGCACCGGGAAGACGGGAACCAAAGATCACATTTGTGTAATTGGAAAGTCCCATCAGTATCGGGTATCAAATTAAGCTACATTTTTTTTGGGTAAGCGCAAATGGAGTTTATTTTTTTCTCATTTTTTTAAAGAGGTTAAGATCCTGTTCATAAATGTTTGAGTTCGCATCCTGTAAGTTTGCTTGCGTACAGAAACCACAGGCAAAAGCAATAAGGCAGTTCCAGCTGTTGCGTGTGGATCTCATTTGCATATCCCAACCCTGGAGTTGCTTGCATGATGGACTTGATTATGCTAAAAGGCATCCGGGCCTCGTATGTCAGACCTTTGCAACTCCTACTAATAGAGTCTATTTGTTAACGCTGAACAATACTGCCAGGGGTCGCTACAGAGTTTAGATTGAGCTCACAGATAGACTTTTTGAGAAGAATACAAAATAACAAAAATCTCATTCAGGACGGAAAAACATTATTCAAAAAGAAATAATTCGTGCTTACAATCTAGCTCAAAATTATTGAATTCATAAAGAATTCATAAGCCTTTATCCTTGTCGTTACAATATCTCCAATAATGTGAAGTAAACTTTAAAATGACTCACAGCTTTTAAAAACTTATTTTTTGTGAATTAAACTAACATAAAAACATCTGATTTCAGGTATCTTGTACTTGAACATTACAAGAAACGGTTTCAGCAGTAGTTATTATGAATTCGCTGACCGGAGAGTACTGCAGTTCATTCTGCATTGGGGCTCATGGGGGGGTGTCGTGAGGAGTAACTCCTCTTGGCCATGGGGGGGGATTGAAAACTCACATAATACAAGATTTAAATTGTCAAGATTTTTTTTCATTTGGGGGGGGGGTTCGTAGGGTTTGGGGGGGACTCCTCTTAGNGGGGGGGGTGAGCACCAATGTCATTCTGTACGAACGGTGGAAATGGAGAAAAATTGAGTTTACCTTAACATTTTAACAAGAAGAAAGTTTAGGTTTGCTTAGAGTTTCAAACAGAGTTTAAGTTAACACTTACAGTGTCCACAAAGAATTTCCTTTTACAGCTTCAACAACAAACGTTGGAATCTTCCTGGAGTTCACAAATAGTGAATTCTGATCATTCTGCTGAACATTTATTTGTGTAATGTTTCACTTTGATTTGTGATCAGTTTCACGTCTATTCATTCTTAGTTTGACAAGGAATTATGAGTTTACGGCTCCCGTATACCTTAGCTTGTTATGAAACAGTCCCAGATGGCACTGGCGTTTGTTATTGTTTTGTAAAAGCCTTGCGTGAGAAAGTAAAAAAAGAAACATAGTTTTGCCGGCAAAGTTTCGACGTTTCTTTTGCTTCTGAAAGGTACAACTTCTCACCACAGTTTGCTGGTTTTAGCGCAAAGCTGTTTCGAAATTCCCCATGCTAACCGCCTATACTACCGAGCTAAGGTATCCGGGAGCCATATGCACCCAAAATGTTAACTGAATATCTTTCTCCAGCTTTCAACGAACTCAAGCCTGTTTCTGCAATTTCACACAATGAATTTTGGGCATTCCATTTAACGGTTTTGATAGCTTTTGATCTAGAATACCAGGTCCATTTTAACTTTAACCAAATACGGTTGAGCTAGCTCGAGAGAAGGAATTAAGCACATTGGTGTACAGATTCCAGATTCCTTGTCGTGGCTTATGAAAATGGAAAAAGTATTAGCTCAGCTTTTCTCATTTTCTCGACTCCAAGAGACTTGAACGCGTCCGCGTATGCAAGATTGGTATTCAGAAAGCTGCCAAGGGGTCATTTGATGGATGGGGTTGCATACTATGTATCGATATACGCGGTCCATAACCATCCAAACGCATATTCAGGTAAAAACTCTTGACTGGCCCTGGCCACCCATCATATCGTATAGCTTTTGGGTGCCTCGCAAGTCCAGATCCATCATCGCTTTTGTGTACCGCTTGTCAATGATGTGGTTTCCACGTAATTGAAAAACTTTTCCCCTGGCCCTTTTCAACAACATATCTTGAGGACAATTCGTCTTCTCCCAGCGTTCTTCGAACCTTTTAATCAGATCTGAACGTTCCACAGGAACTGAAACTCTTCTCCCTTCAATGGGAGCAAGGCAAACTATTCAAGGCAGAACCCAAAATGTTTGGCGGTTCCTTAACTTGTGTGCAAAGAGATTAAGAACAAAAGGAAGGGGAGGCGGAGGCCCAGAAAAAGGGTTTTTTGTTTTATATACGTGGGAAATTTACGACCGCCCACTTCTCTTCCTTGATTACAGCCACTTTTAGGCCCCGGAGAACCTCCTCGATTACAGAGCACAATCATTAAAGACTCTTGAGACTGTAACAACGTTCGTTCTAACCCCCTACACCACACCCTCCCGGCCTCGCATTCCAAATTCCACACAAGCTTTTCATCGACGCTCTGCTATTTCTTGCGTCGAAGATCTCATCCTTACAAATTCTATCTCAGATTCAAGATTCCAAGTTTCCAGTTACAACAATGGCGTCATCTGACCGGACCTCCCCCCCCCCCCTTTTATACCGAGATTTTTAGCATGACGAGAGGTTAATGTTACCCTCGCGGTTTTTTAGGGTAAAAATGGAAAGGAAATAGGCGTATTATTAATCAATATCAGACTCCCATGTGTGCAGGTCGAGCATAGGAGGGCTATATGTAAGGGAAAAAGTCAGCAGTAATACAGCTCGTGACAGATGTGCCAGAGCTTGTAGAGTACCATGAGAGGGGTGCGACAAGCCGCAACTACAAAACCTATAATGTCAAAAGTGTTCTATTAAGGGGTACCCAGGCCTGCCAAACTTCTTTTTACGACCCATTATGGGGCTCCACTCTATGATTTTTTGACTTTTACTCGCTTGAAATGCTTCAAAACTTTCTCAATGTTTCGTAAGCAATTTAGAAGTCTTGCTAATTACCTGCCAGACTATTGTTTAGTCCTTCGAAGCAGTTTAAACTTCCTGAACCTAAACTGTAGCTTGTTGGAAGAACTTGAAAGCTTGTTTAAATGGAGATAACTGAATTTATTTAAATTTTTTTTCTACGCAAGGATTTTGTTTTCAATCAATATGTTAGATTTTCGACCAGGATTCAACATAAACAAATTTCTATAGGAAAACAAATCTTCTTTTGGGTGGGTTTTCGACAGTATCATGAGCTTTGGTTGCGGTTTTATAGTAACTGCTCCATGGGTGGGGGGGCAATTGTCTCTTTAGTTCTTTTAGGGGGTCCAGCTATAAAGCTTTTTGGCCAAAAGTATAAAGCGTAAAAGGACAGAAGGAGAAAATCATGGAGGGTTGCAGTGTTAAGCGTAATCTTCTTTTCTCTTCTCGGTCCGAAAAGCAAAAAAAAAAAGGATCGGGGGTACACATATTTTATAAGGGTAAAAGTTGAATGCTTAGCCGCTAAAGCCAAAACCACACATGGACACCCCTTCTGTTATGAAATGAAGCAGTACAGACTTTCTTTTTCCTGGTCACTGAGCACCCACTTGAAGCTTCACCCCCCAAAAACTCTGCTCATGCTGCGTGATGAACCATGCTAATCCCCACTTTCATCCTCCGTCTTATCAAGTAGAACCCCGCCACTAAAGTTGTCAAAACTCACCGCCTCGAACCTCTCTTTCGTTTTAACATATTTGAACACTTAAGCCAAATTCGGAAATCTTTCAAAATGTTTCCAGTTTCTGCCTCATTAACTAACCGTTCAAATCTTCCTATTTCTTTCACATTCTTAAGGTATTGCTCTAACCTAACTCCAGATATATTAAGTTATGACCCAGATATTGTAAATAACTGCGATTGTAATAGTTATGATAGGTTAAAAAGGATGTATTAACTATAAAGAAAGTCGGTACTGTGTATTGACTATTAGTATTGTGTATTAACTACCTAACGTTGTGTATTGACTACTTGATAGTATTGTGTGTTGACTATAAAGCGAGTCACGAAATTTTAATATTTACTATTATTTTTGGATTCTTGCAGACGCCTGTGGATTATCGGACATGGCCCATATCGAAAGTCTCCAGGAAAAGTCCCAGTGCGCCTTGGAGGAGTACTGTCGGTCGCAATACCCGAACCAGCCGACCCGCTTCGGCAAACTCTTGTTGCGACTTCCTTCGCTGCGAACAGTCAGTTCGCAGGTTATCGAGCAACTCTTCTTCGTTCGTTTAGTGGGCAAAACTCCCATTGAAACGCTCATTAGGGACATGTTACTCAGTGGTTCCAGCTTTAATTGGCCCTACATGCCATCCATGTGACACTCCTTACCTTGACGAGTTCTCTCCCTCCCCTCTCCCACCCCCTCTTCCAGCAAGAAAGGAAAGTTCTCCACCAAAGAAACTCCAGCTTTATTTACCCCAAATTGAAAAGAGAAAATTTGCCATCGATTCAAAAAAAGGCTGTAAACACCCAATAAAAATCAGCCTCATATCCCGGTCGAACGGAACGAGGAAACGACAAGTTGATACCAAAGTGTACATAAAATAATAAGAGCCAGTGTTTTCTTGGTACCAACAGCCCCTCCCTTCCCCTCTTAGCCCCTCCCTCCTTTTATTTTGTAAAATATTTCCAACCCTGAAGAAAAATCAAGTGCAATGTTTCTCAAGATTTTAAGATCCCTTCAAAAACTTACAAACTATTCGTGTCTCATGTTAATTTTTTTTGTATAAAGAAAAGACATCATGTTTATCTAATTTGTAGCTCCCAGACGAGTTCAAACCTACTCAAAAACAATTTTGGACATTTTGCAAAAATATTTTGCAATCGACAAAAAAAGTTCCTTGCGTGCTGTTTTGTGTATGCTGGATTCAAATGTAAAAACCACTTGTCCCGTCAAGGCAAAAAATGGAGATTAAATAAGTCATATGTGATGGGATTACTCTTTTTATTTCAATATTAAGGTGCAAAAAAATCCCTGTTGTCGTCAATAGCAATACCTTTTAAGCATTTCATTTTGTACCCTTACTCCCCTCCCTACCCTTACCCCGTACCCCTCCCGAAAACATAGAAGTCGTACAAGTTGACCCTCTCAACCCCTCCCCCTCCAATTTTTATGTAAATACGAAGCCATTGCTGCCCCCAACACCTCCTTCACCCTCAAAATCTGCTAAAAATATTCTTTTCCGTTCGTTTTAAAAAATACATGATCTCAAAACTTTGGATGTAAAAGTGTAGGATTCTAATGATATAAGGTATTTAATTGATTTTTCTTTATTAATTCTTTAGTTATTCTATTATTCACATTTTTTTAGTATTTATTAAGTTCCGTGCAACAAACAGATTCGTTGAGAGTGACTTGGTGAGTTTGCGTGGGACTGAAGCGTCCGCGGCGCGGCGTCTTGTGAGAGCGTCGCATGATATTTTCGGAAATTTCCACCTATCCAAGAGGCCAAAGGGTCAATAAGGGAGGTGCAAAGGGCAAAGCCTTTTAGCCACCAGTAATAAATTCACGCATGCGCCAGTTATCTATAATGCAAGACGACTTGCGTGACTTCCGTGTTCCTCCCGATGCTCCTTCCCTTGGACGGTTTTAAATTGCTCCAACTTTCAAAACCTTTCAATCTGGTATGCAAGAAATTTTCGCGTGGATATTTGTGCTCCCATGAAGGGGAGGCCACACCGTTTTTCAAAGGTTTCCGGGGTCCACTGATCCCAAGTTAACCCAATAAAAGGGATCTTTTAAGGGTCCCGGGACGGGCTAGTGAGCGTCAGTGTATTGACAGGACATACGTAGGTAATACCCCACCTTTGGGCTGTCGAATATAGTGAAGTGACAAAGTCACAACCTTTGGAGCCTTCCACAAACGGATAGGCAAGCAATCGACATGTGCATGCTAAAGGTTTCTTGGGAAAGCCTTCCGTTATGGACTTTACGTTACTTACGTTACCCTTTAATCTTGGAGAAATCTCTTTTGCGTAGTAGGGAGAGTTTGAGTTTGAGAACGTTATATTCTATTATTACTTTTTTATTATAAAATCATAAAATTTTGCAGAACACTCGAAAAAATATTGTAATGGTCACACTTTCACATTGGGTTAGTTCAGGACAGGTTGGAGTTTTTGTTCTAAACACGACGATTAAGACTTTACAAATTTGACTTTCTTGTCAGACGCTTTCGCTTGGGTAGAAAGCGTCAATCTTGTATTTAGGAACGCGAAAACGGACTCACGGCACGCGTGCGACGTCATCTCATGTTGGGTGTGCCCTATACGGCAAGCAAAAACATCTTACATAACGTTCAGTGTTATACAACGCTAAGCTGACTTAAAAAACTTGAGCTTCTTTTAGATATTCAGATGCGGCTTTTCATCCTGGTTAAAACGGTACCAAGCTTGATACTCTACTAGCCAAACAGACCAAGCAAACAAGAAAAAACTGGTCCGTGCCAACACCCTGCCCTCAGGCGCTGGACAGGGTGCAAACAGTGACGTCATACCACGCTCTGACATTATCGCGATATGTCCTGAACGGTTTATCGCAGAGAAAAGCGGAAAAAACTGGAACTATCAGGACTTACCGGTGGATTTTCTAAAGCTCAATTTGTTTTATCGTGTGAGGGAAAAAGGTTTCTACGAACGCATTCATATTGCCAAAGCCCAAATGATGTAAAAGCAGCCAAGCGTTAACGTAACTGTACAGTACTCGACTTACCGGCAGAGACTCGCTTAACTTCATAGGAAGCAGTTTTCAACGGCGTATCTAAAGGTTCGCGAGACCCGCACCAGTTTTGGGCCACCTGCAAGGGTTATAGTGCAGTTGTAATACATCACGTTTAACATGAAATCCGCAATATCACTCCCTCCTATTAAGAGCCAACTGAGATTTGACACAATCCCTACCCCTTTTTCGATTTTCCCACGCTTTTAATCCTGAAGTCAGCTCCCGTATTTCCTTCCGGAGACCACTATACGGATTTCCTTCCTTCCGGTTCCTGACTACAGCAATACTTCCATAGTCTCATTACGCTAGTTTGTCAACTGACCATCCCCCCCAGTGGTCCATTTGTCAAGGGCCATTCAAAAGTTATCCCCCTTTCGACGTCAGTCAAAAATCTCGCTGCTAAAACAGGAACCTCACCAAATAGTAACGGTTGAGGGCCCTAATTCCAGAGATTTTTGACTGTCGCACCTGCTTAATTTCCACTTGAACACCCTTACCACTCTATGCCAATAGTAGCGATAAACATCAAACTCGACCCCCCTCCCCACTTCCATGTCCATGTCCGCCCTCGCTACCCCCAGCAAACCCGAACACACCTGGCGAGGTGCAAATTGAGCGTTAATTTACCACTGATTTCTGAGTTAACTTCCCCTGATCAACACTACCCCCTTTACACTGTAAAAAAGCCCCAAACGTAAATTTATTACCTTACAAATACATATAAATACAAGTAAAATACATTGTAAATACATTCCAATACAAGTAAACATCTTATAAAATCTGTCTTCTAAAGTAAATACCGACTTCGTAATTACATACGCGAATTACGTTAATCAACGGGTTTCTTGAAAAATTATTTGAAAATAATCTTAAAAATTATTTGAAAATTATGTTAAAAATTACTTGAAAATTATTCGAAAATTACGTTACAAGTTATTTGAAAATATATTTGAAAAAAAAAGGATCAAAAAGCTCAAAAGTGGTTGTCCATTAGTACCTAGTTTTCGAATCACTATTTGATTGTGTGTTACAGTTACAGTGTATCTGGCACACTGCTAAGGATTTAAGCCGAGTTAAATATAAATTAAAATATTCGCCTTAGTCAAATGTAAAAATAAAAAATAAAAAAACGGTACCAGAGCACAATCTATGCCAATTCATAATCTCTTACACAACTCTTTAAACACAACTGTTATACAACAGCTTAAAAAAAACTAATCCGATACTTAAAGGAAAATAAAACTTACAACTCCCAATTTTTTTTTAAATTACTTTTAAAAATCCTTAATTTGCTTCGTTTCCCTTTTCCCTCCGTTTCCAAATGCCCAACTCAAATCTCAGCATGTTTCCCAAGCGAAGCAAGTCAACTCGCCATGCCTAACCTTGTTGGACACGCTACTAAGAACAGGGTTTCATTTTCATTTCCCCTCTTTAGCTCTCACACACCCAACCTAGTCAAAAAACTACACAGGGGAATTTTTTTTTGTTTAAAAAAAAAAAAAACTATTATTTTAACCAACAGTTCCTAGGTGTCAAGAGCGTATATAGGTGACGTGAATCATGACGTGAATAACAACAATCTCTCAAACCGGAAACGGAAGTTAATCACGGCCTCTCTGAGTAGAGTAAGTCCCCTCCCCCCCCCCCAAAAAAAAAGAACAAAAATTTAACAAAAAGCCAATTTGTCCCCAGCGTGGCTCATTAGGAAGTTATGATATCAGTATTTTTATTATCAATATGATATTAGTATTTTGAGTACGAGTCTTGCCTAAACTAGTTTGGCTTCAGATCAAATGTTCCCGTGACTCGCTATAGAAGGTTTAGTTTTACGATTTTGACCGTGATTTCTATGGATTCTGTGCCAGGTGAGGAGAGGCTTTCTTTCAGTTCAAATGCCTTTAGAAAATAATAGTAATAAAAACGGGGGGAAGCCGTGAATGTGACATGGAAACATATGCAAGTTGTCCCCCAATGGTCAAGTCAGGAAGGCGTGAAGAGCGTGGGAATGCGAACAGGCCCTTCCGCTCTTTGACTTGATGGTTTGACATAGAAATGACTTGGTGGTTGCATTTCCAGGCGCAGATCCCCTTAAAAATCTTATATCTATCTATCTATCTATCTATCTATCTATCTATCTATCTATCTATCATATATATATATATATA
>JAGJRO010000089.1:0-345531 GCA_022832285.1 Lepidurus apus apus
CCATTCAAACTTAAAAGCCCACAAGGTGGTTTATTTTGGTTTGTTTTTCAGGTTACTTTGGTTTGCTGACTCGGAAAAAATCTGGCAACCCTGCTTTACGGGAAGACTTATTTCTCCTGCTAAACAAACAGCTTAATTTACGTAAATATGGATGTAAAGTGATGTAATTTGCGTGTGCCTTGTAATTCGGCAGGAGTTCATCGTGATTTATTATTATTCTGGACTAAAATGAATACTGCAAATGAAAATTAATAGGGTACCGGTACCACTTATGCTATGCTGTGGGGTTGGTTATGGTGGTCTAGGAGGCTGAAGCATTCGGAAACACAAACAGGTAAGCCGCTCTTTTGCAATGGCAGGCTCTTTTTGTATCTCATTATTTGCTTCTTTGACACGCAGATATCAGCTTGTTGTTTAGTAATTGTTTAAGAACAAATGTTTAGATAATTCAAAGATGAGTATGACTGTATGTAGAAATGTTTATACGATCTTATTGCCCAACTGCTTGCTTCGCACAACAAGAACAATCAATGCCAAAAATAAAAGTCCTGCTGCAACCGAAGCAATTGAAGTACCAA
The DNA here is from genome assembly GCA_022832285.1 of Lepidurus apus apus. Classification (NCBI taxonomy): domain Eukaryota; kingdom Metazoa; phylum Arthropoda; class Branchiopoda; order Notostraca; family Triopsidae; genus Lepidurus; species Lepidurus apus. Next base: position 579 of record JAGJRO010000089.1, read on the forward strand.
TGACCAAATCGTCTTTTTGTTGTTGTAAAGCATTGTACGTAGCGATATCCACATAATTGCTTGGATCTGGTGTCGTACTACTGGGCATTCTTGACGTTGGCGACGTGGCAGGCGTCGTTTTACTGGTCGATGTAGGAGTAGTCCGAGTTTCACTGGTACTTGTTCCGGGCTCCGTTGTAGTAGTATCCATTCCAGCGCGACTTCCTTCAGCAGCCACTGTGTAAGTGTCTTCATAATTTTCTCGCAAGATAAATTCTTTGTTCATGCTCATATAAACAGGCTGAGAAGGGCTAAAAGGTTCCCATTTCGGAACTCCAAGGCAGTCAATACCGTCAGGAGTAGGTTCCCTATAAAGCATCACCGATTAAGATCTTAATCTCAATGAAAAATTCGCGAATTACCCGTAGGTTGCAAAATTGGTCCAAATTCTCAGCATTCGCTTGGATACCTCTTTCTCAGTTTTATTGAAAATATCTGGAAATGTGAATAGGTACTGCAACTCGTCCGAATGGGTCACACCTGGAACATAAATGTCAAAGTTGGATCTAAAGATGAAGTATTCCCCTTGTAAAAGATTCTTTTTTAATTTACCATGTGGAATAGGTGGCATGTTTCCTGCAAAGAAGTAGATAAAGTCGCTGTATCGGCCTTGGAAGTCGAAAGAATACCAATAGCTTTTGGAACTGTGCCTTGCATGTAATTCCGTGTTGCGGAAACCGGCCGCCTTAAGAAAAAACACGCCCAGCATCTGCAAACACGATAATGAACCAAAATTTTCAGAAATATTAGAAAGATCGTTTACATCTGTCAAGCCAGGAGTCATAGACGTGAAATTAGTCGTGTCTTCTCCCAGCAGGTACTTTTCTATTAAGGTATCAGAAATTGTAGTAGTCGGGTCCCTCACGCCTTTATAAGAAAGAAACGTTGGAAACAAGCAATTGGATTTTTTAACGTTAGAGAAGACATGTTCATTAACTTCGATGCTTTTTTGCCACTATTTAAATCTTAAGTTTACCAAAAGAGCCAAGGAGAGTAGGAACAAGATCGTTTTGTAAGAAATTGCTGTCATTCAGCAAACCATTAGGCTCCAAGTATGAGATGTACGTCACTATGGAATACAAATTAAATTAAAAAATTCATTAGGGATCACTAAACCTACATCCTAGTACATACGATCCTTCGTCCCGGTTAGCTCCAAAAATGGCCGACACGTTGGTATTATAATCCCCTTTCTCAAACATTTCCACTGGATCTTTTTCAATAAATTTAATTTCCCCAGCTGTCTGAATGACAGGCGCGCTGCCTCCAAAACCGAGTCCTCCCTTTAATCTATCTTCCGCCTAATTTGAAAGAGAAAGAAAACCCCAGCGATAAGCGTAAATTAGTGCCTCTAACATCAGCGTTCCCCAGGCTAAAGAAGACCTACTGAATATGTATTGAACGCTTCTACTAGGGCGCCAGCTGATACGTTCCTTAAACATTTAACAGTTTCTTCGTAAGCATCCGGGAGGAAACACCCAGCCTTTTGCGCTACTATTTGACTGTGAGTTACCGGATCACGATCTACAGCCCATTCCGCTAACGCAGATCCACTTTCTCCAATTACTCCGTTGAACAAACCTACTTGAGTTATTATCCAAAAGAAAAAGTTTTAAAAATGTACACTGTACCTTCGGCGTGTGGACTCAGCATGAGCAGACTTACACTAGCTCCTCCAGCACTCTCTCCGAAGATTGTTATACGCTCGGGATCTCCTCCGAAATCATAGATGTGGTTCTTGACCCATGTGAGAGCTTCGATTTGGTCGAACATACCCGCATTCCCGGGTACTTCGTCAGTTTGAAGACTCATGAAGCCTGTCGGATTAAAAAAATGGTTGAGTCAGCATCATATTGACAGACAATCAGTTTTACCTAAGGGCCCCAACCGATATTGAATAACGACCAGCACGACATCCTCATCCATAAACTTGAAAGGAGTATAGATTAGCGATCCTCCTGTTGAAAACCCTCCTCCGTGGATAAAAAACAGAACCGGCAGGTTTGGATGCGAGTCCTCCTTTGGTAACTGTAAATTCACTTTACTGCATTAGCATCAGATGATTTTGATTTTTTTGTGCGTTCCTTTTTGTGGTTATTCTTACTTTGGGTGTGAAAACGTTCAACAGCAAGCAGTCTTCGTCGCCACTGTACACGTTACTGCCCACATTCGGCTCAGCTTGGTTTAGTTCACGTGCGTATAGCAATTCGCCTTGAGGACATTGCGGACCGTAAATCGTTGCGTCCCAAATTTCTGTTTCGTTCTGATCAAGCTCTCCAATAGGTTCTGGTGGCTACAGGAAAATTGCAGAATTTACGTTATGGCTTTAAAGTTTTTTTTACATACTAAGAATCTTAATTCTCCAGTGGGTGGTTTAGCGTAATGGAGCCGGTAAAACGCATGGTAAGGGCGTTTTTCGTAAAAGCTGATAGCAGACGAACCTCTAATTCGGCCGTAGCCTTCAACGTCTAAAACTTTGGCTGTAACCAAACCCAGAATCCCACAAATTGTTAGAAATTTGAGTAAGACTGTCATAGTGGAGCGAACTTTTTTGAAATAATAAGCAACGACTTGTATGGAAGCAACTTATATAGCAGGATTTAATCAGTTTTTTATCAGAAGGGGTTTTATAAGGAAAGAAAAACCCCACATTCAATTTTCTGTCACAATAGTCAGTCCTTGAAAGTGATTTTTTATCGAAGATGTTCCATAACAAGTGACAAGCTAGTCTTTGTGGTAAATCCCACATCGTAATCAGCCAAGGCCAAGCTATGGCTAAACGATTCGAAATTTCGCTTTTCTTAACCACCAGCCCGAATTAAATTAAATACTGAATTAAAAAATACAATAAATAATGAATTATTATTGCAAATTGCTTCATTATGAATTGTGTTTACGAAATGATTAAGAATACAGCAGTAGTGTCATTGAATTCAGTAACTTTGGTCGAACCCCTTATTTGGATGAATGTAAACGTAATCTTGAGCTTAGGTGCAGGCTTTTATTGTTTGAATTCAAGGTTTTGATAAGAAAATGTGGTTTATTATTATTTTTTTTTGCGGGGAAACATATCTTATCAGGGGTGTAACTCCCATTGACATGTGATCACGCGATACATGTTTTTACGTTGTGCTTACCCCGTATGTCCCACTCTAAAGTAATAAATGAAATCGTGTAAGTACTACAACCTTCCTAACCGAAGTCTTCTTCCGCTTTCGAGAACCATTCGTGGCCACTGGTATCTTTGTCTTCGTTGATTTATTGCTTGGTTACCCGTCATATTGTCGTAGATCGAAAGAAATATGAACAAGGGGCGTAGCTCAGACTTTCTTCCATATATATCCCCGGATGTTTTCAGCGAGCTTGTTGCAGGCTGGGAAATCGAACATTTGTCTGCCTCGTGGTATTTTACCGACTGTTGTTGAGATTCTTATCAGGTGATTCTTTACCAGCTTGACACCTGTTGTACGGCCAGAGAAGCAGCGAATTCACGGGGGATTTTTTTTACGACTATGACATTACATCCCGCTAACGGCTTCGACTGTCTAGGGTTTGAGTTGTATACCGGCGTGTGAAGTGCAAGACGTATAGCGAATCCCAAGTGGTTACATTTACATAAAATTGGTCGCTTTTGTGTTCAAATTACTGGCTTATGCAGAGTTTCTTGAACCCTTCATCTTTTCGCACATGTGCACATGAGTTTTTCATTTTTTACACCATTCGATATTATTTGCTTTATTTTTTCTATTCGCCAATCGTAAAAAGGGCGATAGTAGAACGTCATTACTGGTTGAATGGTATCACTATCCAGTGAAGTAGTTTTGTTTTGAGTGTATACTACTAAAGATTATTATTTATTTTTATTAGGTGTATTACTTTTTGGCGTAAGTTCAAAGTTTACCTTGTCGAGTTGAACATATCTCTGAGGATAAGGGCTCGTTTTGGGCAAAGCTACAATGCCGAATAAAAAGTACATAGACGATCAGAGTGCAGCAGTAATTCAAAGAATAAGTATAAATGTATTTACAAGTTTTTATACAATCTTATTGCCCAACTGTCTGCTTCGCACAACAAGCCCAATCAATGCCAAGCACAACAGTATGGCCGCAACCGACGCAATTGAGGTACCAATGACCAAATCATCTTTTTGTTGCAGTAAAGCATTGTACGTAGCGATATCCACGTAATCGTCTGGATTTGGTGTCGTTGGTATAGTTGATGTTGGTTTTGTGGTTGGTGTAGGAGTACTCCGATGTTCACTGCTGCTGGTTTCGGGCTCGGTAGTTGTGCCGTCCATCCCAGCTCGACTTCCTTCAGCGGACACGGTATAAGAGTCTTCATAGTTATCTTTCAAGGTGAAATCTGTGTTCATGCTCATGTAAAAAGACTCGGAAGAGGTAAAGGGTTCCCATTTTGGAACTCCAAGGCAGTCTACACCATCAGGCGTAGGCTCCCTATATAAGACACCATCTATTAATATCATTAGCTAGAATGAAATATTCCGAAATTTACCCATAGGTTGCAAAATTGGCCCAAATTCTTAACATTCGCTTAGATATCTCCTTCTCAGTGTGGTTGAAGACGGTTGGAAAGGTGAATAGGTACTGCAACTCGTCGGAATGTGTCACACCTTTCAACACAATTGAAATTGGGTCAAATGATTAAATATTCATTTTTGAGAAGGTTTGAAAATGAATGCTTTAAAATCTCACCATGTGGAATAGGTGGAATGTTTCCAATAAAGAGGTAGATGAAGTCACTGTATCGGCCTTGGAAATCGAAAGAGTACCAATAACTTTTGGGATTGTGCTGTGCGTGCAATTCCGTGTTACGGTATCCGGCCGCTTTAAGAAAGAACACGCCCAACATCTGCAAACACGACAATAAAGCTAAAATGCTCAAAACATATTGGAAAGTTCACTTACGTCTGTCAAACCAGGAATCATAGACGTGAAATTGGTCGTATCTTCCCCCATCAAATACTTCTCCATTAGGGTATCGGAAAGTGATGTAGTCGGGTCCCTCACGCCTTTAAAGGGAAGAAAAAAAAACGAAATTTACTAAATGAAAATTTAAAAATACGAAATTTTGGCGTTTATGTGAATAAAGAATTATATTAAATTATTAAGTTTTACCTAAGGCCCCAAGAAGAGTAGGAACGAGGTCGTTTTGTAAAAAGTAGCTATCATTCAATAAACCGTTTGGCTCCAAGAAGGCGACGTATGTTACTGCAAAAGATCAGATTATAGAAAAATAAATCGAAATCATTCCATTAAAAAGACTTACAGCCCAACACGAATGATCCTTCGTCTCGGTTAGCACCAAAAATGGCCGGAATCTTGGTATTATAGTCTCCGCTCTTTAAGGTTTCCACGGGATCTTTATCAATAAATTTTAGTTTTCCGGCTGTCTGGATGACAGGCGCGCTGCCTCCGAAACCAAGTCCTCCATTTAACATGTCTTCATTCTAAATTGATCGGAAAGGAAAGGGAAACCCAACAGCAGGCTAAGTTATTGTTTCTAACGTCAGCGATCTTCTGGAATTAGAAACCTACTGAATATGCACTGAATGCATTCACGAGCTCATCAGCTGGTATATTCCTTAAACAAGCAACAGTGTCAGGGTAATTATCCGGAAAGAAACAACCAGCCTTGTCTGCCACGGCTTGGCCGTGCGGTACCGGATCTCGGTCCACTGCCCATTCAGCTATCGCAGATCCACTTTCTCCAATTACTCCTTGGAACAAACCTGCTCGGGTTATATTCACGAATAAAAACTTTTAAGAAAATTACACTTTAATTTTCATACCGTCGGCATGTGGAGTCAGCATGAGCAGACTTACACTAGCTCCTCCAGCACTCTCTCCGAATATTGTTATACGCTCGGGATCTCCTCCGAAATCGTAGATGTGATCCTTGACCCACCTGAGAGCTTCGAGCTGGTCGAACATGCCCGCATTCCCGGGTAATTCGTCAGTTTGGAAACTCAGGAAACCTGTTAAATTCCAAAGATGGCTCAGTCAGGGACCACATTGACGGACAATCAATTTTAGATACCCAAGGGCCCCAACCGATATTGAATAACGACCAGCACGACATCCTCATCCATAAACTTGAAAGGAGTGTAAATATGCGTTCCTCCTAATGAAAACCCTCCTCCGTGGATAAAAAACAGAACTGGCAGATTGGGATGCGAGTCTTCCTTTGGTAACTGCAAATTCACTTGACTGCATTAGCATCAGATGATTTTGATTTTTTTTTATGCGTTCCTTTTTGTGGTTATTCTTACTTTGGGTGTGAAAACGTTCAACAGCAAGCAGTCTTCGTCAGTAGTGTCCACCGTCGGTTCAGATTGATTGAATTTGAATGAATAGAGCAGACTACCTTGGGGACATTGCGGACCGTAAATCGTTGCGTCCCAGACTTCTGTTTCGTTTTGCTCCAGCATTCCAATCGGTTCTGGAGGCTAAAAGAGTTGTTTTGTAAATATGTTTGTCTTAATAAGAATTGTAGGTAATGTGTTTTTTTTACTAAGAATCGTGCTTCTCCAGTGGGCGGTTTAGCGTAATGGAGCCGGTAAAACGCATGGTAGGGACGTTTCTCGAAGAAGCTAATAGCGGAGGAGCCTCTAATTCGGCCGTAGCCTTCAACGTCCAGAATCGTGGCTGCACTAAAACCCGAAACTCCAAAGATAATGAGGAATCTGAGTAGGAGCGTCATTGTAGAGTTAGAGGCTCGTCGGTGCAAAAAATTAAAATGATACCTTAAGGGCCCTTCAGGAAACAACTTATATAGTAAACGCTAATCAGTCTTTTTGCTCGAGACGGTCTTAGTGTAAAAAATAATAAAAAAACGTGTTTGCGCTATCTGACATAATACGAAGGATGTTCCCTTTCAAGTACAAAGCTAGTCTTTATAGTTCATCCCGCATTCTAATCAGCAGCCAAGGCTAAGTTTATTGCTAAACAAATTAAAGTTGCGGCTTCTGCTTTGTAAGTCGTCGAACCCCTAATTAGAATTAAAAAAATATAATATTTTTATCCGTGGATATTAAAGTAGTTTGTGGAATTGCAAATGGCCTTGGAGGGAAATAATCACATTATATCAAAAGTTGTGTATCTTTGACGTAAATAGCTTTTGTTTACTATTGTATTAACATCAAATCCTTTGTTTTGGTGCATCCAACCTAATCTGGAGCTTAGTTGCAGCTTCCTTCTATATCAGTTCAACATTGTGATAAGGAAATCTGGGTTATTCTAGGCGGAAGGGTTTGTATGTTTGTTTTAATTATCAACTTTTCTCAGAACATGTGATACGCTTTTTACGGAGTGCCTCTCAACTTAGACAGGCCCTCTCTGCTAATCGTAAACAAAAGTAAATCTCTTTTTTCTTTTTAAGGAACATTGTTTTTTTTCTAAAGATTGAAGGTTTCGGCGTGCATTGACTTATGTGGATTTCCAGTTATCATGCAATCAGCAGAGCTTTTTTGAAGAAGGAACTTTATTGAAATACGGATACTGATACTCTTTGGAATTGTTGATTACAAATGGGTTTTACCCTTCTGTTGCTTAAATTATTTGTATGTTACCTTCAATAGTAACATACTATTATCAGTAGTAAAATACTAAGTTCCACTTTTGCTTGTATTAACAAGTACTGTCGTGTTGCCTTGTTGTACTACTGTTCACTCCAGCTCGACTTCCTTCAGCAGCCACGGTACCGACTCCCTTCAGCAGCCACGGTATAAGTATCTTCATAATTTTCTCGCATAGTGAATTCAGTGTTCATACTCATGTAAGCAGATTGAGAGAGGCTAAATGGTTCCCATTTTGGAACTCCAAGCGAATCTACTCCTTCAGGAGTTGGTTCCCTGTGTAATTTCACCCATTACTATCTATCATCTCGCATAAAGGTTCTGGAAAATTACCCGTAGGTTGCAAAATTGGTCCAGAGTCTCAGCATTCGCTTTGAAACCTCCGTTTCAGTTTGGTTGAAAACATTTGCAACTGAAAACAGGTACAGCAGGTCGTCGGAATGAGTCACACCACCTGTGACACATTTAGGAATGGCTTTTAAGAATTAAAAATTATTTCCTTAAATAATTTATAATTAAACGTACCTTGTGCAATAGGTGTCATGTTTCCTGGAAAGAAGAAGTTGAAATTGCTACATCGGCCTTGGAAATCAAAAGAGTACAAATAGCTTTTAGGACTGTGTCTTGAGTGTACTTCAGTGTTGCGAAAACAGGGTGCTTTCACGAAGAACACACCCATTAACTAAAATAAATAATTACGTTTAAAGTAGCAAACATATGTGAAAATTGCAAATGTACGTCTGTTAAGCCAGGAATCATAGACGTGAAATTAGTCATGTCGTCTCCAACCAAATACTTTTCAGCGAGGGTATCGGAAATCACGGTAGTCGGATCAACCAAACCTTTCAAAATATTAACTCTTAAAAGTATTTTCTTGACTTGTTGTGTGAATTATCATTGAATAGCTTATCGGTTAAAGTTACCATAGCTGCTAAGGAGATTCCGAACTAGATCGTTTTGTAAGAAGTAGCTGTCCTTCAGCAAACCACTCGGCGCCAAGTACATGGTGTAAGACACTATGGAAGATTGTAAGCTTAAAATAGTGTAAGGCAGTTGAGTTTAATTAAGCTTACGGCCAAGTGAATATGACCCTTCATCACGAGTAGCACCGTAAATGGCCGGCACGTTGGTGTTATACTCTCCTTTCTCAAACATTTCCACAGGACTTTTTTCAATAAATCTCAGTTTTCCGGCAGTTTGAACAACAGGCATGCTACCGCCAGAACGATGTCCTCCATTTAGCTGATCTTCATTCTAAATGAAAACGGGAAGGAATGTCAATATAAATTGGTCAGTCCAAGCGCATCTAAAGATAGCCAGGATAAAAAACGTACTGAATTCGAATTGAATGCGTCTAATAGGACGCTAGCTGGAACTTTCCTCAGACAGTCGACAGTTCCGTTGTAATCCTCTGAAAAGAGACAACCAGCCCTCTCCACCACGACTTGGCCGCGAGTTACTGGATTCTGATCTATGACCCAATCACATAGCGCAGATCCACTTTGTGCAATTACCCCGCTGAACAAACCTGTCCGTTTATTTGCCGAGAGTGTAATGAATTTAGGGAAAATTGTTAAACAAAATTCATATTATTATTATTATTATTATTTTTTACCTTCGGCATGTGGACTCAGCATAAGAAGACTTACACTAGCTCCTCCAGCACTCTCTCCGAAGATTGTTACACGCGCGGGATCTCCTCCGAAATCGTAGATGTGACTCTTGACCCACCTGAGAGCTTCGATTTGGTCGAACATGCCCGCATTCCCGGGTACTTCGTCAGTTTGGAGACTCATGAAGCCTGTCGGATTAAAATAATGGTTGAGTCAGCATCATATTGACAGACAATCAGTTTTACCTAAGGGCCCCAACCGATATTGAATAACGACCAGCACGACATCCTCATCCATAAACCTGAAAGGAGTATAGATTAGCGATCCTCCTGTTGAAAACCATCCTCCGTGGATAAAAAACAGAACCGGCAGGTTTGGATGTGAGTCTCCCGTAGGTAACTACAAGAATGATTATCTTTATTTTTATCAGATGTTTTCGTAGGAATTTCTTCAACGTTTCTGTTTCGGGTTATTCTTACTTTGGGCGTGAAAACGTTCAATAACAAGCAGTTTTCGTCACCGTCATACATTGAAGAAAGTGGATTAACCTGCGGACATTGCGGACCGTTAGTTGTTGCATCCCAAATGTCTGTTTCGTTCTGACCAAGTTCTCCGATAGGTTCTGGTGGCTAAAAGAAACGCTATAAAGTTATTGTATTCAGAAATTTAGAAGGATGTTTTTACCAGGTACCGTAATTCCCCAATGGGTGGTTTAGCGTAAAAAAGCCCTAGGAAAGCATGGAATGGACGGTTTTCGCAGAAGCTGGTACCGGAGGAGCCTTCAATTCTGCCGTATCCTCCAACGTCCAGAATCACGGATGTACTAAAACCCAAAATTCCACAGATGATGAGAACTTTTAACAGGAGCCCCATGGTTACCCAGTTATCGACGCAAAGATCTATGGTAAATTAACCAAAAATCCATTGGAAACAGTTTAAGTAGCTTTAACTTAATCAGTTTCTTATCCAATTTTGGGAATTCTGAAATATCCCAAGTTTGTTATGCCTTCTGTAAATTCACTTCTTCCCGGATATAATGTTTACTTTTTTTTAAAAAAAAATTAACAGCTTTTATCAAACACATTCCCTTACGAGTAACAAAGCCAGCTTTTGTGATTAATCGCCCCTATGGTTAACCCTGAAAGTGCGTCATGATTTGCAGCAAATCGTCGTCAAGGACCAACAGAAAGATACACATTTCAACGTTCCTTGTCTGCAAATGGTAAAGTAGCTTATAGTAGCCTATATATGTAATGTAACAAATGGCACTGTGGGAAATAATTAACAATAGAGCAACTGGTGTCGCTGACGTCACGAGCTTTTTTTTACCGAATACTCTTCTTGGGTACACCCAAACCGAAGCCTGAGCTTAGTTGCAGTCTCCTTCTATTAAATCCGCTTTTGATAAAGAAATTATTTTTTTCACAACGGGAAGTTTTTTGTATTTCTTATCGTCTTAGGAGGTGCAGTTATTTCCCTTGTCTGTGTGGTACATATCCCACATGTGCTTCGTACTGATTGGATTACTTACCGTAGATACTCGAGTTTAGTGCGAGGTTTTTAAGTTCAGATTTTAAGCAACAATTAGGGGGTCGCGATATATTCGCGTTATTTTTAACCCAAATTTTTAACCCTCGCGTTATATTCGGATGGCATTATATTCGAGTATCTACGGTACATTTTTTGAAGGTTTTTTTTTCGTACAGAGGAGCTACTTCAATTGAGTGACGAAGAGCCAATTGTCATGCAATGAAGCGGATAAAGTAAACGTATTAACTGTAACGTATTAACGTATTAACTGTAAAAAAGAAAATATTTTGAAATTGATGACTAAGAATTACCGTCATCAGTTTTCAGTAATAACGACGCTACAAACGATAGCCGAGAATCGAAGCTTCGTTATTCTCTCGCATAACAAGTTGTGTTTTCATGCTCATGTAAGCAGAGTATAAGCGAGGCTAAATGGGTCCCATTTCGGTACTCCAAGCCAATTTTCGAAATAAGCGAAATAAGAAAAAGCTTAAAAACAACCCTTTGACAAATCATGAGACTTTTTCGAATAGCTGGACTGTTTATATTTACCAAAGGAACTTAGGAGAGGACGAACTACGTCATTTTGTACGAAGTAGCTGTCATTTAGTAGATCTATGGCTCTAAGTACGACAAACGCGCTATTATAAAAGATATTTTAAAGTATTTGAAATAAGCGAGTTAACCAAAAGCTTAAACTCCTAGCAAAAATGATCCTTTATCTCGATTAGCACCAAATTTATGGCCGGCACAGTAGTATTGCTCCCATATTTCCATGATTTCTTTTGCAATAAATGTGATTTTTTCCAGCAATCTGAATAACTGGCGTGCTGATTGCAAAACTAAAACCCCCAAACAATGTCTTCAATCTAAATTGAAACGGGGAGGGAAACCCAACTGTTACAACCGAAATCACTGCAACATTAGAATTCTTTGTTTCGCCAAGTTTAAGATAAAAATTTATTTCTACTCACCAACAAACTAAGACAAAGGCAGACCACAACTAAACTCAGCAACTTCATGACAACGACTGTGCAATCAGAACTACCGACTCCTCTCTCCGAAGAGGGAAACGTTCAATCAACGTAGGAGATCGCGATCCTTTTCTGGGGAAAAACAAAGTAAAAACATACGGATGTATACTACCAAGGGTCCCCTTCTACATTCCCGGAATTAACCCCCCTTTGGCGCAATTCCTGACCCTGCCATTTAGCCTTTCCCTCTGGAACACCAACAATAGTGAATTTTACAAGTTAGTGGCTTCTTAAGGTCAGTGCGCTTCAGGTGATGAAGGAAACTACTGAATATGCATCGAGTGCTTCGGTGAGGACGTTGGCTAGTACGTTCGTTGAACAAAAGTTTCGTTGTAATTATCCAGAAAGAAGCAACCGGCCCTCTCTGCCACGGCTTTACTGAGTTACTGCTCTATGGACCGATCTTCTGTCGCAGATCCACTTTCTCCAGTTACTCCGTTGAATAAACTTGCATATTAATTTTCGCAAATAGTGATTTTATGAAAATTGAAGAATACTGTTCACTTCCTTCTTTATATTATTGGAGCAGACTTACACTAGCTCCACTAGCACTCTTTCCGAAGATTATTATACACTCGGGATCTCCTCCAAAATCGTAGATGTGGTTCTTGACCCATCTGAAAGCTTCGATTTCTTCGAACACACTCGCATTTCCGGGTATTTTGTAAGTTTGGAGAATCTTTAAGCCTGTCGTACTAAAAGAATGGTTGAGTCAACATCACATTGACGGGCAATCAGTATTACCTCTGGGTCCCAAGCGATCCTGAATAACGACGAGCACGACATCCTTATCCATAAACTTGAAAGAGGTGTAAAGATGCGCACTTCATATTGTAAACGCTCCTCCATGGATAAAAAACAACAAGACTGACTGATTCTTATGCAAATCTGTTGTAGGTAACTACAAGATCGCTTAACTTTATTATCATCATCTATAGTGTTTGGAATTTCTTGGTACGATTCTGCTTCGGGTTATTCTAACTTTGGGTGTGAAATGTTCAGCAACAATTAGTCTTCTTCGCTTTGTTCTTGTTCAGTAACAATTAGTCTTCTTCGCTTCGCTTTGCTCCGGGTTGATTTGACTTCAGTGTAGAGGGCATATTTCCTTGTGGAAATTGCGGACTGTGGATCGTTGCATTATACTTATAGGTGCCGTTTCGTTCTGACCAAGCTCTCCAATAGGTTCTCATGGCTGAAACAAAAAGGCCAGCATTATAAAAAAAATCAAGCAAAAAAATAAATAAAAAATTCCACACAAAGATATGTAATTCCAGTATAAATGTCACATTGAATTTGATGCTCGTGAGTGCAAGGGTGTATGACATAACGACCCATGTGAAGAAATACGCATAGCAGGACTTAGTCTTTTGATCCTATGTTCGGAATTTAGGTTGGAAAAAGGCCGAAAATCCCAAGTTTGATTAGTCTTCCATACCTAACTTCATTACGCAATATTCATTGCCTTTTAAATTTTTCGAGCAAGTTCCCTTACAAGCAACAAAGTTGGTCTTTATGGTTTAAGTCCCCGCATCGTAATTACCAAGGCTAACGAAGCCAATGCCAATTTTTTATATGCTAAACGAAGCCAAAATTGCGGCATGCTTTGCTAGGAAACCATCATCATCAAAGACCAAAATGTAAAATAAAAACGTGTTGCCCCTTCCCTTGTCTGCAGATAATAAAGTAGCTTGTCCGTGCTATATAGCAAATGGCTCTGCGGGAAATAATTAACAATACAGCAACTGGTGTAACTGACGTCACCAGATTTTCGTTTTGCTTTTAATTTTAATTTCGTATCCTGTACTTTTAGGCACAGCCTCTTTTCTAAAATAGATTTTTTTGTTAAGGGAATATAGTTTCTTCACTAAAGAATTATTTTTTTGTCTTATCACTTTCAGGGGTGTAATTTCCTCTGACATGTGATGCGTGTCTTTTAAATTGTGCCTCTCGTCTTAACTGACAATGACTCTAATGGGCCCTTTCGACTGAAAAAAGGTAAGCAGTTTGCGGTGCTTGGTGGATTCGCAAAGTTAATTTTTTTTAAAGCTCAAAATTTTCCCAGTAGCATATTTACATATTGAAATTTTTTCGTTATTGCGTACAGGGTAGAAATTGGCGGTCGCTGCGGAGCTTGATAAAAATGCAACCATTTTCGGTTTGGAGTGTTTTACGAGCAGGTTCGTCGCAGGAGGTTCACTTGAGTTGTACAACGGCGAGCGTGAAATATTGGACGACCTGTGTTTCAACCAAAGGTCACGGCCAGGGTCCTTTGGGTATTGCTGGTTGTTGAACAGGAATCCTCTAAAGCAGAGGAAAAGAGAAGAGCTCATTTGCATCGCTTGACCCTGTACTTTTTCCCACGTGATGTATAGTTTCTTATTTTCTAAATACTAATAAAACAGAAATTAATGCTGTCCATCCATGGCGCAAGCAAAGTATAATAGGGTTGAACGACCCCCTCTCCTTGCCCCTCCCTCCTTTTACCCCCTCCTTTTCCCTACCTTAACAGTCGTTAAGAAAGTCTTTAACAGGTAAAAAAAAAAGTTTAGGTTCTATCGAGTCATTAAAATTCTTTAAGGATTTTTGGTAGTTGTAGAAGTTTAATTTCATTGTTACAGGTAAAGAAAAAAACTGATGTTTAGGTTCCATCGAGTCGCAATTTTGGTCAAGCCAAAAGTCAGGGCGCCAATTGGTTGCATAAAATGCACCGCGTGATAGCTCGTAATGTACCATACCCGCAACCAGGTGCTTTTTTTACAAGCGAAATTAATGGCCCTGCTTGCAGAGTTAATAGCCACGCATGTTAACATGTTACAGCTCAGGCTCCAAACGTATCCAACGAAGATTTCTCGTTTATGCAATTGACGGTTAGTCTTCTACAAGCTCTTGGAGGGTCCACCGCCTCCTATAAAAGCGACCACTAGCAAGCTCAAGAAGCTCATTCAGATTTAGCACACTCAGCAAGTTTAACGCACCAAGAACGAACGCACGAGCCAGTCATTTTTTAGCAAAAATGGTTATTACTAGTGACTATAAGCTTCGGCTTGCTTTGACCGTTGCAATTTGGGCCATAATCGCAAAAAGTGTTGAAAGTCAAGTGCTTTTGCCCGGATCTTGCCCAGTTTATCCCACACAGACCAGATTTAATCCTGGAGCCGTAAGCTTTATTAGTTACCTTAAATTAACTTAGTTAAACTTATTATTTTATTCCTGTTTTACTCTTTTATACCAATTCTGTGTTTAAAATAATTATAAATAATTTTAAGCAGGTTTTTATTTCACTTTTGTGTTAAGTGTGTTATCCTTCGTTGGATTTAGTTTATTTCGGGAACTTGGTACGAAGCTCTCCGATACCCTTCACCGTTTGAGGAATCGAGCCGATGCTCCTCGATCGACATCAAGCCTTCATCAGCTGGGTACTTGCGTTTCACATTCAAGGGAATTAACAGGAACGATCAAAGTTTGATTAACGTTGCTGGCAAAGGGTATTTTGCCCAAGGAGAATTGAGCAAGTTGTATCTTAATGTACCGATTGCCAGTTGGAACCGTAAGTTGAATCCATTTGTTCGTATAATTCGAAGTTACATTTTGTGTTCCAAAAGGGACTTCCGTCGGTGTCCACTTTTGGGTTTTGGCCACCGACTACCAGAACTATGCTGTGGCCTGGAGTTGCGATGATCTCTGTGATGGTCTCCATCGAGGTTCGCATAATTTCTAATTTTTGAGAAAAGTTGATTCACAGTCCATTGCAACATCATGTAGAGCAAGCTTGGGTCCTGAGTCGTCAAAGAACTATGTCGGACAGCACAATGGCTGAGATCTACGACAAATTCGTCGTCAATGGACCCTTGAAACAAGAAAGCTTGATAACGGTGGATCAAACGCAGTGTGATGCCCCCCTATTTGTGAAATTAGCATTGGGAGATTTGAATGACATTAGTTTGGAAAAGAAGTAAAAAGATTATTTATTGATAATATGAAGATACAATTTCGTTATTTTAAATGAACAATTTTGCGATTAAGCGTTAAATGCTAGCTTACGACCAGTGTATCTATTCTTCAAAATTATACTCATACACCCCTGATTGGTTATTTATTCACACCCGGAGCTTTGGCGCTTAAGATACCCTTATATTCCTGTAATAAATTGCTTCGCGACGCCTCGTAGAAATCCATTTCCGACTTGAAATTTTCTTGCAGTTGGGACCGTGACTTTGGGTTAATATCGTGAAGATTGGTTGAAGTACGTGCGATTTCCTTAGCAGCGGCAAGTTTGTCACGGTAGATCTTGGTTATGCCGCTGAAAAAGGTTGGGATTTTGGCTTCTAATAACGCTAACGTCTCTTCCAAGTTTTCCCAAGTACCAACCACTGTATAACTGTTTTTCGCCACGTCTTGGGCAGACTTTAAATTCGCTAAACTTCCCAGAATACTGTTGAATTTTAATATAAGAACGCGAAAGTCAGTTTTAAATTAAACTCACTCGATAATAATCAATTATGTTATACTTGCAAGTTTTTTCTCTACAAAAACTCGGTATGATTGCATCGGATCTTCGTGGTCGCCAATCCGGGCCTATCGCGTTTGCATCCAAGGAGAATTTCTTGTACCCGCATTCAAAACTGTGGCTAGCCAAACATTCCTCCAACGTCTGGAATATTCGAATAGTATTCAGAAAAATTAAACGTATTTCTTAAGGGTTTTTTCTTACTTGGTTCCACCAGTAGTTGTTAGGTATTCCCAAGTTTCTAGTTCCACTGTACGCTTTCATTTCGTGCCGGTCTTGGAAGAATTGACGTAACTTACGTTCGATAGGGTTGCAAACAATGGCGACATAAATAGGGATCTTTTTCTTGTACCTGTACCAGTAGCGAAAGCTTGAAGCTGCGAGTAGAATTAATCATATTATCTTACTTGGAGAAGTCAATGAAGGAATGTTCGTGCACATAAACTAGTTTGAACGGTACGTGAGTTATGACTTCGGCAACCATTTGTTCATCCCCACGAGTCAGGATCCTATATAGTAGTATAACCGGTTTGTATTTATCGGTGTTGTATCTTCTTAGTACTTGAAGTAACGATTGCGACCCCTTAGAAACAAGAAATGGTGTCGATTACCCAACTCGTGCAGCGCTTCTTCCAACACCTCGCTTGAATTAGAACAATGGGAGATTGACGTCCATACTAATTTGTATTCGTTTGAGTTGGGTGGGAAGGTTAATCCTGCGGTTTCTATCAACCGTAAATTTGCAAAATAATTATTTGTTTATTTTATTTATCTAATTATGCTGAAACTGAGTACTTGTAAGAGTAGTTCTGCTAGGATACAGTGAAAAATTGCGTTGAGCATTAGTTGTTAGTAATGCTTGGGGATTTATGTTATAATGCTCGCTTTTATAAAGGAGCATGTTGCGAAGATGGTTTCCCATGTACCAGATGGTCTGATGAGTCCTTTTCGTAACACTTTCATCGTTAAATTGTACTTCTAACTTATTCGTTTCGAAATAGTAGTCTATAAATTTGGTAAGGACAGTTTCTTCGTAGTTGTACTGGTATTTAGGGTTCAATTCTATCGGATCTTCAACGGTGTATCCAGTTTTTAAGGGCCGGTACAGGAACGGGTCTAGATTTATAGGAAAAGGTCTCTGCCAGAAATTTATGTACTTAGGTTCATTGTCTCCTTCCAAAAAATGTTCGATACTGTACATAATATATAAGATTGCGGAAAAGCAAAACCAGAATGCACACCACTGACGCAGGCTTTTGTTCACATGTCTGTATGGTTGGTTAATGGAACAACTCATTATGATATAAAGTCACTTTTCTTATAGTGAACAACTTGCTAGCGTACTTTGTGAAATGCCCTTACTTGAATTATAAGAATTTTTAAAAATTCAAAATTTATTCATTAACTCACTTCTATATATTGTACGATTGGCTTCTCTGAAATGGTATGATGTTACACTTCGTAGGCTTTTAGAGGCATGTTTTACTTCGTGTGTTTGCGGTGGTTACCTGGAGGCGAGTGTCCTTGGTTTATACGGTTTCCGCTTTGCCAACATGCCAGGTTATTTACCTTGATTCCTTCCACTTCTAATAGACAATAAGCGCTAGAGCTATTGAGTTATGGTTCTGTGGCTTAAGCCAACTGAGCTGAACGAACCTTCAGTAGTTTTCGCTAACAAAATACGGAAAGGCTGTGTACACTCCGGTAACTCCCGACAATTTATTCGGCTTCATTTCACAGGATCTTGATATATGCAAGATATATTTTGCATGTTGACTTTGTGGCTTATATCCGTATTTCCTTATGAACCCAAGGAGCAAACAAGAATGTATGATACTTGCAAAATTAATCATAGATTTAAAAAATATTTAAAAAGCCCGGGTGATCTATACTCCAAAAGCGGTGGCGCTAGCGTTTTGTTTTGCTGTTTAAAGCGTGGCTTTGCTTTCGTAATTTTGCCGGTAGCTTTTGCGTTTTGTGATAAAAACTGAATAATATTTGATATTTCCAGCTGCTACAAAATGGTAGTTTTGACGGCATTTCAAACCCCTCAAGATGGTATCAAACATAGGCAACCAGATACCACAGCTTTCATTGGAAATAAAGCAATGGGAAAGGGATCTCTTTTTATTGCAGAAAAGTATGCTATTCGCAATTAATTTAGTTATTTATATTTGGATACTAATTGGTTGGTAAATAGTCGTGTGCTGTGGGTTGATGATACCACTGGACAAGGGTTTTCGTTAGATTACCCCAACATTGCCTTACATGCAGTATCGAGAGATCCCGCGGCATTTGTACATGATTGCTTGTACCTCATGCTAGATATTAAGCTTGACGAGTCAGGTTTGTTTGTGCAAAAGCTTATTATTAGCTGCTACAAGTGTAATGACTTTTATGTTTAGATGAGAAATCTGATAAAGAAGATAGTGATGAAGATGAAGGATCTGAATCCCAAATGACAGAAGTACGTTTCGTCCCGGATGATAAAGGAGTTATTGATGCAATGTACAACGCCATGACGACATGCCAAGCTTTGCATCCTGATCCCAACGACTCATTATCAGACGGTAATTCGAGTTCTCAAAACTTACAAGCACTTCAGTTCCCAAATTTAAATTTGCTTTTGTGTATGGAAATAGATGGCGGTTTCGAAGATGCTCAAGAAGGCGACGAAGACGAGGAAGAAGGTATAATTAAACAAAATAAATCTTTCTTGGAATTTATTTTAATTAAAAGTAAATCTAAAGGAGAGAATGGCGAAGATTACCCGGGGGACACAGATGATATGGAAGTAGGACAGTTCGAAGATGCCGAACCTGATCATTAGCATTCCTTCCCATACATTTACACTGGATAATACATTGATTATAAAAAGTAGTGTGAGTAACTTTTCAATGATTCTTTTTTTGAAGAACAACATGCTTGATACTACCTTATTCAACTGCAGTTAGGTCTGACAGAATGAAGGGTCGTCAGAACCTCTTTTTTTTTTGGGTACTTGTTTCATAGTTGTGAAGTTTTGAGGCCCTTCGGTCTTTCATACACCCGGATATCCTGGAACGTTCTGTTTTCCATGCGAGTCGTCGCAAGCTTAGCATAAATCTAAGGCTCAGCAGCAGCAGCCGTGAACCGTCTCACATTGTCAATAACACGTTATTTTTTTTATTTAAAAAAAACGATTATAATAAGTATCCCGTATTAAAAAGCAATCCAACTTTTCCCTCGATATTTTTGTCTTTTTAATTTTTTTCTCTTCCCTACCGTATCGAGTAGCAGAAAAAAAGTCACGTCGTGTCCTTTTCTTTGTAACTCCTTTGTTCGGGCATTTTCGTGCCAAAAGGGTTGTCGTTTAGTTTGGGAATTCCACCACAACCGATTGAAGCTATCAGTTCATTGTCATAGCACACAGCTACGTTTAAACTAGTACTAAAACACGCTGTTCCAGTTATTCAAATGAGGCGGAGGTACTTCCCCTTGATCTAGTTTTTCGTGCGTAGATTAGACAGGATCTTTTTTTTCGTCTAGTCATTTACCATTTTACTTGCACGTGCAGTCAAACAATTGCCGAACTTAGCTCGCTTCAAAGTAGCTTAATCACAAAACCAGTTCCGTTTCTTTCCATAGTTAAAAGAAAAAATATGTTAAGATCCCTGACAACGACTGTTATTGGAAGCCAGAAAAAAAAGCACTCCGGGATCGGGATGAGGTATACTATTATGACGTCAGGGATGCCCAAGAACTTATCCGTAAGGCAGCGTCATCACACCGCTAAGCGACGTCCCATATAGACCACCTTGATCCTTGTTCGTCTACTCATTTGAATCAGTGGTTCGGGCCGGAAACGTTTTACATTCTCGTTGTCTCCCTTTCCCTGTCACTATTGTGTTACAGCTCAAGTTTGATTTCATACACCCTTGTTCGCTCTGCCCCCGTAATATTCGCTGAACACTCCCTTGTCTCCTACGATTCATTTGCATATTTCGCATATTTTTAGAATTACGTGACCGTGTTTTATGCTCCCGGACACCAGAGAAAGTTCTTTAACCGTGTGCGGGCGCTAGTATAGAAAGCTTTAAAAGGGTTTTTATGATCAAGCACTTTGAATTCAACTCTTTTGTGGTTTGATCCTGGCGGAGAAAGCTCTTCCTCGTTAGTTCCAGCCAAAAAAGTAATCCCGTGCGATTTCACTCTTAGAACGTCCGTGCCCCGAGTTGTCAACTTACAAGTCGACGTGCAAAGCTGAGTGGTGCACATATTCTGTGGTGAAAGAACGGGACAAGAAATTGATCACTTGAAATCTGAATAAAGCAATTTTGAGAATCGACGAAACCGGATCCGCGTACTCGGCACTACGCACGGTGGTACACGTGGTGAGAATGCGACTGCTTTAGTTGACTTGGTTACTGTCCCGCTTGATAGTAATCCATGTCAGAAGCTTCTCTTAATTCTTTTGACTTGTGAATTGTGAAGAAACCAAATTGAGTCATGGCGGCTACAACGCTTAGTTTAAGCACTTTGATCTTCATTTCGGGTAAGTTAAAGTTTCCAACAATCCAGTACATTATTACTATAATTTTAATATTATTAATAATATTACTATAGATTATATTATTTTTACCATTATTATTACTATTAGTATGGCTTTCGTAACAAGAAATAGAAGCCGGTACGGTACAAAAGCATATCCTTGTTGTGCACGCGATTTAAAAGTAACTACGGGAGTTTTGTGTGGCGATAGCAGATAGCTTTGCATTTATGGATATGCAAATGGGAAGTCTTTGGAAAGCATTTTGAATACATAGCAAGAGTTGGACCAAGAGGTGGCTTTTGGGAGATGGCATAGTACAAAGAAGGGATAATTGGTAGGGAAACTTTTTCGTTCGTGGTTTTCGGTTCCCCGTCCCACTACTACATCACATCAGGGAATCCCGGATCTCACGAAAACCACTTACCAAACTTGCCACAGCAGCAGCCGGCTCTCCGGGCCCGGGCCACGGTGACTTTTCCTCCCTTAAAAACCTGCGATTTTAAAAGGCCCTCCTGCTTGAAAAAGCCTTCAGAAAGAGTCGTGCCCCAGCAGTTGTTTTTTATTAGTATATTTCCCTAGGTGCTCCTAAAAAAGATTTTACCAATTTTTAATTCCTGACCAACAGTAGTTTCGAAATCTTTTTTTTAAAGTGTTATTTTTTATACTATTTTGTTTTAATTGTTTTGTTTTGGTTTTCCCGTCGATACGGATACGCAGACATACTAGAATGCCAAAGTATACAAGTAGTTGTCGAGCTCCTGAAGATCCGGCATTGCAACATGATTCACGATTTTGCCCCTTAGCCATATACGTTTTTCTTTGGGGTCATCCTTACCTTACATGAGCCTCCTTATCACGAAAAGAATTTTTGGTCATGTTTAGGGATGTCATTTACTTTAATGACCCCGTCTTTATCTTGCCGGTGCCGCTGTCTTGATTTATTGCATTTTTTTTTTTACAGGGATCTTTGTGAGCCAGGTGGAGAGCATGCCGCCTTGGAAATCGGAAGTTACTGGTAGTGGCAATGTGCTGGTATCGCCTCACGAAGCTGACTGTGAAACTAAACACGATGGATATTACCCAGATTATGAATCCGGGTGCCGGAGTTATTACTTCTGCTCGGGTGGCTTAAAGGCTACTTACGTGTGTGCCAACGGAGGTGTTTTCGATGGGACACGTTGTGTGAGTACCAGTCAATATCAATGTCCCTTCATGTCCCGTGGCCAGCAGGATTGCGTGGGTTTATCCGCAGGTTACTATCACGATTTGTCCACCCAGTGCAGGAACTACTTCTTCTGTCTCGGTGGCTTTAAGATGATAACGTTGACTTGCTCAGCAGGCCGACTCTTTGATGGCAAGAAGTGTGTGGATCCGGAATCCTATCTTTGTCCTTTGACGACACGCGAGGAACCGTATTCACCGAATAAATTGCCCCTTAGTTATTCCTCTCTGACGTTAATGACCAACCCGAGTCATACACAAGCACGAGTGGGAGGAGGGAGCATCAGTAACCAACAAGAACAACAAGCGACTCAATCGCAATCCACCCAAGAAGAAGCGGAGAAGGAAGAGAACGTAACGTACTCCACCCAGTGTGAAACCAAATATGGGTTCTTTGTAGATAAAGGATCAGGATGCAAAAGCTATCATTTCTGCATTAACGGCGTCCGGACAAACCTAACCTGCAATAGAGACATGATGTTCAACGGACAGGTTTGTGTCGACAAGCAGTTTTATCACTGTCCGGAATCTGGCAGCGATTCTGTTGATCAGCTCCTTTCAGGTTCCGTTGACGAGCCGTCTGCGAACATTTCGGAGGCGGATATCGGAGAAGACTGTCGTAATAAATCCGATGGCGTGTATGTTAACCGAACTTCAGGATGCAAGAGTTATTTTTTATGCAATGCGGGACGTCAGGTCAGTTTCAATTGTCCCAATGGCACGTTGTTTGACGGTCATCGGTGCCTCCAAGCCAGTGAAGTTGTATGTTCTCCAAATGCACGGACAAAGTCCAAGCGTAACGATGAGCTATGCTCAGGACTTTCGGATGGATTCTACGCTGATGTAAATAAAGGAGATTGTCAAAGTTACGTTCATTGTAAAGAAGAAAGAAACGTGGGTGCAGGGTCGTGTCCGGATGGATTACATTTTTCGTCCACTGCACAACAATGTACGCCAGAAAGCAAATCGAGTTGCCGGAATGAATCCGTGTCCAGTACGGAGGTTGGATTAACGCTTGTTGTATAGTTGGGAAACAGAAATTCATTTACAATGTTGTTTTGTATAATTTGCACTTGCCTGTCTTACCTTCATGTGTTCTCTTAAAATAGTATTTATTTAGTAAACTAATAGTTCTGACTAAGCAAGTCTATCCAAGGACGAAAGATTTGTATGTATTATCGCCACTTCGGTTTGAAACTAGAAGTTGCGCGCGAGTTAAGTTTGCCAATCCCTTCACAGAGAGCGCACAGAGCCAGTGTTCTATTTTAATTCTTTCTTGTAACAATGCCCAAAGTTTTGTAACTTTCACCCAACACACGATCACCTGCAGATTCACCAAACCGCAACCGTATTTAAGTATTATTGTAAATTAAAATAAAATTGATTATGCCTTCCACACGCACGTTGTTTGCTACTTAACTTGAAAACTTCAAAGATGCAGGTAAATGAATTAATTATGATATGAATTCCAAAATATTCCGTTCTTGGTTTGCATCAGTGCATTATTGCATTCCTTGTATTTACAACGAAAGAAATTTGAAGAATTAAATAAATTAACAGATTTCAAGGGTCAAAAGGAAGATACAAATGAAAAAGGCTATAAGCGTTTGAATAACCGTAACAGACGCCCTGAACCAAATATTGTCACACCAGAAGAGCAACAATAGGGTTTGCCATATTTACAGTAAGACCACCACATTTGTTCCTTAAGTTACGGTACGTGTTGTGTCGATTATTTTCATAAGGGCGAACTAAATTGGATGTCGTGAGATAAACATTTTAATTCGAGCACTTGGGATAAGCTCGGCTGCAGGCGCCATCTTTTTGACCTCTTTGGCTAGCCTTGATATACGAATTGGCTTTTTGCAATGCAGATTCTTGGTTCGAACTTCCTGCATATTTGCCATCCTCAATGGCTTGCCTGAAACCACAACATAGTGAGGATATGACTCTAGTATGATCTTGCGTTAATGTAAGTTATTAGTTAATTACTGAAGGTCTTGTACGAGTCCAGCCATTTTCTTTCCGTCCGAGTTTCCAAAGACACCACTTTTGGTAGTCAGTTCACAGAGGGCGTGTTTCTTGCACTCCTCTTCGTACACCCAAGCTCCGCCCACACGCCGGAATTCTTCCTCCATCAATGCCAAAATTTCGACGACCTTGGTCAAGTTGTATCCATCCACATCATCGTTTAAAGACCGTTTATAGCCGTGACTGTAGGTTTGATGTTTGTAGCCTCCAAGTCCAGATCCTGTAGCAGAGTTTATATGAACCCTTTCTTTCGAATTATTTCAATTAAGCTAAAGCGGTGTATCAAGCGGGTTTCGTAAGCGGATGGAATTATTTACAACATAATTACGGTGTTAGGTTGTATAATGTGGTGGCACACTTACCGAACAGAGAGCCGATAAGAACATAGACGAGCATCAATCCCGCGAATAAAGCAAAGGAAATGGCTAAGATGATGAAGAGTGCGTAAGAAGCAGAAATGGTGGAACTGCTATTAAGGAAAAGGAAGCGAGCCGTGGATTCCAAAGCTTGATCTGGGTTCCATGACGATTCGTCTTCAGATTTCAAACTGTGATCTTGGACGCCACCGACGAGATCTATATACACGTGGTTAGGATGGGTAAGGGGAAAAAAATACAAACAGAAAAGAAAGCGGTAAGATTTTTTGGTCCTTCTATGTACATGTATCGCCACCACCCTTATGTGTTAAGTTCTTTGAAGTAAAAATGTTCCGTTCCAATTAGGACTCCGGAAGTTAGGATTGAGAATTAAGATTGGGCGTGCGCGTTTCCTTTGTGTTCTTGGTGTTAGCATGGTTGCATCTGGAGCGTGCACGAGTTAGTTTGTTTATTAGGTTGGGGACTGGCGCTTTAGGGAGTTATGTACACGCTTTGCTTTGCAATTTGGAGCGAGTGCGGTGTTATTTGTCTAACCTGACGCTAAGAGGTACGCGATTGCTGCTGCGATCAAAAAGGCCAGTAAAATCGCTCCTGAGAGCCCAAGGATTAACAGGAGAGCATTGGTATAGCTAATAGTCGTAGCAGTCGAGGTTAAATTAATAAAGAGGAAGCGAGCTGCGTCACTTAAAGTCTCGCTCACATCCTCGGATACTTCCGAAAGATCGTTGCCTTTGGAATCGAAATAATTTCCGGCGACCCCTATAATTTCCTCAATGATTTAGTTATACGCAAGTAATTAAGACAATAAAATTACCCTGCTATAATTACATCTTAATTATTCTCGCATATAATTATTACTATATTTATTTCTGTCTCTCGTTTTTCTATCTCTGTTTTCATATTCACTTTGAAGTTAAATGATACGTACTCATTACTGGATCCAGGATTGATTGGAAGCTGAAGGCGGATACGGATTTTAAGCCCATGCAAGCCAATACGGCAAGAGATTTTGAAGCGGCCATCTGAAAGCATTTAAAACTTTATAACTTTTGCGTGGAGAGTATTTAGTAATAAATTTAGCACTATTTTGGCACTTCCGGGCTCTTTTTCACTATTGTGTGTTGACTGTTGAGTCTCATGGAAGTCAGGACCAATGTACGGAATTACTACGTGAAGAGCAAGGTTAAAAGCCTCGCAGCTTCCGTAGGAGCACTAAATGTCTGTATAAACACACTCAGACTCACCTTTAGCTGAAATAGATATATGGATTGTTTTCGAAGCTGATGATCACTCACTGAAATCCGTGGAGCAAGTGTATAGTTCTAGAAGACGATATCCGCTTTTATTTCTGAAGCTTGTGGATGCTCTCAACCTGCGCGCGCACGTGAGTTATTATTTCATGCATGAAGTTCCCGTGGTTATACTACCGCACACCGACAGCATACAATACACTGTAATATAGCACAGGTGCACATGGCTTATGAACGCTGGTTTTAAATAATGTTCCACAAGTTTAATTACCAAGCATTTGTGGAAATATGAACTGCCTAAGCTTCCTGCTGACCAAAATGTTTTCCCACTAAAACCTTCGCGGTGACCGAATGAATTGAATATGAAATATTAGCTTGTTGTATGCTTTACACATCTGGCTGATACTTCTTTCGTGGAGGCAAGGATAGTTGAATTTTAGTGAAAAATAGAGTGTGCAAGATCTCTGAATATATTAAGAATATTTAGCGTTAATTGGAATTCAATGTTCCGGCAAATCACGAAGAGGGTTTATATGTGCGATTGATGGTTAAAGACTTAATTAATGCTACTGCATGTCGTAAAATGAGTGCGTTATGCGTGGTCAGCCATTACAAATTCCGTTCTTTGTTATGCAGTCAAGAGTTTTTGGATCGTAGGATGAACCGTACTAGCAGCGATGCCGTAAATGACCGTTTTATGGAGATCTAGGTAGTGCGTATGTGTAATTCCGTTGTTTATTCCCGCTACTTTCACACTTCACTAAAGCTCGGTCAATTTAACTTTTTGGACCGAAGACCATCTTCATAAGGCACATCAACGAGGATGCGTGTAACTTTCAAGCTGATAATTTTAAAACGCTACATTTGCATCCAATCAACTAACCGCATTCCATTTGAATCTTGTACATGCCGAGCTACTGAAATCATGTTTACTGGAATTACTTTCTAATTTAGAGTTGACTTTATCATTGCAAGGTTGCGGACAAGGTAAGCTTAGCCGGCTTGAAGCTCTACAGCAGGTACAATACGTTCAATTATTCTTCGGGCAATACCACCTTTATGGCAATGCGTAAACCGCGCCCGAAAAAACGCACATATTTGGGGTCAAAGCCGTCGACGCATTTGAGCATCTGTCAAACCAAAAAGCGGAAGCTAGTGGTGTATAATTACTGGCAAGGAACCTCAGGTTTTAACAAAATTGGATAAAATAGCCAAAGTTGCGCATGACTATGGGTTGTGGGTAGTAAGGGATCCGTAGCAGATTGGTTGCAAGACACATGTGTGTGCACTTAAGACAGAACCCATGCATTAAGGCTTAACGGGACCCACCATACACATTCACGTATCGCACCCAATTACCATTTGAGTTGAAAAATGTGAAAAAGCGTTGATGCAATCAGGGGTGAGAACAAGCTTTTAACTTTATCCAAATAGGATAAGTGTACCGAATCTCGAACTTTTACACCGTAAAACAAAACCTGTAAAGTCACCCCTCCCTTATAAAAAATCGTGCGATTTTTGCATATTATAACAAATTTGATATCAAAGCCAGCTTTGAGCATCTCGACACGGTTTTTACTTTGTTTATTTCTCAATATTATTAGTTTTGTTTTCTTTGATTCAACATTCTGAATTATTCGGAAAATGTAGAATATTCTTTGTAGTGGATAATTGATCTTTCAAATTTGTAGTTCGAGCCGGATATACAATCGTATTGCACATTTTATGATTATTTTTTATTATTTCAACACTTTAGTTCTTACCACTTAGAATGCAAATTTTTGCGGCTTAACGGCACGGTTTTTTCAAAGTTGGAGAGCAAACCTCATGAACCATAATAAGCAGTGAATTGCGGATTGACTGGCATGGTCGTAGATCGTATTTCCTAGTTTTTTTTAGTGGTCAAGATAATGGCGATATTGTGTAGAAACACCAGCAGTTAGAATAAGCAGGCGTGGAAATTTTGTGAAGCGAAGCAGTTCACCCACAAAGATGAAGGCTATACCTTACCGTATGCTGCAGCAACCTGTGTATGTGCACCTGAGCATGGGAGGGTACTTATTGCTCGGTAGACTTTATGAAATTATCAGTCAAGCTTTCGGGTTCTTGTGAGCAACATCCTTCCTACTGCGTTCTAGTGTTTTGTTTCAAAAGGTAAAAAAGTTTTATATTGGAATTTACATCTGAAATTTTTTTATAGTCGGGTTTTGTTTCTGTAAACGAAAGTTAACAAATAGACATGGAAGCCCTTAACAATCTTGTGGAATACTACACCAGTGGTTCGGATGACTCCAGCTTCAATGAAAATGCGAGATTTTTGTACGTGTACAACTCGACGACGTTGATTGCATCCGTAGGAGCTATTGTTGGTCTTATTCTTTTGGGTTCTTTGCTCTGGATCGCCATTTCGGCTGCCCTTCACAGCGAATTCAAAGGTTATGGCAACTCGTACGGTAGTGGAGGTGGTTATCGCAAACGCAGATTCATTGGTAAGATTTGGTATACAAATTGTATTCTTATTAACTTCAAATATTATTTGTACTTGCAGCTGATGAAGAAGAGGAACGCGAATATACCTTCATGGAACTCCTCGGTATGTTGGATGAAACTTTCCGTAAATTCAACGTTTCCACTGCGGATTGCCAAAAGCGAGCAGTTTGCGAAGCTCACATTCCTCAAGCTGAAGACGTCGTTGGGCCTGCTGCTTATAAGATTACCATGATCTTCAGGTAAAGACAACTTTTTGTTACGAAAAATATGCAAAAATAAAAAGCAGAAACGGTTTCCGCCTACTCACCTTTCCTACCTCGTTACGCACTACAATTTTGTTTGGCTCCTGTACAATTTCTCCGCCGTTAAGAAATGTCAAAGGGTGGAGTAGCTCACAGTTTCCGCTACAATAAGAAACATGTCTTAAGTCATAGTCTAAATATTGCAGTCTTAGAGGCACACGTTCCCAAGCCTTTTTTATTCTTCGCTCAATAATTTCGCCTAACTTAATGAGTAACCGTAACAGTAACCTTAATAATTGTGTCTTACAGTCTATTTTGAGCTAACTGAGCTTTTTGTTTTGTAGGAAAATGAACCCACAAGCCTTGAAGGAACTGGAACCCGCATCCGCTAAATTCTTCGCTGATTATTTTGACGCAGCAGACCGAGGAAGTGCCGAAGAAAATTGTGACGTGATTTACTCGACTTGTAAGCGTAGTTTCTCGGATCATGTAGAATTGAGTCACAATGCCCTTTAAAGTCAGTCAGGAAAACCCAAGCTAAATGGTGGTGTATAATTGTTAATTTATTACTGCGAATTTTTCTCTCCAAAAAGACCATTCAAGCACTTCTGTTTAATTTATTGCATCTTCCGATTTCATTAGTTGTTGTACAGGTAGATTTCTCCCGTCATGAATGAGCGGAAAATACATACGAAGCAAATAATCAATCACCTTCTAATTTAAATTTCGTGCCATCATAAGAAAAGCCTTCCAGATGGCGCAAATGTTTATTTTGGTGCTCAATCAAGAATGAAGTGTGCTCAAGTTTTACATTGAAACGTTAAATAAAATCATATTAAGGATGAGTTCTGGGGTGTTTAAATTAACATTCGGTCGTAGTAAAAATTGTTTCTTAAGTGTACCTTCCAGTTTCGCTTCTCAGATTCCTGAAAATCATGCAGTAAGTAAATGTGAATTCCTGACTTCCTTAGCGCGCGAAAACGTGTATTTTTGAACGGTATTCAAGTCGCCAACTTGTTTGAGCAATGTATAATTAAAAGAGTTTATCGTAATAAGGCTTATAATAATTTTAACACACTAATAGGTGCAGCTGATATCTCCAGATAGCCCAGAATCATTCCCGGTTTATCTTACGTGTATTTCTCAGCCACAACCAAGTTCCCTTCAGCAAAAATCGTTTTCCGACCAAACCGTAGAAGTGTCTAGGCATTTTGGAACCTTGAATGGATTCAAAGAAGAACAAAACGTACAAATAGAGTACAAACCTGAAAATGTAGCTAAAGTTGTGAGCCAAGTTCATGTTCGTCCGTTTTCCCAAAGCGATTGGGATATTCTGGTAGGCTTTTAACTTATTTTAATTAGTTAAATGAAATTCCATGAACCAAAGGTTTCTAAATTACGAACTTTATTTTCCTTAGGAACTGAATGCCAATTTGGTACAGAGTAATTTGCTCAATCAGGTACGTGTGGTATGGCCAGGAGCAAAAATTCCAGTATGGATCAATTCTGGCACTCATGTAGCCATAATAATCGGTAATTTATTTTCTTATTTATTAAACATAACTTGGGTTAATTGTGCGCCTCTTAGATTCGCTTGTACCTGGTTACGGTTTTGGCTTACTTGCGCCCATGACTGAACTGATCGTGGCTCCGTTTTCGAAACAAAGCGTTCCAGCAATTCCTCCGAGTCCCAAATCAGTGAAGACAATCGCGGAAAGTCAATCCGACAAAAATACCCTGGAAAACCCCCCTCCACTTTCTGTATGGAGGCAAGTTAAACATTTCTTTCACCCAAATCAAAGTCATCTGAACCCACTACAAGAAGAAACTAAGCTGCAAAAGCCAGAACTAGTTGCATCAGCGAAAGGCATCTTACCTCCATTTTCTCCTTCACAATCATTGCAAACCATTCCACTTAAGCCGTTTAAACTCAGACTCCACCCAATTACGCCCGGGATGTACAACTACGTGGAAAGTTTACTCCTTAAACACTACTCGTGCGGCGTTCAGCCATACATGGCTTTCATAACCCGTGCATGCTTAGATCGATCAGTTCCGGACCTGCAGCTTCCTCCAAATTACCGTTTCCTAGCGAAATTAACTGGCAAGAAAGTCACGGATCCTAACGCTGGTATCCAAACCCAATGTGTGGTCCACGCCTTTGTCGTGGACACTTTCCCCGGACCAGATATGCAAGCTGTCACTCAGTTCGGGCTATTTGACAACACTATTTTGCTGGCCGACTCCACAAGAAGACAACTTTGTCTTCAAGTTGGCGAACTTTTGGAAATATGCTTAGAAGATTTGAAGTTGGCGCCAGAAATTATCAACATTATTTTACAGCCTTTACGGAAGACAGTAAATTATAATTTGACCAAATTTGGAAGGTTTATTCTCTTTAGTTTTCTCTTAGGAAAAAGATCGTAAAACAGCCATAGAAGAGTTCAAAACTTGGGCTTCCACGGTGGCAAATGACGATTTTCCATTGCTGTTGAATAATCACCTTCATGTAAGCGCCCAAAACAAGGAGCTGGAGTCAAGCCAAGTGAATAGTTACGCTGTGTCGCTTTACCCGGACGTTCAGTATGTATTGTTGGGTCCAGGCCAATTACCAAATACTTCTATTGAAGTAAGACCCTTTGTGGACCACAAAGATCTTCCTGAGCATGTCCGGTTTCGACTTCCTGCGAAGGAAACACTCGACTTGGAGTCACAACAAGAACGTTTAAGGTTAACGCTAAAATAACTGGTTTTCTAATGCAGATTTTAATGATTTACTTCATTTTTCAATAGTGGTTTTGACAAACTCTTGTTGGACGGAACGAATATCCTAATCAACGCCTTAGCAGCTGATTACTGTGCTCTGTCGAGGACCGTGAGTGGATGTAGGCATGGCAACGTGCTTCTAACTGGTAAATAACTTCATTAATAAAGTCTTTCGTGACTTGAGAAATTAATTTTCGCCTTAAAGGTCAAAAAGCTTCAGGAAAGACAAGTTTAGCGAAAGCTTTATGTAAAAAGCTTCACGGAGCGCCTTATTTTGTGCAGTACAGCTACATCAGCTGTTCAGCCATAGCAGGTACAGATTTTTCTGGTGCTTTGCCAATTCTGTATTTGCAACGAGTAACTTGTCTTGCAGGAAAGAAGCCAGAGACGCTACGCCAAGAATGGAGCCATGTTTTGATCCAAGCTTTGGAGCGCCAGCCTTCTGTTGTTGTGTTGGATGACTTGGACGTCATTTGTCCGTCAATCGCGGAAGGAGATACTGGAAATGAGGCCATTTATTCCTCCAAGTAAAGGAAAGCTATTCTGTAACTTTCTATTTTTTATTTTTGCTGACAGGGTTGCGGATTTGCTATTGGAATTGGTCCGCAAGCTTCCACTGATGAATCAAGTCATCATTCTGGCAGTGTGCGCGTCGTCAAAGTTACTGAATAGCAAGTTATACCATGACGAAGGCCAACATTTTATCCTGCACGAGTTGGCCATCACTTCTCCAGATAAAGTACGGAAATCCGGAAAGTTTTTTCCCCATCTTTTATTTAAATTTTATTTAATCTATTAGTCTGCACGATTGCAAATGCTCCAAGCTGTTATTGAACAAAAAGACGCCCAAGTCGACGTAGCCAATTGGGATTCGGTCCTCCGAAAAACAGAAGGTTTCACGGTCTCGGATCTGCACAATGTAGCTGAACGTGCTCTACAATTCGTCAAGGCGTCCTCAAGTGAGAAAAAAACAAACATGAAAAGGGTCATTAAAAAACTTGGCTCTGTCCTTCCTTATTATGAAACTTTGCAGTTGGCGAACCAGGGGGTCGTATTATCCTCCAAGACCGTAATTTGGACGAAGCCTTAGATGGTTTTGTACCATTTGCATTGATGGGCGTGACCTTGAAACCTGCATCACAAGACCAGAAAGCTTGGAAGGACATTGGCGGGCTGTCGCATGCTAAAAAGTCATTAATTCAAACGCTCCAATGGCCCACACAAGTAAAATGGACAATCCAATAACTTTTACACTGTTTTATTTTATTTATTTGTATTAATGTATTAATATTTTATTGTAATTTTTGGCCTTTTAAATTATTAGTACCCAGAGTTGTTTGAATCTTTGCCAATCAAACTTAAATCCGGAATCTTGTTGTACGGCCCTCCTGGTACTGGCAAAACGCTTTTGGCGAGTGCAGTAGCATCCGAGTGTGGTACCAGTTTTATTAGCGTAAAAGGTCCGGAATTGTTGTCCAAATATATCGGCGCGAGTGAAGAAGCTGTTCGACAAACCTTCCAACGGTAAAGGACACCCAATCTGTTAACATTGACTGAACTTGTTTCTTCCTTTGTAGAGCGCGAGCAGCCAAACCCTGCATTCTCTTCTTTGACGAGTTCGAAAGCTTGGCCCCAAGGTATTCTGATGTTTATCTTCCCATTTTGTGCACCGTAATTTTTAAAGCAGCAAGTTCCGTACGTGTAAACGCAAATACCCTGTATTGTTGTAAAGTGTTTTGTTAAAACTACTGGTCACTGTCCTTGTCCAGCGTTAAAAAGGGGGGCGAAACGAGAAAGAAAATTGGATAAGAGAGGACGTGCTACAATAGTTACAATTTTAAGTAGTTTTCAAGTGGACATATGTGTCCTGCTGAGTATTAGGACACGACCGGGACCACACGGAGTTCCGTGTGACTGTGACTTGTGTATCTGATAACCTAGTAGGTCGAAGTAGTCACTTTGTCTGTTTCCTTTTTTGTGTCATTTTTTTAACATATATCTACGTCACTTTTTTGAATTCCTCTTAGTCAGGATTATCTGCAATTTGTATCTATTTTTATTTGTATTTTTCGTTCTGGTTTTTCTTTGCAGAAGAGGCCATGATAGCACGGGCGTCACAGATCGAGTGGTGAACCAATTGTTGACGGAATTGGATGGAGTACAAGGACCTAATAAAGGCCTCTGGGTCTTGGCAGCCACGTCGCGTCCGGATTTGATTGATCCAGCTTTGCTAAGACCTGGCCGCTTTGATGTCCTCCTAAATTGTCCATTACCTGACCACGTAATTATAGCTAAAACTATTAAAATGTACTTTTTATTCGCCATTTGCTCCTTATTTGTATTATTAGCTTTGTTACATACTTGTATATTTAGAGAGAGAAATTATTTTATCGTTTTTTTTATCAATCGTGTAATGAAAGGAGTTAAACTACATTAGATATCTTGGTTTCTGTTTAATCATTAAAATTATTACGTTCGTATTTAGATTTCGTTAGAAATCGTTAAGATAATACTTAGCTTTAACTGTACATTATTATGATAATTTTTTAGGTTAAGTAGAAATTATTACTTGATTGTTCATATAGCGTACCATGATTTAATGTAGGTGAATCTTATTAATAATAATTATAGTAACTTATTTCAGATTACGTATTAGGGTATTACGATTGCAATATTAGTTTTATATGAGCAGGTATGATTTTGTTGTGTTAACAGTCTTTTGTTAGCTGAGTTTTTTAACTTCTGTCAATTGGAAAAGCTGTCAAGGTAATAGTGAATAAAGTTGTTTTTATTTTAGGACGAAAGACTCGAGATTTTACAACTGTTAAGCCAAAAAGCCCGTTTGTGTCCCGAAGTGTGCCTTGATGAGATTGCATCCCTCACGGAGCATTATTCCGGTGCTGATCTGCAAGGCTTGTTGTACACCGCGCAGTTACAGGCCATTAACGACGCACGAGCGAAAGGTAGAAAGCCCAGACCGAAACTCCAATAACTGTGATTAGACTTGCTTGCCTTCAGCTTAAGAGTTGTTAAGGATAACAGCCTTTCAATACTAAGAAGGGAAGGTGTCGGGGGGTGCTTTTGCATTGTACTCACAGACTATGCCTTATGGGAGAAAGGTCGCAGCAATTGAAGGGGCGGAGCTGGTGTATGTGTGTGTGTGGGATTAGGGATCGAAGTAAAAGTATAGTCATTACCCCAAAGCTTTTTGGCTTCCCCACACACATTACATGCATACAAGTAGGGCATAGGGGTTAGGAAACCTGCTATTTATCCATGTCGGGCGCATTTGCCAGGTGTCGGTGTGATAACGTCTCTGACAGATTACTGTCTGTGTATATATCTCGCTATCCAAATGCGCCTACAAAAGCCGCAGCAGGATTGTGATTCTGATTTTTGCTGCCCTCTTCCAGTCTTTTTTCTTTTCTTTTCCCCTCATCTTTACCATGCACAATGACCCATTAGACTTTCCCACCAGCTAAAGCTTGAACAATCGTGGTCTTTCTAAACTATCACTTCTTTCAACTTGCCCGCCTATCTTGCGCTTAAGATCCTTATCAGATATGCTTGTTATTAATGTGTATTTTCTTTTTGGGTGTCTTTTTCATCTTCTCAGAGCCCGACTTGAAACGTGGCTTGAGTTTCGTCATTGACCAAGAAACTTTATTGAAAGCTGTAGAGGAAACGCAACCTTCGGTATCAGATGCGGAACGCCATCAATATGCGAGAATGTACAGTATCTCCCCCTTCTGGGCTTCTCCACAGGACGCTATGATCTATTTTCTTTCTCTGCAGATGTGAAACGTTTGGCTCCTCCAAAGCTAAGAAACCGCCCAGTTTACCCACCAAAGCCTTAGCAACGTTAGCATGAAACGTCTATTCACTTTTTTAAGATGGTAGTTTGCGCAAAACTGGTTAGGTAAGTGAAACAAGTACACCATTTAATTCAATTTCAGCATTACAGTTGGTAGCCTTGTCTTGATTTACATTTAATTTTGAATTTACATTCGGTTGTCAACCTTGTGTAGTTTGGAATTTTATTTAGATTATGGAATAAGTAGAATGAATTCCGGTATTTGTCACTTGCTAGAGGTCAATTTAAGCATCTTACGGGGGTAGTTTGTTGTTCGTTTTGTTTTTTAGGATAAAAGTTATTTATGTAGGTTGAAAAGACAGGAACTCATCTCCTGCTGTTTAAGTTTTCAATTTCTACGGGTCTCATGTATGAAAAGTGAGAGGGGGCTTTATGCTAGCATAGTAGCCGGGGCCGTATAGTTTTATAACGAGAAAAGAAGACTTTAACTGACTTAAGCCAGGGGAGTGCGAGCGCGGTTCAGACGAGAGAGAGAAAGAAAGAAGAGACAGGGGAGCTGTGAGTGTTATTTTTTTAATCGTGAGAAGAATGGCCCTGATCTGAGCCATTGAAAGCGTCTTTTCTTCTGGCTGGGCCCCCGATAAACCTTTGATAGGGCGACTATCAGAGCTGAGCGAGCGCCCAGGGCCCGTCCCGCGCGGTCCCGCCCGGAAATGAGACACACGACTATACAGACTTTGTTGCTGTGGCTCCCACCACCAGTACCGAATCACAATATCGAACAATATAAACTCACCCTCCTGGCGCCCCAAAGTCTCTGGTCCTCTCTTTTCTTTGCTCAAACTTTTGCTTAGGACACCCACAACAATCATCTTCCTTGTCGCCCTACAGCATACCGCACCCACCACACCGACGTATAGTAATAATATCGAGATTATCAACCAAAGGGAATTGCGTTGGCTTCTTACTTGTCTGCTCAGGATCCAATATGACTGAAACATTAACAAGAGATATATTTTTCTTAACTTTAAAATGCAAAGCTTAAGTGATTTTGACCTAAAAGATCTCCGCAACTTCGATTGGCCTTTAAGATATTAGGAACGTTTGTGAGCTTTCCTAATGAACGCTTTACAGTAACACTGTCAGCTTCACTATGTCAGCCAATCCCCTGCTTCAACAACGGGAACTTCGCAAGGATCTCTTCCGTAAGAACTTCTCCGAAGATGTTCTTTTGTAGAACTGTCCTTATGAAAATTATATGTGTTTAAACGCACGCAGTGTTCATTACATAAGCAAAATGTTGGTTAACGAAACAAGCTTTAAGCGCTTAACAAAATGGTTTAATTAAACACCGCTTAGTTAAACATGGGTTTTTATTAGCTAGCGAACTTATTCTTTTCTAGAGCAACCTTTTATTTCAACTCCAATAAAAATTATAAGGGCAAATAAATAAGAGCTCACTAAAACAAAATAAACACCACACTGAATGTTGTTCCAACCCAACTTTAACTTCCAGTATTAGCATTATGTGTTGTTTAAAATTAAACAAACTATTTTAAACTAGGGTTTTTTGTTAAAAAAAATCCCTAGTTTTGGTTAAACTTCTCCTGTAATCGCAAGTAATTATCACTGTTTAAAAGTTCTTCTTTGATCATCTTGTAGAAACCCACCCTTACGGGTTTTTCATTGTTGAATTATTGGAGTCATGTAATGCAGAATTTTTTCTTATGTAAGAAATGCTTCTCGTGTAAACACGCCTTGTGACACTTTCATTGTTGCTGTGCTAGGAAAGAAGGTCGATGAGGGGGGACATCGTGGAGTAAATATTCAAAATTGGTGTAGCAATAGGGTAAAAAAGGGAAGAAAAATGAAGGGATGTTGTATAGTTCAAGTGTGTCATCGAATGTGAAGAGAGAGGAAGCGTTATGGTGTAAAATACCTTGTTCACACTTGAAGTCCTCTTCCAATAAATGGAAAGAAAGCAGGCAGCCCGAGCTCTCCAGAGATTGAAATTGTGCACAATCAGGTTATGGAGACTTGGGGGGTGAAATAGCTCATAGCTTGGTGGGACCCACAATCAAGCTAAGCAACGAACTAGAAAATAATGCCCTTGGCTTCGTGATTATCCATCGCGTTCTCTGCTTGCTTACCCTTCTTGAATTAAGAATTGCTATCGCTGGTAGAAATACTGGGTTGCAAGCTTGTTGCCCTCTTTTGGGGGGTGAAGTTTTTAAAGAAATAACGGGATCGAAGATCCAAAAGCGCATTGGACTGTCTGAAATTGAGTTATGTTCTCCCCGCCATCGCAAAACCAAGTGTATGTTGGTTCTTTATTGTATTACATGGTCACTAATTGCAAATTTTACGAATCTTTTCTTGTCTCTTTTTGTAGGAACATTGGGAGCCCATTTTGCATAGAAAATTTGGGGACTATATACACTCTAGTAAATATGAGCATTGAATTCGGGTTTATTTGGGAGGGTGCGAAGGCAAAGTTGTTTGGTGTGTTTTTTCTTTTCTTGGGGGGAGGGGGTGAGGGCCAGGGACCCCCGAAAGGCAACCTAATAGGCTGCACATTGAGGTTCTATTCAGAAGTTGAATGGGCCATGAAAAGCTCGTGAATAGCCCTAAATGCAGAGTAACCGGCGGAGGGACGGGCGAGAAACAGCCCCAGTCAACTTGACAAAAACGACATAGAAGAATTCCAGCAAAGTCTAGTGCAAAAAAAATAGAAAAAGACAGCCTGCTCCTCTCTTTTCTCAGCATCCCTCCTCTTTCACAGAGAAGACATCACAACAATGTCAAAAGTCAGAACAACCCGCAGAGCAGGTAGGTTTTCCTTAAGAAAACCACACTATACAAGTTTTCTATTTGTACAGCACAAAAGAGCCCAAATTCGTAAGTGTTGCATTTTTCACGTACATATTGTATACACGTTTATAATAGTTTTATAGCCTCCACCTTGATTTTGGCTTTTCAAGAGTTTCTCGGGACTCGCCCACACTATATTTCGCGGGAGAAATACTCAAGTCACTCGCTTTTTGACCAAAATCCAATTACACATTTTTTGCCCGTTCTTAGTTGGGTTACAACTTGTAAAGTTAGTATTCATAAAGCGCCAAGCTCGCTAAAATGTCCTCTTGTTTTAAAACACAAATTAATTTTGTTTTCAAAACAGAAAATAGCCTAAAAGGATATAGGAAAGAAATAGGAAATACTAAGAGACGAAGACTTTAGTTTCCGCAAGACAAATCACTTAGAGAAATAAAGAGCCATGCGTTCAGCAGGTTAAATGCCAAAGGAACGCAGAGAGAATAGAACATCGTCAATAGTGGTCTGAAAGCGAAACCGGAGCATAATAATATAGTTGTCGGCGTCGTTTGCGACCTTAAAGGAAAATGATGGTTCCTTGTTTTGTGTACGCTAAGCCTGCATTGTATTGCCGACATGGTAATTTGGGCATTTTTAAGGTGCTGCGTTTAAGGCTTATCAAAAAGCCAGCGCTGCGGCGTTGGAACAGAGGGAATAAAAGACCTGGGACCATACGACGACTTTTATATACACACACGCATTCACAAAGACCCTTGTAGAAAAGCGGCATGATAAGACATTCACATATGTGCGGATACTTTGAGGAAGAAAAACCGTGCAGATAAGCAGAGTTATGAGTTCTTTTTTTCTTTCTGTCTGAGTAACTGAGTAAATGTAATTCCCCGAATATTGAAATCAACAAGTTTTTTATTGCTTCCCTTCCGAATATTTTAACTTTGGTGGCTTACAATTGCAAAATTATTCACGTGGCGGTAATGGTGTTCATGTGGTAAAACGTGGCAGTTTTTGACTCCAGTTAAGGTTTCTTTCCGTCTTCTTTTCTTCGAAATAAGGGGGCCGAGACGAATCAGAGTTTGGAGAATCTTTTGAAAACTTGGAACTGTAAGAGCTTCGTCACTGGGGCCACGACGAAGACGGATGAGCAGGTGACATTAGGTCGACTGTCTTTTCTCACTTCTCACCTGGCGTCCAAGTTCATTTGCACATTCCTGCATACATGCCGTGTCATTGTGTCATGCTCCGTGTGTGTACGTGGATGAGCATTAGAAACTCAGAGTTGCCACTTGTCATTCAGCCAACCTGCTGAGATCACCCACCAGCAAAATCACTCTAAGGGCGATTACTTTCTATAGATTTTGAATTTTTAATTAAATTAACATTACAAAAAACGCCCATTTTTTCCAATCTTTTTTGTCATTCTTTTGCTTCAGCTTCGTAGACTTGTATTGTAGTTTTGTAGATCAGTTTCGTTTCTAATTTATAAAAAAAAATTAAAAAAAGTTAGGCCGCCTTGACAACGACAAGTGATGGAATAGACGCGATATGTCAATCTCTGCATTTTTCTCATCTCTTCTCTGTCTTTCTTTCCTGAATACAACTGTCAAGATACTCACACCTCCGTTTCGTTTCGTTCGTTGTTTTTTTTTCAATGATGGGAGAAAACGTCTCACTTGTCACTCACTCTAAACGTGTTGCGTTTAATTCTGGGTTAGTTTTCATTTTGACATCTTTCTTTTTTCAATCAAGATTGCAGAATGAGATTTAGATTATTGTTTATTTTTCTTCCCTTTTTGTTAATTCACAAGGGGAGACTGAGGTGGTCGTCCGGTTTGGGAATGAACATGGAATTTGGCATTTCGTGGTGCTGGTAGCCTGCGAGTCGTACAGGACCGGTTGTTGGGAGTCCAGGATTCGTTGGAGGACAATAGTAAGGTCCATATGGGTACGGGAAATGGAGGAAATTTGGCGGTAATAGTGCAGCAGGGTTTAGCAGCGCATTGTAATTGAATTCGGCTCTGAAATGGGGTCTCAAGTCGGGTTTGTTCAGCTTGAGAGCGTTTTGGTACATGGATTCCGCTTCTGTTGCAGGTGATCTGAGGTTTTGACTCGAAAAAGTCTTGCTATCTTCAACTGACTCCTCTTCTTCTTCTCCTCCTCCTCCTGGCTGCCGTGGAAAGCTGTTGTGGGGTACCGGGGAGTTGGAAAGGTTTTCGGGGCCATCTGATTCGGAATTTGCAGTCGGGCTTAATTGCACTTGTGGCAGAGGTGAAGTGGGCGCATTGTTGTTGTACACGGACGGGTTCGGAAACGGGTGGTGGTGGTGGACTAACGTCGTGGCGGAATCAGGAAACCAGGGGTTGGGGTTCAAGAAGCAAGGAAATTGGGAAGAAAATAAGGCTCGAGAAAGCTGGAATTCGCGAGCTTTGGCTTCACTCAAGAAAGCTGAAGTTTGCTGAGACAAAAACCTGGCTGAGGCCACTGAAGTAGGCGAATGAGAGAGTTGATGGTGATTAGGATGATTGGGAGCAAAACCGTTGGGATGATTCGGGTCTAAATGGCTTGAGTGGTTGATCAATGCGAAATTGTAGCGCGATTCCTTCTTGGTGAGCGGTTTCGGTTTGCGTCGAGGGCGGTATTTGTAGTCCGGGTGTTCTTTCATGTGCAAAGCCCTACAATTCCAAATGTTAAAATAAACCATAATTCTAATTCATTCTCTAATTTAGATAAATAGTTCCCTAATTTATAATT
This sequence comes from Lepidurus apus apus, assembly GCA_022832285.1. Lineage (NCBI taxonomy): Eukaryota > Metazoa > Arthropoda > Branchiopoda > Notostraca > Triopsidae > Lepidurus > Lepidurus apus. Next base: position 41,198 of record JAGJRO010000089.1, read on the forward strand.
TAGTAATTCATCTTGACTAAAGGTCATAATATAAAGTAAATTTGAGCTTGTTGAGCATGTTGAGGATGTTGAACATGCATGTTGAACTTGAAGATTAAAGAATTTAATGGAGACAATTAAGCAATGAACATCGCTTACCTTAAGCGTTTAGCTTCGTCGATGAATGGTCGTTTTTCACCTTCACTTAGAAGTTTCCACTCGGCGCCCAACCGTTTAGAAATCTCGGAATTGTGCATTTTCGGATTATCTAAAGCCATTTTCCGGCGTTGGCCACGAGACCAAACCATGAACGCGTTCATCGGTCGCTTGATATGGTCACTGTTTGGACTGGAACTTGCCATTGCAAATTAGTTGTCTTTTTTGCTTGTAAGGTTCGGAAAACGTGCTTTGCGAGTAGAAATAATTTGGCAGACAACTGAGCGAGTTTTGATCAAGCTCGAGTGTGACTTTCGGCGAAAGAATTTTGACTGCGAATGTTACCACACCAATTGTTTGCTACTGTCTTTCAGGTTCTGTATGCACATGGGTACCCTATTGAGGAGCATCACACTAGTACACACATTGACACACGCATATGGGACACGAGAGTGTGGCGATGCGCTCTTGGTACTGCCAGAGCAGAAAATTCTGTGTCCTGCGCGAAGACGGCCGAAGAAGCCCTTAGCGTGAATCGTCCGTCTCGGATCGTGTAATGCGTATTGTGGCACGGGAAATCCCTCCCCGAAGTGAGCGTGAGCTGCGACAGAAGGGCCCCGTAAGGGAAGAGGAAACACTACTTCTATGCAATGAGAACGAGAGAGACTAGAGCCCACTTCGATCCAAGGAAGATATGGAAATTCTTGGAGGCTCTGGGACCGGGGAAAGGTTCCCGAGCGCATGAAGGAACAAAAGCCGGATCCAATCCCTTTTGTTCGGGACCAAACAAGCGCCGCCTTGGTCCTTGGAGATTACCTGATCCATGCACCTGAAATCAAGACAAGTGTCCAATCCTGCTTGGTTTGTGAAAAGGAGCAGGTAAAGTCTTTGTTTACTTGATAAATCCTTGACAAGCCTTACCCTCTTTTTCTCTCTATGAATTTCGACAACTCACGAATTTTCATAATGGCGCAATATTTGTTATCTCGCATTTCTGAATAATTCCTATCGCAATGCGGTTCCAGGTAGGAAATCTTTCTCGTAGACGAACACTCTCTGGAAGGCAAAAAAAGCATACAGTAATTTTTAGATGGGAACGGAAAGTGAGGATATAAACCCACTAACAGAAGCTATTGATTGGGATAAAGTTGGTTCGATAGTTTCCACAAAAGCTTTTTACCCGTCCTTAAAACGCTTTTAGAAGGGGCAGGGGTTCAACCGTAGCATTCAGCGAACAATAGTGGCAATTTACGCTAATAGCGACTAAAACATCCTGGGAACGAGTAAATCGAACCAATTTTCGCCGTTTCAAACAATTATCCCCTTTACCAAGGATTTGTCGTTGCTATCATCGCTCATAGATGACGTAAGCTGTCGGTGCTTGTTACATAGACCCGAAGGGGAATTCGCGTTCTATTCAGTCGAGAACGTAGAAATGGCGCGCTTTTGTTGTGTCAGCAAACCATGTGAAACCGTGCTTAATTTTTCAATCTAGTGTGTAAAACTAGTGAGTGTAGCTTGCTATAAACTAGGTAATGGTTATTTTACAATCTTGAACGCAAACAAGCAAAATGTGCTGCATGACAAATAGTTTAAAAATGTTTTTTTTAATAGATTCCACATGCAACCCAACATGAGTGCTTTGAAGCTATCATGAGACCACGAAACCCATTTATTATAACTTATTAGGCTTCCAGTGAGTTGGTTGCATAATCTGGCAAATATTGCCTGGGTGAAAGGATGAAATTGTATGGTTTCGCTTACTCATACTTATAGCGTTTTCAACTGGGAACCCTGGTGCAGCACTTTTTGCCCTGAATGCCACAAATTCACTGTTGCAACACTCAATTTTGTGGGATTCAGTGCAAAAACTGCTGCACCAGGGTTCCCAGTTGAAAACGCTATTATAGCGCGTTCCACTGGCTGCACTGGTGCACAATTTTTGGCACTCAGTGTGTCAAACATGTGTATGCTTACACACTGAGTGCCAAAAATTTGCACCAGTGCAGACAGTGGAATACGCTATGAATCGAACAGCTTTAATGGTCGCTTTAACGGAGAACCATATTGTCGAAATTAACCTAAGCATTGTTTTCTCGTTCAGGTCTAGTAGTTCGTCGGAATGGAACTGTAGCCGAACTACTTGCGCAACCCTACTTCCACTCGTTTTCCTTTCATAAGCTGGTAACATATTTGACGCTCGATTAATTTAAGAGTAATCAAGGGATTATACAGAATAAACGACAAGTAATAATAGGTTTGGCAGTCAAATTCAACAATAGGGAACATGACGGGTTAGGTATTAGCCCACACGGCCGCAGCGTGTGTCTGCCGTTGTAGAAAGAGTTACCAGGACGAGTATGTTGCAGAGAAAAGGGCTTGAGGAGGGCATTTTGAATGAGTGGCAATAGCATCGTGTGCGTGTGTGTGTGGACGTTCAATTACGGCTTGTCCATGGTCTGTATTATGGGCATTGTTAAGCCTGTGAATAGGTTTCTGGTAGCGGGCAAGGGAAAGATTGTCACCACCCTATACTTCCAATGCATATCCGAGTCCAGCTATAGCAAAGACGTCTTTTGTTGTTGTCCCATGGGCTTCTCTCTCTCTCGCTCTCTTTCCTCTCTGTGCTCTCTATATTTTCGGTCTAGCTGGGGCTCTCTCTTCTCTCACATGATTCAAAAGAGTGAGAGAGAAGAGAGAGGACAAGTTTTGGACGGCAGTTCTATTAAAGCCGTGACAATGGTTGCCAACCGAGAATGAAATGGGGAGCAGCCTTACAACACCAAAAAGCAATGCAATGCCATTTCCACAACGCTTCCTGGCTCGCCTTTTTAGCTACAAGACTTTGTCTTTATACACCACAATGGTAAAAGAAAAAAGAAATTGTGGCAAAGCTTTTTTGTTTTCCCGAACAATAGGCACAACACCGCAGGAACAATGCCACAATGGTCCCCACTGAAATTAGAAAAGAACTGTGTAACAGAGAGGCGTGGTGGTGGTGGAAGTTTTTTGGGGTTGTCGAGAAGTCCAAATTTTGAATTGGTGCATCGGTGCACAACAATGAATCCAAACTTTGAGGTCCTGAAGCCAATTCAACCTTGTAAATGGCGTTAATTGTTGTCCCTTGTTGCCTTTCTCTTCTTTATGTAAATTAAACGTCAACCTTTTCCAACTAAACGTTTGGTTGCATGTCATATCGTGCGAAAAATATGCGCCAGACATATTTTAGCTATTTTAGCACTGACTCGAAACAGCGCAGCATGGAGGTAAAAGTGTTGCACTCTATACTTAAACAGCTTTTTAATTGGGAGCATTAGCATACACCTTGTATTTATTTTTTATTGCATTTTTTGGTAACTTTTACTTTTAGCAAGGTAATAATCGGGCGAGTAGTTTTTACTTTTTAAGAGAACGCCAAATGAGCATGACAAAGATTAGAGAGGAGACAGTGGTAGAGTGATATTTATTAACAAACTGCGCAATAGCTGTCAAGCAGAACAATGAAACAAGGGGAGAATAGCAACAATGGTGCCCATTCGTGTCGAGAAAGGTCACGTAGTTACTTTAATTCTTATTTTTCCTTCCACAAACCATAGCATTTTCAGTTAGTCATTTAGTTTATCGAAAAACACGCTCCTATAATTGATCTCTTAAACTGAGCTTCGGAAAATTACATCTTCCATCTGCTCGTGTGATTATTCGGGATGCTTTTATCGCTGTCAAACACATTGTGTTGTTATGCGAAGCAGCTTACCTTATTATTGAGCATTAGGAAGCAGGAAAAAGTGAGTTATTTTTTTTTCTGACAGTGTTTTTTTTAATCTTCTGGTTCCTGATGACCGCGTTGAGTTCTGAGCAACGGCAACTGATGCACAACTGGCCTCTTCAGCAATTCAACAAGTCAAGAAGCACTGTCAGGAGTTACAAAGGATTAAAATTTGTACAGAGAAACTTGCCAAGTCATTTTGCCTGGGCTGTTTGCTGTTACTGGCCACCAGAACCATAAGAATAGGGCGCAATAGACTTATTTGAATTTCTTTTTATGGAGCCGGGGGATTTTCCTTGTGAGTCAAATCTTGAAGGGAACGAAAATAAAAAGAAACTAACTTTTAGTTGAATCCTATTGTCACTCATTGTTGCTAAAATAATTCCGTGAGTCCCAGCAGCTTTGTGAAGAGACGTTGTCAGCTGCTGCTCTCTTTGTTTCGCAATATTGTGAATTTCTTACATTTTCCCCAGCTTTTCATCTTGGATGTATTTACAAAATCTTGGTAATAACTACAAAATGTATTGCATAATGAATTAGACAATGAATTCTACCAATCATTTCAAAAATTAATTGTACAATTCCGATAATAATTTCACAATTTAATTTACAAAACAATGGTATAAAAGTGCTTGAAAATTCTTAGAATATCGTCAATTGAGGTATACCCTGAAACTAACAAAAAAAAAGAAGAAAAAGAATGAGAAGTTTTGATTATTTGAAGGATTTTGGATATTCGGGTATTACTGCCTAGTTTAGCTGCGGCATGACCTTTCTGAAGTTGGCAATGCAAAGCGAAGAGGCGAAGGCGTGTTATGCATATAACGAAGCATTGTTCTGGCTTGAAAAGGGGCCCCGCACTGCTGCGGTGCATGGCAGCTTTCTGAAAGATAAATATTTCGACTATATAGCACAGCATCTTTTGAATATGTGGCTTTTGAAAAGAGGCGAGGGGCTCCTATAGTGTCGAGAGACAGAGAGAGAGTGTATTACTGCCAAGTTGAGATGGCAAAGCTCTTTTCTATTGCGTGCTGAGGCTATGACTGTTCCGTCATACAAATAAGTCTCCTTCGCTTCGCTTTCATAGGTTTTTAGGGTTCTGGTTTTTCTTGGACTTTGGACGTTGCAGTTGCAACACACGACTCGGAGAATAATAAGTGACATTGCTTGAATAGGATTTTCTCCCTCTACCCAAGACTCTTATAATATGCTTATGCCGAGAAAGGATTCTTGTATCCATTCTTATTTTTCGTTCATCCTTTTATAATTTTTTATTTTTATTTCTCAGAATGAAAAAAAGGAAAACAAGAAAATAGTCCTACAACGTACGCTCTCCTCACACCTGAGATAATAGTGTCAGCTTTCTTGGTGAGATAATAGAACAGTAGCTTGAGTATACTGTCAAGGAGAGGCTAGAATGCATATTAGCGCTTCCCCGTATGCTTATATTGCCATGCGAATTTTTCTTATAATGTTTTTTTTTTATTTAGTTTTGTTTAAAGACAAAATAATAATTACAGAAATGGAGCAGTGTCTAGGAGATACATAAGCTTGCACAAGCTGCTTTGGGATGGTTCCGTGACTCTCGTTTTCGGCGGACGTAGACTTAAAGTTGGGGAGGAGACGCATCTTGCATGAGAAATTGAATAAAAGCAAAGCCGATTAGCAAGTGCATGCAACGGCGGTGCCATTCAGCTGATAAGAACAGAATATACAACGGCAGCCCAACTGTATGGAGTTAGAGGGGCATACGACGCTGCATATGCACACAAATACACAACATCTTGCTCTGGCTTATTTCAATAGTGTGAATAGCGATGCATTCAAAAGCCGCCCAAGCAAAATGCAGGACTCTACTTTTTCTAACAGAAATTCAGAGTTCGGGACCTAACCAAAACCAACCGCACTCGCTTTAAATCATATGGCAGCACGGCAGCAGTCACCACGAAGGTGAGAAATCGACTTTTTAAATCAAACGTGTAAACAATTTATAAAGAAACTCGGAGAATATTGAGCTCAAATACTATTCAAACTACATTCTAACTATGCAGTCAAGTTACACTAAAGAATAACTTTTTCAACGTATCTTGAAAGGATTTTAGTTAAAAATAAAATAGAAAATACTAAAAGAATATTCAAACAGCATACAATTCTACAGTTAAATCGCCTGGTTCGTTTTGATTTAAAAGGATTTGAGTAAAAATGCGGAAAATCTTTAGTGAGTGTGTAACTATTCAAACTACAGTTATATAAGTCAGTTGACTTTTTCACCTGGTTTACTTTCGAGGCAAGTAGTACTTGGCTTGCAATTATCATTATTCAAAATTCATTATTAGACTTGTACTTCTCGGTTTATTCAGCTTATTTCTTGAATTTCCACCGTTGCATCTGAAGTCTCCTGTCTTACTCGAAGCGTACTGGAAATTGCCTCGATTTCAGGTTAGTCTTGGAACTAAGTAGCCTAACGCAGCAAAGAGGAGTAACCAGAAGCGAGCTGCGGGAGGACAGATTTGACCTAGCCTGGGTCATCACTTTTAATCCGTTTTTCTCACTCCTTGCACCTGCAAACTTCATTGTTCTAACACCTGGCAAGTTTCCCAGAGGAATTTGGATGAAGAGTAACTTCTTTCAGTTTGGGTTTACTTTAAAAAAAATGAAATTGATTTTGGGAAAATCTGATTGGGTGGTCAAAGGGGTCGTAGGGATAAGAGATTTGCCGATATTTTATCAAAGCGTATGGTTATGTATAGCTAATATCACGGCTGTGTTTACGCTCAGGCTTTAGAATGTAAAAGATCCAGGATTGATTTAGGGAGATAGGGGGGGTTCAGATAGAATTATAGGTCTGTTTCTGTTTGCTTGTTTGCTTGAAGAGAAAGAGGGGGAGATTCATTCATGGTCGATTATAATAATGGCGGAGCAAATGGGGCAGATGTCAAGTGTCAAACCAGCAGGAAGCTTTTTCCGCTTCAGCCTCAACAAAGTCTAACATTCTCTGTATGCCACGCATGCACATCCATATATACACACATTCATACACGTCCATATATATTACGGGGTAACTATAACCCCATGAAGCTTTTATATGGAAAGCGAAAAAAGGATGCTGAATGGTAACTTAATGTGTTAAGTAACCCTCTTAGGGCAACTTTTATAGCTCTAGTTTCTTCTTCTTCAGTTCGCAACGCTGTATGCCCCCCCTCCCCCCATATCATGCTCATTGGTAGCCCAAGTCAATAGAGCGTGGCGGCTTTCGACATTTTTACATATTAGAGTCACTATTGCTGTTTTTGCTTATGCTTTCGATGTGGGGGCTCCTATTGTTGTCGCCTTTTTACTCCCTAAATAGGAAAAAAAGAAAAGAAAAAGGTCCCATGGATGGCAACGAGAGTCTGAAACCATTTGTACTGGGTAGAGGTATGTTTGCACATTTAAAGTCTTTTTTGGCATGGTTTAGAACCCTTACACTCTGATTTCCTATTTTATTTTCATTTTTTTTTGCCAGTTGGGAGCTGTGCAAATCTCTGTTAAGAATATATTCAGTGAAGGGGTGAAGTCGAGATCGAGGAACAGGATATATAAGAGAGATAAAGAGGGAGAGAGAGTTAAGAGCCAAGCAGCTTGATGTCATTTGTCCCGGGCATTTCCTTTTCCGTAACAACTCGCGCCACCGGCGTCGCCGACGTCGAAAAGACGCTCCGGAAGTGTTACATCTGCATACAAAACCCATTGGCTTGCCTCTGTTGCCATTTGTATCCTATATAAACGCCTCACTGCTCTGGACTAACTTCATTGTTGTCCTTTTAATAGTCGTTATGTCCTCCGCTAGGGAAAATATTTGAAATTTGTTTTTTGCTTTCTTTATAAATTTCAACAAAAAACGAGCGGGTCGACCCGTTCCGCACTGTACCTCGCGCCAGAAAGTATTGGCTTGGAAGAAGGCGTGGTATATCGTGTCGTAACAATGCATATGAGACGATGCATACATCCCGCGTAGTTCTTAAAAGTTGTTTCTGGGGGATGGGTTTGCTTTCTATATTGTTTGGCTATATAACATGGAAGAGCGTTACTATGTTCCCTGTTTCGCACACGAAGACTTTTCTTTCCAACATTTGCAAGCAAACACGGGATCCTTGGGGTCGTGGCTAACACTATTGTTGTCCTCTATGTACACATATAAGCATATCTACGATGACATCCTATTGTTGGAACCTCCCCCAATACCCTCCCTCCCCCAACCTTTCCCCCGTTGATCCCAGGTTGAGGCGTTACAACTTACAACGGATGAGAGTTAACTTTGTTTGCTCAACATACACATACACGCTATATAAAACCCCCTGGCATGTTTTATTGGGGGTGAATCTCCATATTTGTGCCGCAAAATTTCCCGGGGGGACAGATAACAATGAGGGACAGTTGAATTTGGAGTTGGCCGACTTTTTGGAAACGTCCAAGAATTTATTATCCTGCTCCAGGGGAATATCTAACTTTTATGTTTGCTTATAAGGGTTTGGAAACTACGAACATACGCGTGTGCCTTACCATATCATACACACATACACACGGATGGACACAAACACAAAGTGGGATGGCCTGACCGCACGAAATTTCGTTAGGGGCACCTCCACAAACTGGACAATAGGAAGAGGGAAGTCCAAGTACTGTACACACCACACGACCGAGTGGCGGAAGAAAAATCTATACGGAAAATGAGCGTTGGGCTCCATGATTTCATATGATGTAGATTAGGGTTTGCGTTTTGGCTTTTTATGTCCAGCAGGTCTTATTCTCTTGGAGGTTTTTCGCCTGTTCGAGGAAAAGTTTCAACCCCCTTCACCACCAAAAGAAAAGGATCGCGTGCGGAAATACAGTTCTTGAAAATTAATAAACATTGTCGACATTCGTCTGGGATGCAAATTAAACCTTTTTTCAATCGTTGGCTAACCCGCGTGTCAAAGACTTGAACCAAAAATATGTACATAAGTGCCGAGGTTTAAGGGTTGGTTTTTTTACGGACAACTCCGAGCCTGGCACTTTTTGTTTCCCGAAAAACAGCACAAAACCTATTTTGGGCCGCCGAAGAGAAGAGAGCACAATTTTGTATATTTTATGTATTGAGCATAATCGTTTTGTGTGTGATATAGCGTATAGGTCAAACGGTGTTTTTTATAGCTGGGTAATTGTCTGAAGTCGCTTCCCAAAAAGCTTCCCGAGTGTCGTGCTATTGTTGGCGAGCGGGCGGGGTCCGTGAAAGATTTTTGCTCCCTGCTAGCCCACCAAATTGCTCAGCGGTGCCAATTATCTGTTTTTGGTTTTGGAACACTTACAAAAGGGGAAAATAGATAGAAAAATCAGCCCCCGTAAGCAGGCCTGCGGTTCGCTTTTCGGGTAAAAAAAGAAAAGAAGGAACGGGGGTGGCTGGTGGTTAGATTGTGAAAAAGGACATTAGATACAGTTAGGGGGGAGCTTATTCCCCATGGCAAAAGAGTTTTTAGATTTAGATGCTTCCCTATGTCATAATAAATAAGGTTATGTCTAAGCAGAGGTGTGTTTTGCTGCGTTTTGAGGGTCTGGTTGTTATTAGACTTCCCAACCCCCTTCCCACCCTCTCATTCCCTCAATTACGGTCATTAACTCGTGTAGGGGCTTCTGCTTTCCGAGTGTAAGTTCTTACGTGGTGTAAAAATTTACGTGGTTCCGTTTGTGACAAGTTAGCAGGGATTAAGAGTGTCAAATAAAACGTTGGAGGCCCCCCTGCAGTTGCAAATGAGGAACCATTTTGAACTGCGTGAATTTGCCGAAATTGAAATGTTCGCCCCAACGTGTCATTTGTGTCGCGTGAATGAGACAGGGACGGAAAACACTGAAATTATAGAACTAGGAGTTCGAAAGAAAAACAGCTGTTTACTACCCCTTTCCTGTGGATGCATAAAAGTGTTTTTGTTTTAACAACGAAGTATTTTTGGACGAATGTTCTAAATATTTCCGCGGTTTTTATATTATTGTTTCATTATTATTATCCAGATTGTGTACGCGTTTTATTAATTGCGATAAGAACACCGCCTTAATTTACTTCTTTGTATTTACTTTTATTTGGGTAAAGTACTGAATAGAATTGGAGAGCAAACTTTAGCACGCATTGTTGGGGAAAGATGGATTCTGACAGTTTGATTCATACGTCCTAAACACGAAATTATAGCGTGGAAGTGCACATTTCCGTTTATTTAAGTTGGGTTCGAATCGACCTTTAGCTAACCGCGTCCCCCTCATTGTATACCTCAAGAATGCAACAATAGCCGACAGCTTTACTTCAAATAGGCATTTTTTTATTTTTATTTTTTTTGCTTTTTGTCACTCGCGTTTATATTTGGGCTTCGGGTTACCGTGTGTGACACGTCTTGGGACCCAACAATGAATAGTCGTCCCAAGGCATAGCAACAGAGAAACCTTTCACGTTCCACAAAGCCTAATTGTTCGTTTGGAATCTCCAAACCTGAAATCTAAAGTTTCACCGTATATTAACCATTTCTGTAAGCGTTTGCAACGCCTTCGCTGGTTTGGGTTCGTAACTGCACTTAACTGTATGTAAATCCCAAAAGGAGCGTTATGAAGTGGAAGACTCCCACGTGCGCGAATTCCGCGTAGGTTGCACTAGTCAGTATTTCTCGGTTTTCAAATGAGCACCTCGGAAAAGGGTTTTGCTATAGCAATGTCATGGAGCGTTATAAGCTATTAAGTGTTAGGGGTTGCCCAGAGTGAAGCTTGCGCACGTTTTGATTTACGCCATATAGAGGATTCTAGTGACGAAAGGGGAGCAATTAACGGTGTAAATCATCCCAGAATTCGCGGAACTCACTCAGAATCCCAGAATCCACTAAAGCCCTTGTGGAATGTATAGTTTTAGTATGTCTGCCTTACCGAGCCCTATTTACAAGGTATTATTCCCGAAGATATTGCTGAGATCAATCGGAGGTGAGAATATAAAGGTAACTTCCACTAGGGTGGGCGTTACTGGGTCCGAGTTTTTGTTGTGGAATGACCGCAAAGCTGTAACCCACAACACCTTGGGTTCTATATGGATATATGCCTGATACTTTTCCGTATTATTGTCCTGGACCCCAGACGGGCGAGTTTTGCCCGGAAACCACTCTGTTTCCTTGGTCGTAACGTCATGCATCCTAAGGGACCTATTATATTTATAGACGGTATTGTAACGATTACATCTTTTGAGCAGTATATGAACTTCAAGGGGGGGACATGTCTCGGGTGTCACCGCCGCCGGATATGTTGATGTATCAAAGCGATTGTTGGTCAGTGCGGGTACACCATGGACCCATTAGGGTTGATCGTGATATGTTTTGTGGGAGTTGTATACCCTGATTTGGCGGGGAGATGGGGTAAAAGGGAAGGAAGAAAGAGTCACACACATAGACACCGTTATTGTCGGTGTTGGAATGACCACTTTGATACTGTTGGGCACTTTGCCCGACGCGACAAGATATGGATGCGATGCGGTTTGTCAGTGATAAGCCTTAAGTTAGCATGATGAGAGGTTTGCTTTTTGCATCTTTGCATGCATAAGATGATGGAACGGCCAAGTAGGAAACTCTGTGAAAGTTTTCCGTGGAGGTATAAAAAAAAGCCAGCAGAAGAATATGGGCTTAATGAAGAAAGACATCTTGACGGTTGGATGCTATGGCCAAAAGTACCAGATGGTGAAAAACCTGCAGGCTGCGAAACGTAGAGTTTTCTATAGCGTCTCGATTTGGTAACCTTTAGCTGACTTTGGTAGTGCTAAGCACGCAAAGTGTTACTGCCGAGTCAACTCGACGCCAAGTTTCTTTTTGTAATGCAAAATGAAGATTATTCCTGTTAAGTTAAACTTTTCGCAAGAAAATTAAAGGCAAAATTATAGCCCAATTTTTTGTGTAATTCATTGTATTGGTGTGTGTCCCGCGAAAGCTGTAACAATTAATTATAGGGGGGAAAAAGGAAGGCGGGGCAAGGAGTTAGGATCGTGTGTAACCGTCGATAATGTAGATTGTGTGACAAGGGCAGATACACACACACACACAAGCAGTGGACTGATTCCAAGAATTCATCTCTAACAACACATTCGTAAATACATAAAAGCCCTTATATTTAGCAAAAACAGTTGTTTACAGCCACCTTTCGTAAAATTTTCCTGTTGTAAACCCGATTGAATGTTAGTTTCAGAATGCGAATGCGACTGTTTTATATTCCCGCACGACAATGAAACCGAAACTGCAATTTCCCTATTGTAAAATAAGTTCGTGGCTGCAGTAACAGTCGCATAATTGCCAGCGAGACGAAAACAGAATGCGCGAAATTTAAAACAAGGAGTTTTCTTAGGAGGCTGTACAACGAGGAACGAGGTGCTGTGGTAGTTTATATTTTTTTTGGGGGGGGGAGAGAATTTAAGGGCAACTTTGGGGCAATTCAAATAAAGACGACATAGTGGGTGGAATCAAGGGAAATAAAAGAGCAACACATTATACTTGTGCAAGTTATTTACAAATAATACTGACATGGCAATGTTTTACAAGGAAAGGGGAGGTGCACTAGACATAAAACAGCTTTTTATGTGGGTAATTCAAAAGATTACGGATAACGGGCGCCGGTATTCACCTGCAGCAGCCGCCGCCGCCGCGGCGGCCGCAGCGGGCGAATAATTGGCGGAGGGCGTACCGTAAAGCGGAACAATTCCTGCCGCTGCTGCTTGGCTGGCTTGTAAAACGTGTTGGGCAGCTTGACTATAATAATTGGCTAAAGCACCGGGACTGGAAAATCCGACCGACGTCGTCATCGAGCCATTGTTGCTGTTGGTCGTGGTCGGGTCTGAAGAGCTCCCGTCAGAATGGGTCGACGTTGAATTGGAGGTCGAGATACTTTTCATGTCGGGCGAAAGGGCCGGTACACTTCGCTGTTGTTGAGCGGCCGTGGATGGAGACTCTTGGTTGAGATGTTTGGCCGAGTCGCCGAGCATTTTCGCGTGCTCCATGTACGCGTACATCTTGGCTGTTTCCAAGTACGCTTTGGTGGCCGCCGAGGCCGACGAATTGCCGTCAGACTCGTTGAAATAACGCTGATTATTGGCGTTGTTGTCCAGATAGTTCTTATGAGCCGAGTCCGACATGGTGACGGCGGTCGAGTTGGAGTGCGCCATCGAGTTGGCGGCGTTGGAGGATGTGGTCGTGGTGGAGGAAGAGGATTCCAGGTACGCTTTGGAAGACTCTAGGTACTTGGCGGCCGCAGCAGTGACGGGGTCTAGGGAACCAGCGGCCGAGTGGTACATGGACAGGCCGGGGTAGTTCGCAGCCGCGCGGTACTTCTCGGCGGCCGCTTCTACCGAGTAGCGTACGGAATCTAGCGGAGTACCGACCTTGGAATTAGATAATTCTATTAACTCATTGAAGTTCCAGTAGACATCGCTGTTTGACATCTAGGAGAATTTCAAGAAACGTAGCAAAAAGAATTCCAGGATTTTCTTGTTGCGAGAGAGAAAAAAAGAGGGCGCAATCGAAAGCGACTTTTTACCTGTTGGTTCATGGCGTTCTGCTGAGCAGCCGCGGCGGCCGCAGCTGCTGCAGCCATGCTGGCAGCACTTAGGGAAGAATAAGCACCTCCAGGGTAGTATGGGTTCATTTGAGGCATGGGACCCGTCACACCTGCAAATCAATCCCCATTTATTAAAACCAGATGTTATCTCTGGGTGTGCGAGTGTGTGGGGTTGTGTGTCCCTATCGCTTTCAGTGTGAAACGGTGAGGAAGGGGGTGGGGGGATGATGACTGGGCTAGTTTTAAAAGGGGTTGGATTCGGTTTAATTAAGAAGGTGTGAAACCCCAACGTATCATTTTGGGGCAGAAGCCGAAGAAAAATGAGCGTTGATATACATCGATGGGATGGGATATCAGAAATCGGTTTTGCTTACCAGCTCGTAAAGCTTCCATGGAGACCGAAGGGTAAGGGATGGTGTAAGGGTAGCCTTCCTTACGCAAGGGTTTGGGTTTCCTTCGAGGGCGATATTTGTAATCGGGATGCTCTTTCATATGCATTGCCCTCAGCCGTTTAGCTTCGTCGATGAAGGGCCGTTTCTCATCTTCCGTTAACAGTTTCCATTCCGCGCCTAAATGACATCTTTTAGCTCTAAATCGACCCAAAATCACAATCATCTTCTCTCTTTAATCAAAATTTCGAATTTCTGAAAAGTTGTGATTCTATAACGTTCCGGAACAATGAACGTTCAATCCAACAATGAACGTTATGAAAAGGTTGACAAGGTCTCCCAACTCGGCACCGAGTTCATAAACGTTCATTGTTGGATGAATCATGGCACTATTTTCAATTATTTTTAATGTTTTCGTACGGGAAATGAGAGGATTTGAGTAGCGCGGGAGGGTGAGCAGTCTATAAATTAAGAAGATAAAGGGAACTTACCTAGTCGCTTGGAAATTTCCGAGTTGTGCATCTTGGGATTATCTTGTGCGATCTTGCGACGTTGGAGACGCGACCAGACCATGAAAGCGTTCATGGGCCGCTTAATATGGTCGTCATTGCCCTTACTTTTCCCGCCTGCGACACTCCCGCTCGCGCTCAAACCAGACGAGGAATTGTTAATACTGTTGCTGGCATAATTGGCTGCGGTATTGTTGCCCGGCGATGCGAGGTTCCCATGACGCGACAAAAGGTGGGTCTGATGCTGTAGTTGGGGTGACGGGGAACGAGAGCTGTCTGGCGAAGACGTGGCGTTGGACAAGCCACTATGGTTGAGTCCATTGTTGGGAGCCGTGCCGGCAACAATACCCATCATATTAGATGTCGCTTGTTGCAACGCGGGGTGATGATGCTGCGCTAATTGGTGATGTGGCGCGAACCCTAGCGACAATGCCGAATGATGGTTCATGGCTAAATGGTGGTATTGTTGGTGCTGGTAAGGCGGTAGCGATTGGTGGTGGTGGTGGTGGTGGTGGGCAGCGGCGGCGGCGGCCGACATGGCGGCGTTCATACTCGTCAAACGCTCTAACGCACTCGCCGAGTAAGATGGATTGCCTTCGCACATCCTTTCGTAAGGGACTTGTCTCCAGCAATCCAGACAATAGAGTACGGCAATTGAATGCAGAAGTCTGTGTAAATGACTGTCTATACGGGGGACTCTCGTCAACGGTTTTTTTCAGTTCTTTTTTCCCGTGGAACTGAAAGACAATAATAGGGTCGCGATAAATACAAGTATTGTGAAGGATTGAGTGCGGAATTAATAACTTCCGTATAACAAAGTGGCATTCATTGCAGGAGACAACACACACGCAGGACAAGATTGGAGTGGGACACGTAAGCACAGTACCGCAAGTGCAGCTGGAATGGTATTACTTGTCATGTAATAATTAGTTGGGATCTTTTGTGGATCTCCAGTTTATGCGCGTCAAGTACGGACGAAAAAGGTGGAGTTGGACTTTGTTCGATGAGGAAATAGAAACAATTGTAGGATTCTCTTGAATAAGACTATGAGCCTTCGTAATCCTCGCAACAAAGACTTTTCACAAGTTACGTCTTTGCTTTTACGTAATCCTAAAGTGTCGACGGCTGTGATGAAATGAATCACGTTTATGGCGTGCGGAACAAAGGGGTGTTGATTTGAGTCTGGTTGCTGTGATAAAACCCGTACAATGTATAAACAAGGCCCGGTCTGGACTTTGGGAAATTCCTAATTGTTACGCTACTATCGTATTGTGTATAGATTGGCTGTGCACTTGACTTTCGTTCATTTTGCCCTAAACAGCTTCGTAAATCTGGGCACTTACCTGATTATTTGCCGTTGGGAAGTGATGAGGAAAGCTCCAATTAAATGAACCACTTTTTAACTTCTAGTCCAGGTTTTCTGCTCAGATTCTTTTCTTTTTCCTTTTTTTAAGGGAAAAATATAATTTAGAGTCGTTGGGGATAACTCAGTAAACGCAATACACGTATTAACACTTCTGGGTCCATAAATCACGTAGGCCTTTTTCACGGTATTGTTCCACTGCACTGAAATCGTCTCGTCCGAGTCCGGTTCCCTCTAACCTTTCAGTGTCCCGAGGAATTCTCTACTATAGTCAAGTATAAAGCGTACAATGCGAGTAATACCGCAGCAGACCATCAGCTCTTGCTGTCTGCAGCGGTTCGGGAGCTTGGCATACTACCGCACATTTTCTTCTGAGCACATTGTGGCATTCAAAGAGCCCTGACTGGGTCTTTAACTGTGACGTCACCCGCCTTGCGCCAATGGCTTTGTTCGAACCACCGCTTTGGCCACGCCTCTAAACCCCTGCGGCAAAGAACCCTAGCTCCAACTACGCCCAAATCTGTCGACCAAGATGCTTTGGGGGTTTCCTTGCAAGATAAACGTCTTACCGGGCGAACAGACATAAATAATATTCATCTAACTAACCATTCCTCCCTCGACAATTTTTCACCCGCTTTCCATGAAATATGTACAAAACTAATGAGTAGCTTCAATCAATACGCGAAATAACGACCATTGGACTTTTTGAATTATTCGGAATTTTTTTTTTAAAAATCCTAAAAGGACTTATTGTTCATTTGTGAAATTAAGTAATCGATATGGCAAAAAGGGGTTGGGGAATTACTTTTTTTTCTTTGGATCCAACATATTGGGTTTTAGGATGATATAAAGGAACAATAGAGTTTTCCGGTTGGAAAGGGACAGGACAGGAGTTAATGAGGGTTTTGGGGGCAAATTTATTTGTAGAATGGTAATAAGGATGGGGTTGTGAGTAAGATTCGTGTTATTTCAGATTAAGGAAGCGTTTAATCTGGTAATGGCTTAAAAACGTGGTGTACTAAACTCTACCAGTAATTATGTTGTTTTTATTTATGGTCACCGTAAATTTCCGGTCCGAATGACTCGTTTTTTTAAGGGGTTCTATATGGGGAAAATGGTGGAGAGAAAACATTGGAATCTATTTCCCTTGTTCACTCTGCTTTCTTCTTTATTTTTCTGTCTCCCTAAAATTGCGAAAGACTTCATTAAGCTTCTTTTGTAATTACAAACATTATATACGCTTCCTGCGCCCGATTCTACATACCGCACAAACAACAACTGGAAATTGTAGGGTTTACCTCAAAAGAACTACTTATTACCGTATTTCCCCTATAGCTTTGGTTAAAAAAATAGCAAGCAAATTAAGAAGCTATGCAACAAGGAAGTGAATTGATAATTTACCCCCTTGACATTTGCCTCAAAGGTCTTGGTAAGCACGCTTTTGACAAGGTTAGAGGTCGAAATCTTTCTGGAAAGAATCCGCAAATGGAGTTTGCCTTGAGATGCCAATTGTAGAAGCAAGCGAAATGCATTCAAACGGGGGAATTATCCTCAACATGTATACAGATGGAAGCTGGCCAGGTGTGCCAAGCCTCAGGTTAGGATTAGCTCAGAAAATGGATCTTTTGTGGTCAGGGACAAAGTTAAACGAGAACTTAAATGGTTTGAAAAAATTCCCGCCCTTTTATTTTAATTCAAGTAAAAATGAGACGAGGGGCAAAATACTTTTGAAATTTGTTATTACATTAAGTTAAATTTTTTATTAAATACAATGTAAAAATTTCGGTTTCGTGAGGTCGTTGAGTTTAGAACTTTGGTTCCGGAAAGGTAGTATACGCCACTGTGTTATGATGTATGGTAAGGGCTCGGCGATTGACCACCAAAGGTGGAAAAAGGTGGGAAAAGTTCCACGTGTATTTCGGGGGGTTACAGGGTGCCTGGCATGCTCTGCATGGCATCCATTGAGCCCCAACTGGCCGTAAAGCTTCCGAAGCGGCTTCGAGCTTACTGGATTCGGTAGGAGGAGAAGGGTAAGGGGGTGTGGGGGGAGAGAAAGGCCAAAACGAGGGGTTAGAACGCTTTTTCCACCTTTTGTTACGGGTATTAGATCCACCATTGTTGCGACCAAGTAGCTTCTCTTTAGATTATATCTGTACGCTCCATTGCCAAGTTTCAATTCCCTAAGCTCTTTGGCTCTATATTCATGTGTAACAACTTACAAGTACCGAGTTTTTGTAAAACGGCATGTCTTAATGCCGTCGGCTCTGTGTTGTGTTCTGTGTGAATGTGAATCACAGATTCCCATAAGAGAAAAACTCCGACCCCCTCCAGTCAGCCCTCTTTTGATTAAGCCATCGATCTTCAAAGGCTCTAACCAAATTTGCCCGGTTTCGCTTGTTTTTGGTTTCGCTCAATACTCGAATTAAAACCATACGAAACATCTTCGAGTGCTTTCGAGTTAGGGAGTTTCATGAAACTTAAATAGCGTGTATTTTGAAGAACCATTTAACTTTTTGAACAACCATTTCTTTGGAAAACCAACTTAATTAAATTCAGCTAGTTTTAGTTTAACTTTTTGAACATCCAATTTAATTAACAACCAATTTAATTCAATTCAGCTAGTTTTAAAAGATATTTTGAAAGACGTTGCAAAAGAAGCTTATTTGAATGGATGGCGATGGATTTGTAAAATAGGAGTATTGAGGCTTTGTTTTGATCAAGAAAGGAAAAAGTGGATAGGAAAATAAGATATATGGTTGGTAAGCTTAAAGTCGTTAGTCATGGGTGGGCGGGGGAAAATTTTGGATTTGCAAGGAAATCAGGTATGAGGTCCAATCAAGCGAAAACTGGGTACCGCTGTATATACCGAGTCGAGGCGTAGCTCCTGTGTATTGTTGTGTCCACTCTGTAAACCATTATGGCTCTTCCCGGCGCTCCCTTATATAGTCACACATAAATGATAACATACGATATACAGTCCTGAGTCTAACACAAAAACCATTGAAGCAATTCTTTTTCCTTTTGATCCCGTGTTCCCATTGTCGGCATTTATAGTATTCTGTCAAAGACACACCTTATACTGTCTTCGGTGCGTTCAGGTGCGTATTCCCTTAACTGTGACCAAACGTAATTCCTCATACGCGCTCAGATTTACACAATTTCGCCTACCATGCGTTTTGCTTGAAAAAGCGCGCCAAAGAACGTTTCTGGGATAAAAGCGTCAGCATTGGAGCATATGGAGCTTCCTTTTAAAACGCTTTTCAAAGTCCTTTGGGGCTTCTTGGGCGACCGCTGTTCTGAAGGTTGAACTCTATGTACGTACTCGAAGAGTTTTTTGGGTCGAATAGTAGGAAAAAAGGTTTGAGAATGGGAATGGGATTTCTGAGTTTGACACCATCCCGTTCCCGAACATTCTGTAAAGAGAGCTCATTAATGGTGTCGTCTGTCGTCCTATAGTGGTTTGAGAAGGGGAATAGGATGCTGTATATGTATAGAAACCTACTTCTTGGTGCCATCTGATAGCGCGAGGCACTATATTCTTTGCTGTTGAAAAGCAAGGGTGGCCCGCCATGTCGCACCACTGTGTGTTGATGGATTTCTATGCACGCCCACCAAAATCAATCACAACTAGGGCGCACACAACATAATAACACCATACAGGCTTGAATATAAACTCACCAACTCGGCGAACGATAGATAGAATTGAAGAGGAGGCTTCCATTTCGAACCGTTTGTATGCGGATAATAGAATTGGAAATGAGAAGTTCATTCCCCGTTCGTTCGCATAGACGACACTGCACTTTCGCCCTGGGTTACTGTTTCCATGCACTATATACTGCATTTCCTCATTTTGTATTTTTTGTTTTCAGATTTCTATTTGTTTTTCAAATAAAGAGAGACCCCCGCATTAACCACACGAGGCCATAGAGCGAAGTGTGGATGCTGCTGTGTACAGTATTTGTTGTCAAAAGAAAGAAGAGACTGACGAGTGAAGAGAGAGAGAGAGGGATGTATTGTGTTACGCTGTGGCTTTGAAATGCTTTTGTGGAGGGGCGATAATGGAATATGACAATCCCAGCAGCAGTACCATCATCTCCCACACAATTCCATAGCAAGCTTTTCAAAGGCCTGAAAGCTTTCTTTAAAATGCATTCCCACCAAAAATCGGGGAAGAGGAAACTGACAAGAAAGTAGTCTTTTTTTCTTTTTTTTCTGTGTGTACAGTATACCCTGTGCGATTGCTGTTTTTTCAAGCCCTGGCAAACTGCAAGGAGAAAACTGAGTGGATTTTCTCATAATTTTTAGGTATTGAATGCGGTTTTTCGGGGGTAATTAGGAAGCAAAACCTTAAAACTAGCACACGAAACCCCAATTCGACTGTTGGGTTCGGTTAAAAAAAATCGGGGAAAAAGGGAAGAAATTTGTCCTGAGATGCTGCGGTTCTTCTCAGACATCTCCGCTAATGACGCACCTGGTTCTGGCAGAGGCCCGGCAAATTAGCTACGAAAGGCATTGTTGTGGGTCGGGAGGGGTGACGTCCTGCAATTTTGCAGTCAGTCAGACAGTTAGGAAGTCTCTAGAGACAAGTTTTCCCAAACAGGTGCCGTTTTAAGGGGGATTTGGGGGTGGAAAAGTGGAAATGGCGGGGAAGCAAATCTTGACCAGCATCTTCCTCGTAAATGGACAAGACCCGGTTGATGCAGCCAAGAAGCCATCAGCTTTATGATCCCCCTCACTCGCTTGGTTTTCTTGGCTTCTTGTCACACAAAAGCTTAAAACTGTTTCCTTCACCTTCCACCCCCCAACCCCAAAACCGAGAAGTTTGAGCGTTCCTTGTCTTTCTATTGTTGTTAAAAGGGGGGTGGTTTCCGACCAAGACCTTTACTTTGGCCTATTCTTGTTCCTTTGGGGCCATCACCATCAACCCCCTAGCAATTTTTGTCCCTAATCAAAGGTATTGTCCACATTGTCCCAGCTAGACTGCTTGACGCTTCTTCCTTGAGGTTCTTCTGTCCGTTCTGGTAATCCTCGGCTCTCTGTCTCGCTGTTGGATCCTTGCATTGGGCTACAACAGGGACTCGTTTAAGAACAAGAAGAAAAAAAAGGAATAAACAAAAAAAGACAGGCTAATATAGTATGGACCTTTATAGCTTTTACAATGTCACCCTTTATGAAAGTGTCATCTTGTCCTATAGGAAAAATGATGCGTGATATTAAAAAGAGGAGGAAAAAATAAGAAAAGCTTTTTCGCCATGCTTCTTTTGGACTTACCTACAGAATTAAAGACTCTTAACCTCCACCTTTCAAATTCAACTAATTTGCATAGCAAAGCGAACCGCCCGTTTATATTAGAAGACTGCAAATGAAATGACAGCCCAGCAGGCAAACTAGAGTTGCTTTGCAGATGCTTAACTTCAGCGCCGAGAGTATCACTTTTCGTGTAATGGGAACAGGTTAGCAAGCTATTCATCCGAGATATGGAAGAAAATACAAAGCAAAATTCGAACAACGTCTCAAGTTATCACAGGGATCTGATACGTTTCATTTAATTTTTATTTTTTTATTTTTTTGAAAAAAATTTCGACAAATTTCGTTTTATCTTGAAACTTCTTATTTTTAGAAATATTTTGAAATCGAAAATTTTGAAAATTTTTAGAAATACTTCGAAATAGAAAATTTCGAAAAATTTTAGAAATATTTCGAAATAGAAAATTTCGAAAATTTTTAGAAATATTTCGTTTCATCTTGAAAATTTGTTTTTCCGGATTTTACTCCGGATTTGCGGATTGGAAGTAACTTTGATATCAGCAAAGAATAAACAAAACACTGTAGGAATATTGAAGGAAATTTGTAGCCATTTGGCATTTGAGTGAGTTTTTTTGAGATTTTTGGTGCTTGAGTTGTTCCATTTAAAGTTTTTTCGGGGTCTTTAGTACTGTAACAGTGTTAGCAAGTCGGGCGTAGCAATGAAGCTTAAAACGTTCAAGTGAACAATGAAAATAACTTTACCCAGCCTTATCATGTCAGGATTTTGAAAAGAATTTTTAGAAAAAGAGGAAAATGGATGTGACAGCAATCTTGTTAGTGAGAATACAAACCTTATGGGTTATAATAGGCTCAGGGTCCTTTTTGGAGGGTGGGTAACAATCGGGAGAACTGAGCCTCGTAGTGCTGCCGTGTCGTCTAGTGTAGTGTGTCGGCACTTGCAACAATGCTATCTAGTAGCAAGAGCAACTGTATATGTGTGGTGATGGGAGAAAAGGTGTGGACAATGATGTTCTGAAAAGTTTTGGTTCATTGCCTCTCTATATCTGGGTGGAAAAGTATACACAAGAGTGTAGCACCAGAGGTAAAATTCATTGTTGCCCATTTAAAAAAAACGTTCGACAAAAGACCTTTTGCTTGTTAGACTCTTTTTCCTCGCTTCTGATTTCCAAGCCTCAGCAACAATGAACAACTTAGGGCTAAGTAACACCTACAATTCCAAACCACATCTTTTCCCCCCCACTTTTCACTGTGGCGTTGCAAGTTTTGATGCTATATTCATTCATGTTCAGCTTGAGAAACTCAGTTTAGTGTATATGAAAGGTCCATTTTTGCTCTACGCTATATAGCTTGGCATGGGGGTTTTGGTAGTTGGCTTCAGCTTCAGCCTTTTATTTCTTACCTTCCCCCAAACTGCCATTAAAAGCCAGGCCCAAGCACCAAGGAGCCTTTTGTGTGCTTTTGTACAAATGAAAAGGTTTCGGCGTTTTCACGCGGAAGCACCATTGAGAAGAACCTTGAAAGGAGTCCCAAGAAGTGCTATTCTTGGGCTATTTTGTCCCTTGTGTGTAGTGTGGCAACCCCAGAAGCCCAGGTGAGGCGAATCGACTCGACTCCTTGAGCCAGCGAGAGCGCAGGATTTTCTTTCCTTCCTGAATTCTGACATTCAGATTACAACACTCTCAGATTCGACCTACGCCAGAAAGAAAGCAAAAAAATGAAAAGGTTATATTTACTTGCAAGAAAGCAAGTAGAAACTAGAACGTTTCTCTACTCGACTGTTTAGAAAATCGAAAGAATTTGTCAAGCTAAATTATTTGGAAGATTATTTAAAGGAGAAAAGTACTGATTACTCATTATTTAAAGACGATTTCGTCTTACGAGATAGGGCAAAAAACCTTGCTTCTAGTGATACGTTAATTCCATCATGAGCGCTATGAAAACTATGCTCTTAAAGAAAGACTAGCCGTAGGCTAAACATAGGGTAATCTGGCTTTCTGACGTAGACGTATCACTGTCATGATCCTTTTTTTTTGGGGGGGGGGGGTACGAAACGATGTAGGCTTTCGCCTATTGTTGTGTATGTATTGTATTGTGTTGTATTGGTTCTCTATTCATCTATTCCATTTAGTTCAGTTTAGAACAGAACAGGGCACGATCAGCTTTGTTTACTGTTTTAGGCATGGGAATAAATAGTAACCATAGTAACAACGCCGTAAGCCACGCCATGTGCAGTTCTGCGACGTCATGGCCCAAGTTTGAATGCCAACGGCTAAAAAAGTCCAAACATTGGAAACAAAGTTCGTGGTTCTTTAAATAATCTAGAACCTTCCAAGCACCCATCAAAATCTCGACATTTAATTCCATTTGCTCTTTAATAGATTCACATAAAACTAAACGAATAAAATAAAACTTGCTGAGGTACTTGTTCAGGTGAAAGTTTATATTTCTAACATTCTTCAACTTGAATTTGGCAAAAGTAAGAAATAAAAAGAATGGGTAATTGAAAGCGTGAATGAACAGATTTGCCAAAGGAAAGGGTCGAGCTTTTCGCGTTGCGAAAGCTCTTTTTTTTATAGTGCTGAGGAATGGCATTCGCATTGTTGGGTGTTGGTGACATTGAGTGACCGCCTGCTGAGGTTTTGCCGGGTTGTTTCGCTGGCATGCCTCGCCCTATATCGGAAAATAAAATATAGCGCGCCCGTTGTGACGGACAATAGCTCTATATAGTGGACCCCCATTCAATTAGGCCTCCTCTTTCGGGAAAAAAGAGGAACCATAGTATATACAAGGGAGTGGGGAAAAAGCTTTTGAGGTTGCGGAGGAAAAGAGAATTGCTGCGACACCTGAGCTATTGTTTTGCTCCTGACCCTCCCCAGCAATCATTTCCGGTCGATTGTGTGCCTTTTTCCGCTTGCGTTCATTTTTTGACGCTTTGACGTCAAACAGCCACCATTTTTAGCTTGATAAACTCATTGTCGTGTCTATTGGCATTCCAATGGTGGTCCAGGGAACGCGGAACGCTCCAAAAACATAATAAAAGCTTAATTATAAGTTGGGCTGAAAAATGCTCAATTCCGGGCACGAGATTTGGGGGGGGGGAGCAAGTTGCTACGAATAAGGAATAACTTTGGCAAGTGTGAACAGCCCCCAAAAGGCCACATTTTTATGACAGGGCCCAAGCTCACAGGTGGGGCCGGGGGGACATTTAGCATACCTGAAAAAGCTGACTCTCGGGCATTGAATTGAACTAAACTGAGCCCAACTGAACGACCTGTCCGGTTTTGAATGCAGCTCAGGTGTTACTTTACTTGTCACTGAAAAGGAATTCCCCCCGCTTTTTCGAACTGGGCAGCAGCAAGAAACTAAATAGGAGGCCTCCCAAAAACGGTGGAAAACGGAGGCGACAAGCTGTCTGCCATAGCCAAGATGCTGGTGAATTGCATCCCCTCCCTCCCCCCTTTCCCATCCTCTATAGCCCCTCTTTTTTTGTCTGGAACCTTTGAAATTCAAGCCCAAGTCTTTGAAATTTTCTATTTTATGCTCCATAGTAATACAGGCGAAGGGCGATTCACCTCCTGGGATTGTTGAATAGCCTAACCTTTTGTGTTACCTGAATAGAAAATCTTTCAAGACACTTAAGTCAAAATATGGGCAGATCACACTTCTCTCTTCCCCCTTTTTTCTTTTTTTTCCCTTTGGGGGGTGTATGAAGCTATGCTAAAAAGCCTCCTAAGCTCCTTCACCCAAATGGCCAAGAAAAGTGAAAAGGTGTTGGAGCGGAAATTGAAATGACAAGTGATCTGATAAACTTCCGAACCCATTTAGCACTGCGTTTTTCTTTTTTTTTCTTCCCGAGGACTTGACACGGCAAACTAGGACTGTCGGAGAGCAAGAACGCGAACTTTCAAAATGGCCGATATAATTTTTGATTTCACAAAAAAAGATTTCCTCCCAGAAAATCGTGTCTTCTTCCCAGCGAGTTAATAAGTAAAGGGGACGGGGACAAAAAGTTTGAAAGACTGATTTTTTTTTATTTATTATTATATGCCAAACCTGTTTCTATGGTGTCCCTGCTGGGTCACCGTTTGAGACGATGTTTTCAGACTTAGACCTCCTCCGATCTTGGTGACGAAGACTAGCAAAAAAACAACAGCTAGTAGGTAATTCTTTGGGGTTTATTTCATTTTTTCTTGTTTTATTTCCCTTTGGCTGGAAGGTGGCGGGGGAAAGAAGCGTTAAGGCTTAAGCGTGTGGGTTTCGTAATTGCGAAAGCTGAAGAGTACTTGACCCCGCGTTTTAAGCCAAAGCTATTGAATAAAAGGCTCTGGCGACGAAGACGAAGTTGTCCACGGTCATGCAAATGACCTTTGTATGTCATTTCATGACAAACGACAATTTGCGTTCATAACCATATTTGAACATTCGGACTGCATTACTTCAAGTTATTCCTAGGGCCCAAACGAGGGAGAGTTTCAAAAGCAAAGGGAATAATAAGAAAAGCTTGAAAAGATCTGCATGCAAATGTAAAGGCATTCAAAGCAAACACTGACATGACACTCATTTGTCTGTTTCATTTTTTTTGCTTTCGTGTGAGCCCATTTGGAATTTTATCTTGAATGTCTTTGTTGGTCACATTTTTTGACATACGAGCTCGGTTGTACTGATTATACACTATATCGTGTTTCTATTTTTCTTCCATTCTAGTGTGGGCGTTAGTGTGTGACATGGAAGACCGAACAAGTCGAGGACAATTTTACATTGAAGCGTTCCCATTTTCCCACGAGGAAGATCTCCGAAAGCGTGACAAATTTGGTTTGGGGTTGTTCTTAAGAGACGAGGTAAAAAGGCCACGAAGAAGCTGAAAGAGCGAGAGACAAGAACGCCTGAAAACGAGGGCCCCATAAGGCGTCTGCAGACTCTGAGAAGTATAATATACCTTATGGCTTATGAATTAGCTTATCAAGTGTTTTTAAAAGGTGTGCGCGGCCATTCATTGCCTCACGTGTCGAAGAAACGCAGGTCTTCTAACTCAAATGGACGCTCGGTTATGGAAGGTCGTGAGAAGCATTCAGGGAATGCGGGATGGAGTCCCTGCAGGGACCTGGCTTTGGCCCGCACGTCCGCTTGTCACCTTCCAAGCAAAGGGATCGCCTTATACAGGTGACAGCTCCACAGACAACTCAGCTAGCGTTCCTCGTCCGAAAGTAAGAAAAAAAATTAAACAGAAAATAAATAAATAAAAAAATTAAAAATAACACTTCTTAATTTTTCCCACTTCTTCTTCGTGTTCTTTTCCCTTTCTTTTTATTTAGAAAATTTAGATAGAAAAAGGAGTTGGTGCTGGAGAGTTATCAGGCTTGGTTAGCACACAAAAGCAAACTCTATGCGTGTAGCTGCTATTAGTGGCTGTATTGTTATGGAAAAGCTTGCGTACGTGGGAGCGAGTTATGGAAATCAAGACTTGGAGACCAAGGTTTCTAAAGCACCACAAAAAAGGTGGAATTGTTCCTCCCCGAAGATCGCCAAACACTTGCAAGGCGAAAGAAATGGTGTTGAGGATGGTTTAAAAGAAAAGAAAAAAAGTGGGGAAAATCAGGAGATACAGCCGCAGCAGCGTTTCGCGAGAGGTTGAGTAACCGCCGTTTCCCTTTAAAGCCTATCAAAGTGAATAGGGCCAATTGAAGCGAGTTTGGGAAGAAGAAAGGCCGGGTCGTAAAAGTTTGATAATCATGGCCTTTTCCACACCTGTCCAAAGTTTTTATGACTTGTGGCACAAGATACAACCCAACTGCATGCAGCCAGCGTGTAACATTGTCATTGCGTGCGGCATTTTTTTTGGGGGAAGATCTGTTCTGACGTGGCTGAAAGTAATCCAGGTTGCCCTATATCAGTTACAGTACTTCAATTACTTAAATATCACCTTCCAACTCGAAGTAACAATAGTTTGCAAGTGCAATAGTTCTCCAAGAGCCAAAAGGAAGTTGCGTTGTTTTCCTTTCATCAAACAGTTGTTGTTTTTTAAGGAGGGGGGAGTGAAAGCAAGAAAGGGGTTTCGAGACGCCATTTTGGGTTAACATGTCAATCAGCTTCACCTTTTTTTTATTTTCCTAGGCCTATTTTACTATCCGGCCCTTTTATTTTGTATTTTTCTTCATTTTATTCTTTCGAGAGAGAAGAAGAAAAGGTAACGCAGGCCTAGAATGGCCGTATAACTTTTGTGATCTCTACTTTTTTTTAATAGTGAGGCTGTGTGCGGAAGACAAAAAGAAATGGCAGCAAAAGTGATTTTGTGGGGGGGCCATTTATTGGGCCTACGTAAGTTTTGGGCTCAAAACGCAGCAGCAATTCCTCCAATTTCCAACCTAGTTTACACCCTGTATTAAATTGGGGTTGGCAGTGTTGCTTCACCCCAGCAATTCTTTTTTATTTTATTTTGTTTTACCGCCTGGTATTTTATGTGCGGACCCGGGGGAATGTTGAAATGAGAGAGAGAGAGCAGTTCTGGAAGAAACAGAGCTTTTTGTGAGGGTTTATGGAACAATAACATCGTAATATGACTAACTCGGGAGCTATAATGCGAGGCTTGTAGTCTATTGGAAAAGTATGAAAACTGGGGAATGTGTTTAAACATGGCTATAATGACTCTTCTCGGGTCGTTGCCTGTTTACGTTGCATAAAGCTTGCAAGTATCAACAACCGTAGGTGGTATTTTTCATTCTTGGGCTGTGTTAGGAAGGGAGCGTCTAAACAATGAAAAAGATGTGTACGTAATGGGTTTGTCGTCGTGGTTCGGGGGTTAAAGGAGCAAAAGCGAGCTGGGGTTTGTAGTTTGCAGCGGTCTGGGAGAGGACGAGTTCTTGTTTTCCATTGCATTGTTGACAGGCCGTGCAAAGCATCTGTTTTCATTGTTGTAAAGCATATGTTGAGGTACTGAGGGGCCACAGGAGCGGGTCGTAAAAGCTTGTCTCTGGGATCGGGCTATTGTTTCAGTGGAGACGTCCTTTTAACATGCGATAGCTGACGGTCCCTTTCAGGAGTGTTGCTATTACCACGTTACTTAATATACATGGGCTATGGTACCATATAGGTAGAATATAGTACCGTACGGGTTTAACGAGAAAGCAAAACTTGAAGATAGTATATTGCGCAATTGGTCTATTTACATTAGCACCCCTCTCCTGCCCCTTTACATATGCTTGCGTGATCTGTTAATGAAATTTAATGTTTATTTAGCAGCCCTCATTGCCAAGGGGGGAGAAGTAGGCGGTTAAGGTTTGGGAAGAGGATCCTGCTGAAACGAATATTACAAGCAGTTAAAGAGGGCACGCAAAACAATCGTAAAAAAAAGGAAGAAGATTCATTTTTTCCCCAACGGTATTTTTTGTACGTTTCAGAAACACGTTAGTATAATGCGAGAAAAGTTGCACACACGTTTAGGTATTATATACGCACGATTTTCCACTTCCAAAGCTGGGATTCCGTGGACACAAAAGGGGCGGTAAACGAGCCATTCCCATTGGGAGGTTTGCCCAATAGTTATCATCTTACCGAACTATAATTATGGCCACATATATTGTTATACATTATACAATGGCTCACGGAAACCAAAACTCGGAATCTTTTCCAGCCGGGGTTCTTAGCGAAAATGTATCTGAAAGGAAAAGTTAAAACAAAAAAAATTCTAGTGTTTCATATAAGAAGCGAGTTTTTTAAGGGGGCAGGACGAGGAAGGCGGTGTTTGTATCTATTTTCTCTGATTCTTATAAAGAGATGAATGCTAATGAGTTATGAAAGAACCCGCCGCCAAAGCTAATTCAATCCATAAGCACCACCACACTATGTACTTGTTCCCTTTTTTGTTTTAAAAAAAAGTTTTTTTTTGTGGGTGGGGGAAGGGATGAAGAAACTGCTGCACAAATAATGACAGTTCTAAAACGCGGTTAGCAGCTTGTGTGTATATGTGTGTGCTTGCTTTGGAGTAAAAGACCGACCTGCATTGAAAAAATGAAAAGATGAATGCCAAGCGGCTCGTAATTTTTTCTTACAGCCTAGCATTAACCCAGCGCCCACAATGACAAGGAAAATGGTGTAATGACAGGGTTAGGCTTACTCATTAGGACTCCAGGACTGCCGTTTCTATTCTTTTCTTTCCGAGTTTCGGAAACGTAAGGCGAAAATACGAAGAAACGTGTGTGTATCAGTGGATATAGGCATTCTATATATGTATATGTGAAGAGGGGAAACTAAATTCCAAAAAGGAAAAAGATGGCGCGACTTAAGTTGTTCTGACAGGTGTATCAGGGATATAGCCTTTAAGTCTCGTAATTTCTATGAAATGTAGCATGGGCTTAACTGCGGGAAATTAACCGCTAAGCAAACTCGCTTAATGTGAGAAAAGTTTGAGTTGTTTTTATAATTTCTGACGAACATTAGTGAACCTTACGTCAGTTCCAGGTACTCCGAACTGGAAAAAGGAAAAAGAAAAGAAACCAGAAAGGGAAACGGAGAACGAGCTCACGTCTCATTAAGCATGGTCTCGTATCCCAATGTTGACATGAAGGAGTTGTGCGAAGCCAATTTATGAGCCTTTAATGAAAGCCCCGCACCTTGTGGAGACCTGCGCCGCCAAAAGAGGCCAGGTTGTGTGAGCCAAGTAGCTATCACTTTGGGAGCTTTATTTTTACTTCCAATCCCTTTTTTGTTTTCAACAGCAATTTCTGTTAGTTTTATTTAAATGAGAGGCCCGTAATTGGCTGAAGAAAGGGGTTACCGCTTTGGAGACTATTCTTTGCCGAGTTTAAGAGGAAGTCTGTGTCTGCGTTGCTTAGCTTATTGTGTGTAGGTTTTTCGGGAGCAGGTGCAAAATAGATTGTAGAGGAATGTTGGGGATTTAAAATATGGATTTTTCAAAATTGACAGCTATTACGTACATTTCTAAGCTTGAAAATGACACGGCCGGGCCAAGTTATGAAGCTGCTGGGTGGGCTTACATTAGCAAAAGCAAGATTGTTTTATTTTAATTTCATTTTTTCTGTTTTGATCCCTAAATGAAAAATACAAAGTTTTGTCTTCTGGCAAGTCTTCTCTGTTATGCTTTATGGAGCATTAAGTATTCCCATTCATACGCAAAAGCACTGTCTTTTTTTGCCTTTTGTTTCGCTCGTTTGTCTCTTGGAATAATGACTGATCCATTTCGGGCCCAAAAAAAACAAAAAACAATAGGAAATACGATTACAG
Source organism: Lepidurus apus apus (assembly GCA_022832285.1). Classification (NCBI taxonomy): domain Eukaryota; kingdom Metazoa; phylum Arthropoda; class Branchiopoda; order Notostraca; family Triopsidae; genus Lepidurus; species Lepidurus apus. The sequence continues at coordinate 71,444 of JAGJRO010000089.1, forward strand.
TCCTTTTTCAGATGAGATTTAGAATGGAAATGGAACCGTAAAACAAAGACAGAAGGTCGCTCCAGTTGTACTGTCATTGCCCAACAAAACAAAACCACCGGATTTGGAAACCAGGCCAGTTTCATTGCGACACCAATTCCATCATTGTCACTTTTTTTATTTCACTTTTTTCTAACCCTCTGCTTACGTGGAGGTTTCTGTTCTTCCATAGTTAGAACGACATAGGCTACGATTACATCTCTCTAGAGGATATACCCTTCACATAAATCGCAGACTAACTCACAAGACATCAAACCATGAAAATGAACACGTGACTTGCAGAAAACGTCCCGTGAAAGAGGAATCGATTTCTTCGAGTCTTAATCTCACTTTAAAACATTTTTGAAGTTTTATATTATTTTTTTAACCCGAAAACAACAATTCAATATTGTTATAATAATGAAATCAAATTTCAATGTTCAGTATTCAATGTTCAGGGCAGAATTTCGAGGCCATTTGCCGTATACCTTGTTTGATTCTAGGATCACTCCACTATTTTTATTACAATTTTACAATTTTTTGTCGTAAATGGCCTAATTCTGTCCTGAACATTGAATACTGAACATTGTAATTGGATTTAATTATTATAACAATATTGAATTGTAAGATCACCAGGCACTTTCTTTTGCAGTGGGGAATGAAAGCACGGGTTTGGATTAGCCTTCTGTGTAGATTGGCTTTAATTGCATTTCTTGGAAAAAAAAGTCGTTTTGAAAGCGTTTGGGGATGTTGTAGTTTGAACGAATAGGCTGATACTTCTTAATTTGAAGGTGAGTGTGTCACAAAAGGTTTCCTTGTGTTTGACGTTGGTGGCCATTGTTGTGTACGTCAGAGTTTGCAACAATGATTACCCAGGCAACGGCTTTTGGTTGGGCTGCCGCAGCATGGACCACTGTTTTCCTCAGCAGGGCTGAGTGCTGCGACTCAGCAACCTAGCCATTGTCCTGTCACCTGGAGCTACAATCTAAAACCCCAGGATGAAACCAGAAGGGTCTCTCTCGCTCTTCTCTCTCTCTACTCTCTTTAGCTCTGTAGCTCGCCTCTCGGTCTATTGTCCCCGGAAACTTTGGCAAAAGAATGGACCAAGGGGGGACGGGGAAGCTAGCCAACGTTCGGGAGTGCTAGTACTGTGTGCTTGTAGGGCTGTTGGAGACTTGGCAAGCATTCTTGGTGAGATTAATTTTCCACGTCTTTTTTGTGTCCTTCTCTCTTTTACACTTCCACTTCCACCCTCACCTGCACCCACCGCCCGCGCTCGTTCTTCTCTTTCATGAAAACCGTCCTTCTTTTCTTGACGGTGTGTTGCTTTAGCTGCTGCGTACAGAAGGGACCCAAATGGCAGGATGGATGGATTCACTGGAGGTGCAAAAGCTTTCACTCACCCGTCACACCTTTTTTTTGCTATGTCACCTTGATAACAGCAGTTGCAGCAAGGGGGATGAACCTGTCAGCCTTAGTAACAAAAACGCCCACCATATAAAACACTACTACTAGTACTTACTACTATACTGCCACCATCGGGCATCTTTTTCTGTTGCTATTAGGGTTTAGAATGCCAAGTACTGTCACTTGAAACAGGATCGAGAGGTTTGGGATTGGAGCTCCTGCGTCTTTTTTCTTTTATGAATCTAAAAATGGCTGAATTCAAGTTTTACACCTGTGAGACCCTGCGGAATTGGTTAGGACGATTAGACAGTAAAGATTCGATGGTGCAATGTATATTTATTGACTCTCACACATGACTTGTATACATTCGAAAGCCACAGAAATTGTTGAAAAGGTGACGGTGATTTTGCGTATATATTTTTTTACATAAGTGAGCCGAGTTTAAAGCGTTATGGAGAGAAAAACTCGTTAGGGAGAGTACCATTTACAATGGAAAGGAAACAAACATTATTTTTAAAAAGAGTTGATAGGAATGTTTAAAAAAAAACAGGAACGTGAAAAGAAGAATGGTGGATTTTTCAGTTATATTTACAGTCCGTTTTAATAGATTACGGGCACTGGCCTTCGCAAGCCCGCCAATTGATCCAAGGAAGGGTAGGCGGCTCCGTAGGCTGCAACTGCGGCGTGTGAGTGCAACGTAGGCGACATCCTGGGTCTGTTGATGTTCGCTGCTGCGTTGTTGTTGGCGGATGTCACTTGCTGCATAGCTTTAGAGTACATGTAGGAAGAATAGATTGCGGAGTTTGCATTGGAATTCTGCTGCATGGCTGAGGAAACCATAGACATGGAAGGAAGTTTGCTATTGTTGTCATCTGCAGCAATGGCGCTGCTGGACAAAGGAGATAAATCCGTAGCTCCGCATTGTTGCGCATTGTGATGCAAATGCAATGGGGGCATGGCGGCCATGTTCATGGCCAGATTACCGAAAGCCGCCGCTGCGGCAGCGGGAGTAGTGGCATAGTATGGACCGGCTGGTACGTTGCCGTAAGGATTCGGAGCAAAGCCAAATAGCCGGGATTTGTCTAATTCAAAAGCAGCCGCCGCCGCCGAGCTGTTGTATGAAGATGCTTGGGTTATCGTATTATTGTTGGGGTTGCTGGCCGCCACCGAGAACCAAGACGAGACCGGATCCAGATTGTTACCGTGGGGGGAAGTCATGTACGACATCGGAAATGCGGCGTACGGCGTTTTATTCGAAGGCGCTCTGGGCTTACGACGGGGCCGGTACTTGTAATCGGGATGTTCCTTCATGTGAAGCGTCCGTAAACGTTTAGCTTCGTCGATGAACGGTCTTTTTTCTTCCTCAGTCAGTAATTTCCATTCCGCACCTGACAATTTAATTTCGTTTATTAAAACATCGGCACTTTGGGGTCAAAAAGTACCTCAAATTTGAGCATGACACACGAAGAAATATGTGTGGGAATCGAGTTGTTTTAGGGCAATACAACAATTGAACTTACCTAAGCGCTTGGAAATCTCCGAGTTGTGCATCTTAGGATGATCTTGGGCGATTTTTCGACGTTGCAAGCGCGACCAGACCATGAATGCATTCATGGGTCTTTTGATGTGGTCCGGATTACAACGTTTGCTGTGTGAACCCATTAAATCGGGCGAAGGGGTAGTGGAGGATGCGCAAGACAAAGCTGTCATAGCCATGGTAATTTTCACTTGAACGACTGAGGCTGTGTAACTCGCAAACGAGGTACTACTCAGCAGATCTTGAAGGCTAATTGAGTTTCTGTTTTGTTGGCTACAATGGGATAACAAGGTGTTTCACGGTGCGATGAAGCCACACGACTGGCGTAGAGAAGCACTACCATGGACATGGGTCTGCTCTTGCTCCATGTCCCAGCTTTTACATTCACTCTGGCGGTCCTCAAAGGGAAACGCTGCGAAACGTAGCGCAGCTTGTCCGGGCCAGACAAACCTAGAAGGCGTGTCCAGTGCTTAGCGAATGCTCCAACCAGCTCGGGAAGCCCCGAACAATGGAAGAGGCGGGCTATGGCCGCGTCTGTCTTGGCGAATGGAGAACCTGCTCCTTCACGCTCATTACAGAGCCCCGGTCCAAAGAAGAAGGCGAAAGAAAGATAAAAGCCTCCCGCAATGCTGATCATGGCTTCCGGCCGCGAACCCGAGCCACAAGACTGGACCGTAAGGTTCTCCTTTCACGCTATAAGGATTTACCCTATGACCCCCTCTACAGTTAAGAATGGGATTAACTAATACATGCCAAGCTTATCAGTGGTTACCGACTGGGATTCGCGAGGAGTGAAATCAAGACGTTTTATATGGACATTTTAAAAGATACTAGCCACCAAGAGTAGATGTTGAGATTTAGATTTTTAATTATTTTAAGTAACGATGAACTTTATAATTAACTTTATTAACTTTATAAAATTATTTTAACTAACGATTAACTTTGTTCCGAATTCTTATGAACGGGCTTTTACGAGTTGCAGGTATTAAAGTTTTGAACATGACGTCACAGCAGTGCGGTGGCGTGGCTTATTACGGCGCTTGTTACCACGGTAACTGTTTATTCTCATACTTCAAAACAGTAAACAAAGCTCCCAGGTACGAAATTAAACTCTTTTTGTAGATTATTTATAGATTAGTTATAGTTTTATAGATTCCTTCCTTGTAGATTGCTTATAGATTTTATTTTTTAAGACAAAGTTAATTTTTGGTGGATATTTGAAGTTTTAACCCTAGTAGTATAGTGTCAGTGTTCCTGTGTCGTCGTCACGAATTAGGCGACGAAATTACACAGAACTTTTAGGTCTTGAAAGGCAATTCATTAATCAAACGCTGAATGGGATCGATATGGAATGACAATGTATGAAAGAAGAAAAAGAGGGTCAAGCATCAGCAAAAAGCAATATTTGCTGTGTTTTTCCCTATTCAGTAAAGCTAGGCTGGGTTTTATCCCTATCCCTGTCGTTTATTATTAGAATGTATGATTAATGAAATGTCAGGGAGTCAAGAGAGAATTAGCCTTGCCACTTATGTGAAGCACTGTTTAAGAAAGCCACGTGCAGAGCTCATCCGTTTGTTCCATGAGGACATGGTGCACATCGACGCTAGCCAGACCAGCTTTTTTTTGTCACGTGCTGTCGGTTCCGAAGATTTACAGAGGGGGGAGAAAATCCAAAGCGAGTGTGTACCCCCTGGTTTGGAGTATTATACGTTGGTGGTGGCGATCCGTATGATGTGCACGATTCAACGGGCTCATTGTCACCCTTTTCTCCCCCTCCTCTTTGATAATACGTTAGGGAAAAGCGCGGACAAGAGAATGTTTTCCCTGTCCTTATGCGCGATTGGATTTGCTCTCAAAAGTTTTCCAGGCATTTGTTCAACTGAAAGGCCAAAGCATATGTGGTGAGGCAAAAGACCCGCTGAGAGCCAGGGAATTGAAATTTTACTTGCGATTAATTATTCGATGAGCTTTACATTAATGGAAAGAACGAGCTAGTAATTGTCTTTGGGGGAAACGCATCACACAATTTTGCAGATTACGGTGGAGAAAATTAAAACCAACAAACCAGATGAACAAATGGGGCACAGGGACTTGAGACTTTATTGTCTATTTTCTTTTCTATTTGTATTATTACTTTTTTTACTCCGCCAACGCTATGTACTTTACCCCAAACTGCGAACATACACGCAACTCAAAAGGGTTGAAGGATAGAAGGGGCATATAGTTTGCTGACGCGGTTAAGAGCCTCGGTATAAACAAATTAAAATTGTGAAATAAAAGCGTGTTGGCAATGAAATGTTGCTTGGTTTGGAAAAGGAAGACTGCATAGAGCGAGGGCATGTTTTGCAGAACAGAAACAGCAAGTATCTCATTAGGAGGCTTAAAAGGGTTACAGTTGCATATATAGTTGTTCCATTGGCAAGAATGCGAACAAAAGCTCGTTCTAATTGCATGTTCCCTACCAAGTGATATGGCCGGGTTTGCGTAAAGGAAAGTTTTCCTCTTTGCCTGGCGATGGTTATATGTGCGCCTCTGCATGGGTCTGTGTCTCTCTCTCCTTTACATGTGTAATTGTACGGGAGAGCAGCGAGCTTTTGCACGCATACAGACGTATTGTTGCACAAAAGGTGCTGGGATGTAAAAGGTAAAGTTCACGTGGTGAATTTGCTTTGGTTATTCCCCGGCGCACTACAAGCACCGCAATATAACCCCCTCGGTATTCGTATTGCTCCCATTGTTAGAAGAAATTCGCATTGCGCGACGTTATTGCAAAGAGTCCAATAAGGGTTTTCCCCAGTTCTGGCCCTTCGTTTTGCTATATGTAATTTAAAATTAACAAAACCGACCCCTTTTGATGCTCCAATGCGGTCCTATGGCGAGAGTGCAACGGAGAATAACGTATTGTTGCTTTGGACGGGGTTTTGTAGTTGATATGCGGTCCTGCCATGCTTTTTGCCCTTCAAATTAACCAATTGCAGCACAGCGGAGATAGAGCACTGTACTGTAGTGTATAGATTAGAGAGAGATAAGAAATACTTTTATCTTTGGGGGATGTTGTTGGAAATTTCGGGCGTCACGTTTTCACCCCTTGGACCTGCGTTTGAATGTTAAATGTTTGAATCCCTTGGTAACAGCGTGGAAATCTCATTTACTGCGCTCCCTTGATCACGACAATGGTAACAGTGGCCAATGTTGGAACACCGTGAAAATGGCCGTCCTCTATTCAAGTTGCCAGCCATGAAACGCATTGTTGCACGGGATGGGACCCTGTAGCAAAAGAGCTGAGATGAAAAAGGCTCTCTCTAAAAGGTTAGGGCCAAAAAAATCGTCATGCCCGCAGTAGAAGAAGAAAAAATGATTCGAGAGCTTACAGGGGTTTTCTCATTGTTGCTTTTGTTGGACCCATCCAAGAATATTATACGCGTATTGTAAGGTTTTCAACATTTCGAGTATGGAAAATCATATGAACGGGCTTTATTCAATCTTTCCCTTTTTTAAAAGCGTTAAAAAAAACGCTAGCGGAACCAATTCGTACTTGAATTTTTTTAAATCACTCTTTGTAACTTGGGTCGTTAATTTAATTATATTTTCTTTTTGTAGTACTGCAGATGTTCGATAGAATCCGATTTATGGCTGATATAAGACTTCGCTTTGTAACTTGGGTCTAAAAGTTTGAATGAGGAAATTATTTAGAATTCCAACAAAAAGGAAGAGCTTTTTTTTGCGAATCGTGGTACGAGAAGCTTTTATTAGCCATCAAGTTGACTATTGTTGGGAGATGAGCTCGTGTGTGGTAACTTGTTTCCCGGACGAAAAAGTTGCGGTAAATAAAATGCATTAAACCTGATGTTTACTTCAACTTTTGCGGTAAACTGGATGTAAATTTAGACCTGAAAAAAATTCAATATTACTTAAATTGAAAACGAATTTTATTCAAGCATTATTTGTGTTGGCATAATATTCGCAGCAATACGAGTATATGAATATTTTACTTGAGTTTTACTCGAAATAATTACCACATTTATTGCAGTTCAATTCCGGTATGAATTTAAAGGAAAAAAACATCAGTAAACACGATTTCTACTGCAGTATTACTTCAAAACTTCACGTAAAACTGCAGTTAACGTAATGTTTAACTTAAGTAGGAAGTCCGACTTTTTCGTACGGGTTTCTTATCATTGCAGATTTCCGGCGGATACAACAAAGATCCATACACGTGTGTTTTAGTTAGCAAAAGCCAAAACCAGAGAGAGGTTTTTCTTTATTATTCTTTTAAGTATATAAGCAGAGATATAGTGGATGGGAGAAAGGTTTCATTGTTAGCTGCCAGTGAAGCAGTGTGGCGTAAGTGGTTCCACAAAAGCCACATACCGTCAGCAGTTGACGTCCCATAGATTGGGCTTTCAGACTTTCCAAGGAAGCTTTTTGGTTGTGCTTATGGAGCTCCATTATAGTATTGCCCACACACACACACGCATCCCGTCACCTATCTTACTTTCTGGCTTGGGAGTATTCTGTAATTCCGAACGTCCTAAGAGCGGGATATATTTATATATATTTATGCAAGCTCATACATCTAACATGTTGTGAACCGGCTTTGGTATGGAACGGCCCGCCACTCCGCCTGTTTCATTGTTGGCCCGCCAAAACTGAATCTCATCCTTTTTTTTCCTTCCATGACAGCAGTGGTAGTAAACAGCCCCTTATTGGCACAGAAACGGGTCTCTGTAGCCCTGTCGCTCCATCATAAACCATTACCCTCTTATAATAGAGCATATCAAGGCATTATTCAAGAGAGATCCCATCCTTAGGTACGTGTAGAGAGGGTCCTTCGGATACTTCCCCACCCCGCCCAAATAAAAAAATACAAAAAGAATGGGAGAAAAAGCCACTTGATAGCTACAGAGATAAGAGCCAGAATCACTATCACACCACAGGAGGGTGATCTTCCTGCAGCTCTATAAAAGCCACTTAACAGGGGTTACTAATGTGATCGCTGATGGCTGATCGGTTAACCTATGTAACCCTTTTTTATATGTATGCTCTTTACCCAGGAATGGAATGTTTTGTGTATCAAAAGTATTTATTTCCCCTTTTTTTCTGGAGTATTTTATTACGGCTGATAGCGTTTGTCTTTTGTAAACATGTTGTAGCAACCCAGCCAACGGCGTAAAGTATTGCAACCCTTGTTTATGGCGGATTCCAACCATTGAGTATTACGAAACTTAACATGTGTTATGTCCTGTTAATGCGTGGCTAATAGTTAGGTTTGACACTGGTTTGGGGACTTGGAATTTCCCACGGCTTAGGCATTCATGCAAAGAAAGAGAGAGACACACATACACACAGAGCTCACACATTTAACAGCCTCATCCCCCTATCTTAAAGTCCCCATTGTATATGCATAACAGCTGGATGCAGGTAAAAGGTGGGCCTTCACAATAGAGACCCCCTTGAAAATTCTAGGCTTGATTCGCCTTTTGTCACTTGGGATATTCTGGAATCGTATAAGGGCGTTAAAGGTATTCTGTACTCTGTATTCTGTGTGAAGCTGAAGAGAGTTTGCCATTTTACGACGACTACGACCATCACTTTCCATTCGGACACCCTTTATTCCTATTTTACTGGCTTCTTCAGCACAATCTCACCTTTTTTCCGTCACAAAGCTTAACTTGACTTCCATTCTTGCCTACAACGACCCTTCTTTTATATCACACAATGAAGGCAACAATACGCGACAAACATTGGCAGGCCGGAAAGTCATTGAGGTGTCAATAACTATCCCTCCCAGCAATTTTTGTTCCCCACAGTTGTGAAAAGGAGCAAGAAACGTTTGCTTATGCAGCCATTTTCCTTCGCTAGGTTAGAAAAGCCTTTTGGGTTTTGTTCGATTATAATTCTTTGGGGTCGGTTTGCCTAGCGCACAAGCGAAAAGGGAACATATAAGAAAACATTGTCAGCAGTCGTCAGTTGTTGAATGTCGTTTGTGCCAGGTTTTGGGGCAATCTTTATGTGTTTGCACAAAATGGCTACTTTATTCTTATTCTGCGTTAGTAAACAGATACAAGTAACCCCGAGCTGACAAAGCATAAGAGAGGAGAAAGAAAACTGCTTTTGAACTAGGAAACCCCTTTTGCGCATTATAGAGAACGCTGTACGTGGTATATAGCTCTCGGGTTTCATTGTTGGAAAAAGAAGGGATAATTAATTATGCGCCGGTAATTGATTCCCGGGCACGGGCAGCGGTCTGCTGTGCTTTTGATGCTGTGTCTCTTCTCTTACATGCATTATATACCCGATGAAAAACTGAAAAGCATCAAGCTTTTTACCCCCTCAGCGCCATCCTGTTGTTCACCGTCTTCTTTTGCTTTCCTCGGGTGATAAATGAATTGGGTTTGAGGGGTTGAATAATAACTTTGGGCGAAGAGGAACTAAAACATTTTTTATATTTTTTTTCTTAATGCTTCTTCTTATCTCCCAACAGGAAAATGGATCCGCTATTGTGATCCTTGAAGTATACGAAGAACGCACTCGCAGCCAAAGCCAAAAATCTTTGGAGAAAATACAAAAATTCTGTTATGCAGCTTCTTCGGGATCATATAGTGGGCACTGAAAAACGATCTGCGCCCGAGCTTTTGTTTACCCAGCACCAAGCGAATATATATTGGAAAAACGTGGGACGTCAGGGGGTTTGGGAAAGGATTTCCTTCCGGATCTCGTTTACCAAAGCATCAAGAGAGCTTACACCCGCTACCAATCAAATTGTTAATGTTCATATTTGATGACTGAGGCGAAAGCGAAGAGATTTACATTGCGTAAGGAGGGGGCCCCAGAAAGATGCTATTGAAGCCTTTTTTTTAGCCAAGATTTTTTAAGATTCCTTGAAAAGGACTTTTAATTAGCAAAGTTGTTTTAGGGAAGCGGATCCAAAAGGAGCTGACGCATAGAGAGCGAGACAAAGGTCTCCAGAACGTAAGATTCATGCGATGTAATGCGAACTTTGAGGGGTAAAATGGACTTGTAGTTGTATTAAAGGGGGGTGGGGGTGGAGAAGTTGAAGTTCCAGTCGCTTGCCCTCATTTACCACTCCATTTGCTTATTGAAGGCCTGATGCTTTCTGCTTTTGAAGCTTCGCAGGGAACAATAGGACGTTTCCAAATGAGACGGGGCATTGTCAGCTCGAAATGTGGATGTTTAACCCCCTCCTGAAGGCAAGCATTGAATGCAGAACACTATTTAGGATCTCTTTCGCTAAAAGGTATAAAAAAACGTAGAATTTTAAAAAATATATAAAATAAGTCTCTCTCCCAATCTGAATCCAAGTAAAGAAATTCCCCCTCGTGTTTTCTTTGTGGGGGGAGGATATATGCTGGGAATGGGAATATAATAAGTATTTTTTGGAGTGGGCTGGGAACGAGAGCAAGCAGCTAGTCAAAGGAATGGAATGAAAGTTCTTCGGTTTAGGCAGCAGCAAGCAAAACTCATCCATTTCAAGATCTGGGGAGATTGCTGTGTCGATCACAAAAGACGCGAAAGCAATTTCCGATAATAACAAGGCTAGCTCTTCTACATCCCTATATGCTTTCAATTCACGTCGGGCCTCTTTTTGGGGAGTGCATTTTCTCTTGTGTGCATATGAAAAAAGGCAAAAGCCGAATTGCCAAAGAGTCATGTATACACCTCTTCCCAAGTACGCAAAAGGGATATATCAGGAAGCCTTTTGGCCCCAACTTGGGAAAACTTAGGCTTGTTTGCTCCTGTGGTTATGTAACAAGAATAACATCAACATTATGAAAATATGTTTTCATCGCGCTTCCCATCGTGTAAGCCCCTGCTACTTTTCCCAATAAGGCAATATACCCGAGACAAGCTAATGATACGGGACTATTGTTAATCTTTCAGGGAAAGAGAAGGTTCAATTTTGGGGGGAATTTTGACAAAACGCTTTTCAAGACATCCCCCAAAAAATAAGATCCATGAGTGGGTTATTGATGGAGCAAAAAAGGATAAGCAACAATTTTGAGGGAATTATTTTATGGGTAAAGAAGCCAAAACAAGCCCGAACCATGGTATCTCTAGTACATTTCAATGAACACATATGCTAGGCTTTTCACGATGTTGGATTCTTGAAAGTATGTATGAATATATGCTTTGAAGTTCTTCATCTTTGGGGGAAACCTTTGGAAAATGTTTTTCCATGCTTTTGCGGGAGGTTTAAAAATGAAGGGAAATCTCTTTCTTTAAATCCTGGTGTCCATTTGTTTAAAAGCTAATCTGCCGTTGAACCATTAAAATTAACGAACTTTTTTAAAGCAAAAAAGGTATTTTTGTCTTTGCCGTAGTCGCTCCTGCTTTCTTCCAAGTCATTGTACAAGGAATGTCGGTGCTACTTTCCTTAATTAATTTCTTTTGTACTGGCATTTTTGGCATTTTCAATACTTTTTCACCCATTTTCTTTTTTTTGGGGGGGGGATTGATTGGGAGGATGAGACGCCCTTGTTAATAACACAGACATGTGGAATAGGAGGATGTGTGTGCAGTTTAAGAGCACCTAGCTTGAGGTTGGTCTCTAGAGATCCGTTTTCCTATCTTGTTGTGGGATTGCAAGTAACTTGGGTTTCTCGTTGCCGGGAAAGCTTTGTGAAATTGTATGCAAATCTCAGGAGCTGTGCTTCACACATAAATCTACGGCGATACCGTTTCGAGCCCATGCAAAGGGAAAAGCATCGTTTTCGACCCCCCCCCTTGATGGGGTTATAGAGAGTGGTGCGAGGAAAAGCGTCTGCATACACACTGGACTTGGTAAAGAAGTGGAATAATGGTCTACCGGAGCTGTGGAAGTGGGTTTTGCCATCCGGTTTCTTATTTACCCGCCTTGATTGCACACCCCAGAGACGCATTGTCATTGCCAGTAGTGGCGGAATCATTTCCAGCAGATTGCTTCTCCCATCCCGTTCCCGCGTTTCACAATTGTGCAAACATTCAACTCTTCCATTTGCGTTTCGCACTCGCCAGACCGTAGCCGGACTCCTGTGGGGAATTGCATGGCAGTTTCCTTTTACAGCTCTAATTATAAAATGCATCCCGCCACAGCGGCCACCTTTATGCACCTCCAAGTCTATTTACCCATCTTCTGCGTAACCGCAATAAGGCGTGGATTTCCCCGTAGGAGGATACCTGAAGATTCCACTAGAAAAAAAGGAAACACTCAAACTTTTCTATTCACACTTTTTATAAGCTTAAAAAAAAGAAAGAAAGAAAATAGTGAACTCTAAATAGTTGTGCTGCGCTCCAGACAGGAAAGTATGTGGTTGAGTTCACGTTTGATTGAAATTTTTGCCTCTATGGTATGATGAAAAAGCAAGATTTTCGAGTCAGCGAAAAGGTTCGTCTAACGGGTTTAATCGTTTCAATCTGGAACGTTTTTAAACCAAACTTGACATGGACGTGCCATTAGACACGCCTTGTCACTTCCATCATACGTAACAAAAAGAGGTAATACGCCAACTTATTATTTTTTTTAATCGAAATAAACTTTTGTGCTCCGTTCTCATCCTTCTGACAGGTTTCTTGACGTTTGGGATCACGCAGTTGGTGTATTGGCAATGCACTAAGCCCGTGGGTACTTGTGCGTTGGCTCAAGAACCGTATTGCGGGAAAAGGTGGTAAAAAGTTCCGGATTATTTTACATACACGACAGGAATAACGCTATGTTGTGCTTGCCTTTAGGCCAGAATGACCATGAATTGAGAGATTATGCATATGGATTCGTCGAAGAGCGCGCTTTAACAGCGAGTCCAAACGGGGTGAAAAGAAGAGGATTGTCATGGAGTAGAGGGTTCTATAATGTCATTCAGCAGAGAAGCTCTTTTTCAATGGTAAGCTTGCGTCATTTCCTATTGTGTTTTTTCGTGGAATTTATTAAACAAATATTCTGGTGGAGGCGGGAGGCATAGCCAAAAGCTTTTCTTAGGAAAAGGAGAGACCGGGGCCAAAAGGAGCTGATGCTTTTTCTTCCACTGTCATGCTGTCTGCTTCGCCTCACTTTTTTGTGACTTCTTTTCCATACGCTATTCTATTCTATTTATTGTCTTTTCAAATATGCTTCAAAGGTTTCTACGGTAGCTGCCCTCGTTATAAGAGCTAAAATGCAGACAATGGTACTCATACAAACCTTGGCGCTAATTGGCTCTCATTGTATTCTAGTTTCTGACTTGGAAGCCTCCCTTTTTCAGATCCCTTGGCAACGTTGCAGTCAAGAGAAGGTAGCGAGCAAGAAGCTGAAGGGAAATGGCTCAAAAAATGACAAAAGGAAATGCAACGGACAAAAAACGATTGACGGAATGCATAGTGGTAGAGAAAATGAGTTTTGGAAATGGAAGAAAAACCTTTCGTTCTCTTTTCTATTGAGCATGACTTAGTGGATTTGCAAGTCAACAAAAGGGTTGAGGGGATATTGTTGCTTCGCGCAGTTTACCAGATGAATACTTTACTATTCATTTCCTTTTCCAGTGGCGGAGCCCCAGCTGGATGCTCATGGTTTCCACGAAAGACTTCCTTTGTTTTATTACCCAATATTATAGCATTTTGCCCCTTTTTTTGGCGATGAATAAGTAAAACAGCCATGCCTATCTCTGTGCAGGTGGCCAACGGTGCTTCTTCATTACTTCGTCGAGGTTTCAAATTCCCGGAAGACTTTTTTGCATCTAAAACCCACTTCGTGTCTCAATTATTAACATGGCTTTTTCTGGACCGCAATAATGTAGTAATTCCAGGCTACCATCTAAACTTATTGTGGAAATAACCAAGTTCATTCAGTTGGACATTCTTTTTGTTGCTGTCTTAGATGTCCGATTTCGTATTTATTTTTATGTATACGGTATTATGAGTTCTTTTGTTTACGTATTCATTTCTCCTGGTTTACCTTCGTGAAGAAGGTAAAGTAGCTTTTGTAACCTGGCGCCAATTGTCTCGCTTGCGAAGGTACTAAGTGTTGCCAATTGATGGCAGGGCTATCCTCGAGCCACTAGGAAAGATCTTCGGAGGCGCGAAAATTAATAAAAAATTTTGGTCGTCTTAAGGCCGGAAAAAGGCATATGACTGTGTCATTTATAGGGTGAAGTACACAAACATTAGAGTTAATTATTGCTCGTCGGCCTCCACAGAGTTAGGTTTGCAAGGCCTGGCATTTCTTATAATTTTGAACGCCTGTAATTATCGCCGCGGGCCAATGGGAAGCGGAAAATTACGAACGTTAGTTACCCAAAGAGGTTAAGCAATTTTTACTTAACTCAGATTGAAACATAAAGAAAGAAAATTCAAATTCTGAATTGTTTGCTTTAAAAATTCATTCGTCTAGCAGTTCGCTGTTCAAAGTTCAGATCACTCCCATAGGTGACGCGTGATTTTCAAAATTTCTGTTAGGTTTTGGCGGACAAACAAACAAGCCATGAATGAAAAATAAATCGAATAATGGACGTTAACGCCCGGAAGCCAGATTCTCAGCTTTTAATAAATATATGCCTGGAACTTTTAGAAGGTAACTTTACTTTTCCGTTGCTTAAAAATGTTATATCACCTGTTGTTTTTCAGTGCAATTTCGGAAAGCTGAAAACGGACAGCAGTCCTCTTCCTTTTGGTATGGCTTTGAATTGATGTCACCTAACCAGCGAATACTAGACAAGATTAACAATCCCTCTTTCATTCAAAATGCCTTTCAAGAAAGTCTGAACGCCAAATGCGGTGTGGCTGTAAAACATTTACTTCTTTACTTGAGGTGATCAATGTAAACTAATTCCTTTTTTTGAGTTTAGGCTGCTCGCTGTGTCCCTTTCCAAGGTTTACACTGGATAGCAATATCATATTGTCCAAAACATAAACGCAAAAGTAGACGACGACGAGGCTTGTCGGATAGCGCAGTCGAGAAAAATGAAACTATTTTTAAGGACGTTTTCGCCATGGAGCCCGGAAAGCCCGTTTTCTTCTCTACCAAAGCTATTCTCAAACAACTTCTAGAAGATGTAAGACGTAAAATGTTTATTAAGCGTGGTCATTATCACTTCTTGTTTGGTGCTAGATTTTCAAGAAAATATTTCAAGCAGAACGTTGCAAACGTCTTTGGCTGGAAAATAAGCATTTGCCTTCGTTAGTAAGACTCGCTTTAAATGGCGCCACGAAAGGAAAGCTTAGACACTATCCAGACAAGGATGAAGAGCTCTTCCCTGAAAAAGAACCCTCCAGTAAGTCGGCTAAATTGGATGAATTAGCCAACCACGTTCACGTAGTAGATGCGGGGGAGAAGAAGAGGAGAAAAGCCTTGGCTGATTCCAGTTTTGAGTCGGATAAGTTTCTGAAGTTAAACCGGTTACAAGTTAAGGTCAGTGTTGAAAGATAATTACAGTAGATGCATGCCGCTTATTTTGATCACTGGTTATTAGAATCAGCCGCTTTATGGAATCCCATTTATGGAAACAGATTCAAAATGATAAATTCGTAGCATTTTAATCGGTTATTAGAATCACCCTTTCCGACATTATAATCAATTTCAAAAGAATCTTCACATGCACAGTAACGAAACGACAGTGGTGATTGCTACGTGCAGGACTTTGCATATTGACAATGACATTGCTTTTACGTCGTTTTAACCACTCCTGTCATTTCCAGCCTACTACTACGCTTAAACGAAATTTATTCTACAATCTTCAGTCAATTAAACGAGCAAGTTATTCAATTGAATGACCAGTTCCTGTAATTGACTGTGAAAATTTGAGGGGATATCGTGTTGAGAACCCTACCTAAAGCATTAGGAGTAGGCTTCAAAGGCGCTGTATTAGTTGTGTTTTAGACGTGTGGTTATATAAAAATGCCGACGAACAAGAATAGAATTGATTTAGATGTAAAAGAGAAACTTATGACAAGTTAAATTTAAAAGATTTACCACAAAGGGAAGCGGCTGTTAAATTAGGAATTCCTCAATCATATCTCTATCAAAATTGTTGAAAAGTTGTTGCGAAGTACACAATAGTGGGTGTAGTGAATCTAGAAAAAGGAAACGTGTGGGGAAGTGTCAAAAAGTAGACGATGCTTTGTTTCTTTGGTACATATTTCCGATTTTTTGTTATTATAATCTCCGCTTAATAGAATCAATATTCACTTGACAATGACGATAATAATTAGCGGCGTCTAGTGTATTTTGAATCTCACTCCAATAAGGAAACCTTTTCTTGTAGTGCACTTCAACGGTTAACCTTCAGGCTGGCGGATCAACTTCCGATGCAAGCAAATGTGAGATGGAGTTAATCATCGACAGTCCAAGTATTGTCTCCCTTGCGGAATACTTAATCCGGGATAATCTTATACGGACAACAGTTCCACCTTACTTGGCGACCTTTGTGGGCGGAGGTGTGACAAAAGTTAAGTGCAAATCGGTGTGACAATACGTGATGTGAACTTTTAATTAACTGATTTCTCGTTTATAATAACACTAAAATTTTAGATACACTCTTCCGTTCTTATTTTGTATTATGACGCAATGTAAGGCATGGCACACGAACCCCTATTGTTACTTAGGAACACTTTAAAATTCCAGTACAAAGTTTACGAGCAAGGATAATGGATCTCATTAGGTCCCATGGGGAATTCGACATTTGATTTCCACGAACCTCCTTTCTTTAAAAAAATAATAAAAATAAACCCACGCACGAATACTGTGCTGAGATGTTACTCTAGCTAACCCGTTAGTTGAAAGACATCTTGTCCTGATCCGAATAAAACTTCACCCGATTTTATAGCTCCCACAAATTTGACGAAAAGGGAACTCTTACTCAAAATTTAAACCGATGTTTAATCAACTTGCACGGTAAAGTACTCGAAACCATGCGTGCGCCTATTCCGGATCCAAACCCACGAAACGGACAACGCCATTGCCAAAAGAACTGCACCGGCAAAGCACAGGGTGATGAGGGTGGCTAAAACGGGTGCAGGAAGAACTGGGAACCAAGGCGCGGGACTCGGAGAACTTCCACAAGCGGCAATGATATCCGGCACTCGAATCGGAGCAGTTAAATACTTAAATGTGCTCAAATCACATTTGGCAGTGCAGTTCGGTAATGACAAAACGATAGGTGCGATGTGTTCCTCAGTACTGTTTTTGTACAAGATCTGAGAAAACAAGTTTTCCATTAACATAGTCAGATAACAGTTATTTCTGTATAGGAAAAGTTTACTTTTATAAAATATTCCCCATTGTCTGGCATCTGATGAAGTTCTACCATGACCAGAGAAGCATACGGAGGCTGGATGCCATTGTAAAGCCCCAAAGATGACAGAAACATGGCCACAGTAACGTCATGAGCAGAATATATGAAGAATTTGCGCTCTTTGGGTAAAGACCCGTTTATAAACGAATCCCAGTGCTGTACCATTTCTTGCACAAGTGGACCTAGGAAGATTCAACACTACAATCTCAAATCCATGTTTAATCTGACAAACTTACCCCCTTTGAGCTTTTGCATTTCAGTGGTATAGGCTTTAAGTCCAAAATTCAAATCAGATAAGGCTTTGATGCGAGGTAACAATGGTGGGGCCCAATCTGGTAAAGTGTAGTTGTATCGTGACTAACAAACCCGATAATTAGCCTGTGTTATTTGACAGGTTTGTTCTTATTATTACTTCAATAAAAAGGACATCGTACAGATACTCGACAT
Organism: Lepidurus apus apus; assembly: GCA_022832285.1. Classification (NCBI taxonomy): domain Eukaryota; kingdom Metazoa; phylum Arthropoda; class Branchiopoda; order Notostraca; family Triopsidae; genus Lepidurus; species Lepidurus apus. The sequence goes on from JAGJRO010000089.1 coordinate 89,111, forward strand.
CTTCCAAACGCCGCACCTCACTGCCTGTAAGATTGCTTAAAAGGTCGTACAGATCCGTATTATCTTTGTTGATTTTTTGCATAAAAGGGGACGCGTTGAATTCCTTGACCAAGTCATCATAGACAGGACACGTCGATTCCAAGCGTAAAGCCTGAAAGGATAACACGTTAGAAAACAATTCGCATAAATGACTTTTTTGGTTTTACTAAACTATGCTCAAGTAAACTAATCTGAATATAGTTGTCAATTACTTTTCAGTGTTTTTAAAAAGGAATTCAACTGAACTACAATTACAGTTATTTTAATTACTTTCTCAACTAAATCCCGTAATTGTCAGGTCAATTTGTCATAAATATACAGATATTTACGTTCCTGTATTTCTTCTCCTTTATCTCTTTCCAGGTTCTGCTTCTTATTCCAGGCCTACCCCACAGTATATAGGCGTAAGCGAAGGATAACAAGGATATCTTCCCAAGGAGAGCTTTGAGACCGATTTACTCAGCCCCAAGGGTAGATTTAGGTAAGAAGTAGGCTTATCCAAAGGTTATCTATGTGGCCTGTTCTTGATGCTTTCTGGAAATTGTAGTATTGTTAGTTTTCGACCTGGACTTCTGACCTTTGGAAATTCACATCCACTTTGGAAACCGAGTTTCCTTTCCTATATCTTTTTTCCGGGGTTTTCGTTTAATTAGAAAAAGCTACCATAATCCCTTTCTCTCCCTTTCACCCTATTTTGATTCGCATGAAAACGGAACTAAAGTATTGAAGTAACTAGAACTATCAAGAAGGTAATTAAATTAAGCTGTTCAATTAAATTTTTGGAAGTAGTTTAGAAGTACCATGAAAACTACTAGAAAAGATAGTCCAACTAGTAGCTAGCTACTCAAGTGTTTACTTATTGCCCACGACTGTAATATAATTGTCGATTTTGAAGAGACTCACATAATCTTCGCTTTCAGGACGAGTGTGTACTGGGATGGGTTGCCAAGGAATTTGCGCGTTCCATACTTGATCTCCTGATGGCGGATACAAGCCTGCCAAATGACTCATGGCGCTCATCAAAGTGCGATCTACATCTGTGCTTCTGACCTGTACTACGGCGGTATGATAATCTATGGGCAGGAAGGATGAATAACGGGCACGGACCCATTGTCCCAAGCCATAATGTCGGGCTTTTCCAGTCTATACGAAGAGACATCATATACCAATTACGTAATTCTGTTTAAATTTTAAAAAAAAACTTACGTTGGTAAGCTGTCCCCAGCCTGCTGGCCAATACTTAGGTTCCTTGTAAGGATCAGTTGGGTAGGTTCTAATTGGGGTCCTATCTCCATGTCGGAAAAGCTGTGAACAATAAAATAACAAAGCATTATTGATTACTCGGAACAGCGTATCTGCCACTTACGATATGCAACAGTTTTAGAGTGGAAACGGGTTCCCCCACGTCATTTTGCACGGTTGGTTCAAGTCTTGCAGTACCCACGATAAAAATCAAAGCAATTAAAAGAGGGAAAAAGTTCATTTCCCTACAAGACTTGAACGATTTGTGCAGTAGAAAGAAAACAGCACAGCACTGGTGTCCTTACAAATAAAAACTCCACAATGAAAGAGGCGGAGCAAGGAAACTTGATCAAGGACCTACTAGGTGGGGTAGAGAACCCGAACGAAGTGGAAAATCTTCCATTTTGCTTGGACAAGGAGTATACACGTAACTGAATGACGCATTAGGACCAGCTTTTCCCTCGTTTTCAACAACTACGTGCTGCCAGCTATTAAGAAGCTTGAAAAGGAATTAGTAGAGGAAAAGCACACGTTTCAGGACCACGAGCTATAGGCTCTTTCTTAGAAAAAGATGCCTTTCGGAATCAAGGGATATGGGCTGTGCTCTTGATCTCCATTCCCAACATTAATCCCTTTTCATCTGCTAAATTAAGGTCTAATAACGTAAGAGCGATCAATTCCAAGGAGGATCACACCCGATAACCTCAACCTGACGAGCTTATGGGGGAAAAGTGAAGCGAAGTCTTTTTGTTTTTTAAATAACTTTTTTTAATTTTTTACTTCTTTATAACGTTGGGATAATAAAATACTGTCACAAAAATTCAAGTTTCGAGTACCCTGTCTGCGCGCCAAAGCTAATTCATTCTTTCAAGGAGTCAATTTTGTAGGAAGAAAAGGCAGTTTCCAGGTTTGGCAATCTCCCGCCAAATTTTGCGACTTGTAAGCATGAGTTGGCGAGAATTTTATGACATTTGGCAGCGGAAAGAAATCCAACCTCACTGACAAAAATCTAGGTAAATCTATATGTGCATTATAGTCGATAATTTTGAAAAACGCAAATGACAACGCAAAAGGCTTTAACAGTAACAGGTAACTATTATGAAAGCCATGCATTTAACCTTGCAGTTGGTAGTTAAAAGTAAACAATACCAAAACATTTTCTGCTTCTTTTTCGCTTTGTTAATAGTTCCCCTGCGAATGTTTCCAAGTTAATCACCACCAATTTCCTACATATATTGCAGTTATAATTTTAATTTTTTTTTCGCGTTCTCCCTAGCCATAATAATACATTTGCTCCTACTTTCTACAGAAAATCCCAAATACGTCAAGCACCAATTTATGAATTCTTATATTTTATCTTATAGCTATATGCTCTTAATTCCTTAAAAACTTAGTTATTGTCATGTTTAGAACCGTTGGTTAAAACCAGAAAACACCCATGTAAGCTCCTTCAAAAGTTTTCTGTTAAAAAACCGTGAAATTAGCATGTTTCGTATAAACACCATAACGTGCCCGGACAAGTTCAAGAGAACGATTTCACAAGTTTGTGGCCGCTGAACGGATGTGACCCCTGAAGCAACCTATAAACACCAGTTGCTTCCTAGCAAGCGATCAGTGCTGACGTGTTTTTCTCTATTAGCGATGTTATTTAAGCTAGTAGTTAAGCTTTATAACATAAACATTACTAATCAGATTTAAGTTAAACATTACTAATCGGATTAAGTGTTATCTTCAAAAACCACAGCTTGGTGCTTGTCTCAAATCGGACAGGAAATGGAAGTTAGCGTTTTAGTGCGTTTAATATTTTGATAAATTGAATTTCATTTTAGCTTATTATAGTTGAAGTGGAACGATCTCAAATGATCCAACGCGGGTTACCACGTCCCTATTATGCGAATTTGTCCACAACGCGTCAGGGATCCGCAGATCCTCCATCTTCTAGCTGCCAGGTGATTTAATTTCAAATATAAATAAGATGTAATAATGGTGAATTAGAATGGAAAAATGACAAATGTTTTGTTAGGCAGAAGAGCTGATCAAGCAGGAAATGATTGCGATGCTCCGTTTTGAAGGATTGCGCAATAACCAAGAGGAAAAAGAAGAGAAGACAGCTTGGTACGGCAAGCGTATATTTGGACGCTCACCCTTATGAAGATATTTCTCTTGAAAGCTTGGATTAGGTAAGAGTCGTTTGCTCCGCTGCAAATCACAGTCGTATCTTGTAGCAGTCAAAAGCACCCCAGAGTACACACGAGAAAGGCCAGTCACCTTTTCTGAATATTTTGTTCGCTTCTCGAACCCTTTTTCTAGTACATTAGGAATACTAATTAGGAATACAGTTAAAAAATTACCCGACTTACGCGAACTCGGAGTTACGCGGTTCTTGATCTTGACTGAAGCTAGCGGGCGTCAGGGTCGCCCGCCCAGTTTACCCCGATTTGCGCGAAATTGACATACACCATTTTCCGTCGGTCCCATTCGCGTAACTTCGGGGTATTACTGTTACCGTACATACCTTACGGGGGGGCCTGGGCAAGTCTGTGAATCCCGTACCTATAACCTGTGTATCTAGTATGGAGCCGACACTACGAAAATTTGAAGCCAGTCCGACAGTGGCGCCATCACTTTTCAGGCCATGTACTAAACTCTGGACTTTTGTAAACAAGTGTGCAGACATAAGCTATCGGTACCACCGCGTCGGCTCCATGTTCCCTTCCAAAGTGCAATGAAAAAATGTTTATCAAAAATCCCTGAACCTAACCTGACTTAACCTAACCTAGTTAACTTAAACTAATCTATCCTAGCCTAACTTAATCTAGACTAACCAATAGTAACACTAAGAAAAGGTGAAGTTAGTGAGTTGCACTTTGGAGGGGAACAGCAGCGCTACGAACCGACGCGGAGGTACTGTACGGTGGTACCAATCACTGCACCTCAGGTAGGTTACTTTTTTCCAGTTGAGCGAATATCAAGGACCTCTAATGAATAGTTAAATGGCATTCAGAACTAAGACGAGGCGGTAGAAAAAAAATCAGTTTTGATTAGAAATTATAATGCCAGGATTTTATAGAAAAGTCATTGTAATCAAAATACTTTCGCTTCATTGGGTTAATCCTAGAAAAAGACTAGTGCACAATAAAATAGTTCCGATAGCTAAAACTCCCTTGTTTATCATTGATTTATATGGCGATGGTTGCGGCCAAAATATATTAATAATAGCTAAGCTCATGTGTTGGCCATCGAGACCGGGACAAGGAACAATATTTAACAAGGCCAGTCCTCCAGATAAAATGATAAGATAGCGTATTATTCTCGCTAAGCTAGCAGGGAGCCATATAGGGAGAAAGCTCCACTTACTAACGTATGGGTTGACGTGCGCTTCGCTCCAAATATCGTTCGCCGACCCGATGAAAAGGACAGCAGGAAGTGTAGTCGTATTGGACGACTGTCGCTCTAGTACAAAGAGCTGTTCATGCGGCTTTAATGACGGACTGGCACAATATGAGCAACTTGTGCTCGAATTATCACAAACACTATTCTTCGAGAGTTCAATAACGTGACGCGCAGACAAGCAACGAAAAAACTAAAAAAAGAAAAATACTTTTAGATCATAAACGTATACATTGCACAACAAAAATACTTTTTCTGAGGAATGATTGTCGCTTAAAGAGAAGCAGATTCTAGCAGGATCGTCTTCAGGACAACAAGTAGCGTTTTGGACACTCAAAGGATCCCAATTCCTTTCATCGAGGGCTTTCATCATGGAGGAAGTCAAACAGTAGGCTTGATGTGAATTCTGCGCTTGTAGCAGACAAGTCTTCCACGAATTTGATGACTTCGTCTCACAGCCGTTCAAGCGCGTTACAACATCGCCAACTGTCAGACCACGTGGTCCTAGCAGGCCTGATCCCTTTTCAAATACACGGAAATTAGATACGAAGAAGCTTGAGAGACACTTATTTGCTTTTGGTACCTCGCTCACGTGGTAAACAGCATGTCCCTGACCTTCGGTATAGAAAAGACCAGCTGTACTAGCACCTAAAGGCAAAAGAGCCATACCAATACCGATTAGCACTATGTTGTGCCAAATGCCGGCTGTGTATATCCGTAGCTGCTTGGCTGGAGGCAAACTCGTTACTTCTATTGTGGGCAAGGACACGAATGCTGCTGGTAAGAAGACTAATAACAATACCCCACAGCCCAGCACGGGAACTCCTTCTCTACACAACAGTACATGCTATAAAATTAATGCCTATTTACAGAAAAACTTAAAGATCTTGAAGCATTACCTAGCAGCAGCCAGTGCATGTCCTGCTTCATGGATAACGCTGCAAATAAGCAGCGCAAATAATATAATTGGTAGCTGAGCCATGGGAACATTGACGCCAGGTATCTAGACGTACATTCAAATATTTAGATAAGTCCAGTAAAATGGCAATTGAATATTTACCATGGGTTGTAAGACAGGTTGGGAGAAAGTAGCTCGTTCTTCCGCAGGGTCTGAAGCAACCCACTGTTTTTGTGTAACAACCCATGTGTTACTGGCGAGCAGGGAAAGTGAAGGGATTATTAAAGAAACTGTAATCCATGTCCCAGCTCCAAACCACATATCCCAAAGCCTAGGCTTCAAATGAACCACAGCTGGCCACAATCTATTTAATTTCCCCGTGGTCCATGAAACTTGGCAGTACGTCGCTGACACTTTCAGTCCAGTTTTTCGTAAGATGGATGTGTACCTTACGGGCCATCTAGTCTGCAATGAAGTAGAACACAATTACAGCTCATGCAGTTCAATGTGCCACTCTTACTTACCTTCATGTAATGTTCCGTAATTCGTACAAGAAAGTAAACCCAGACGATCAGAATTACTGAAAACCACAATTCCATTGTTGTAACTAAAGAAGTCTGGCATATCAAAACTAATAATTACCAATCAAATTAAACTTGCTCAGCAAACAAATAACAAACAGAAACACGCCCGAATGCGACCATCTGTACACAATTCTAAGTGCACGTAAACTAAGTGTTATGGTAGTACCCTCTTTGCTATTGACCCACATGTTTTGCTACGGTGGCGGTAGATTCCCTTAAGCCCATATAATTTCAGTTTCATTTGCAGCTTCAGTAATAATTATTTCCATATTCGCAACACAACCATGCAAGTTATTTCTTTCAAAATGAGGAGTTATTCTGGTGACGGAAAATTACGACGCAGTTACAATACAATACTTATAAGCGCTTGGGATTTAATAGGAATTTAAAATAGCCACTTTTTTAATTACACACTACGCATTGTACAAAAACTAGAAGCAAAAAAAAATAAACTGAACATATGCAAATTAATAAGAGTCCAGATCAAGTACTTCTACCTCTACAACAATTTCCTTGGAATAGTTTTTCTATCGAGTTGACAAGTAGCTCCTGCATAAAAAGAATTCCCCATTAAGGACGGACACCGGAGGGCTTTAATAGATTTTTCCTGCGATTCAAAATTACTTTTTTTTTCTACATTGTGACTTCGCCACGTCGGACTGTGACAAAAAACGCCGTTAAAGGGCAACTATTAGACAGGGAAACTATGTGAATTCTCCGTCCCGAATTCCAGCAATTTTAATACTTAAACTGGAAAGCAATACAAATGCAATTAAATAATACACATGAGGAAAGTGTACCGAGGAAGCTACGGTTGTCCTAGGCCGCACTTCACTGCTCGTCAAGCCAGTTATTTTTACGTGCTGGTAATGCTTTCCACACCATTAAACTAGCAGTAAACCACCAAAACTCACAAAGCTTATTCTTAGTAATTTGATAAACCCAGGCTACCTAAAGCAACCATAGTACCACCAACTAACAGTTCTATTGTCCTTATACTTCGCCGCACGAATCTTGCCATTTTCGGTATTTGGCAATACATATAGCGGATACTTTGTGGTGCAGTATGTGAACTCCCATATGGTCTCGTAAATGCCAAATGTTGGTCGGCAAACATACTTCCGTGGTTAATTCATATTATCGTGTTACAACAAACTACACAGTGCAGTCTTTGAGACACACTCCAACCAAACGCTCACAAAAGATACACATAACGATTACCTCGAATTTACATCATTGGTCTTACTCCGGATTATTATAACACTTTTTTTTCTGGTCAAACAAACCCGTTACTCGTCTCCTTTTTTCTGGCTATATAGGGGAATATACGCCAACTTTTGCTTAACTGATTTCCATGGCCAATGACTTCATGAATTACGATGCTGTTGGCACAAAGATGTTTTTCATCTAGTCTACATACTCCGGATAAATACATGCCGTGCACTACAATTGTCCGAACATTCTTCCAGTTTTTTGTGTGATTAAAGTACAGCAAAAATATGTACTCAAGCTCATCCTAGGCGTGTAAAAATTCGTCACTGAAACAATTTTGAGATCTGAAAGTGAAAGAAATGTCCGAGTTCATGTCTGAGGAGCTATACTTAGGTCACAATTTAATTCGTTCCCCGCAGTATCATAACTCTAAACTGGACAAGGAAGACGGACAACACACACAAAAATACTGACTGGTTTACTTGCTTTTTATTAAAAAACATGCTTTGACCTACCATCTTTGTCAAAGGTTTTCCTGCATGATGAATGCTATCTATCTGGGACAGCGTCCCCAGAAGGTAATTAAAAAGTTTCGCAGATGTTGTAACTCTTCGAAAAACTCATTAAACCCTCCAGCATCTAGCCTCCAGTGACTTCTACGTGCATGCGTGTTCCCCATTTACTTCCGCATACATTTCAAACATTTTCAAAATATTATATGCGCACTGAACACCCAAATTTCTATTTTTTTGAAAAATCGAGATATTAATCAGCAATTATACCTGAATGGCGCTCATTGTTTTCCTTTCTTTTTTTAGGCGTTGTTCGTTTTACGGAACGCTTCACACTAACCACGAATTTCTAACGGCTTTTGAAGAGATAACCAACCACTAAACACCTTCAACCAATACTTGCGTTTTTGATACCAAACAAGTCAAAGTAATTAACCGAACCACGTATTCATTGTGGTCCTGGTGGCGTTGGGATTCTTATAAGAAATCTTTAACAACAAAAACCTATTGACCATTTATATAGTTGGCTAAGACCCTAACTGATTCTCTTCGTCAAATTTATGCTGGCTGCTTTGTATTCTGCTCGCATATGCAGCTTTTCTCTGTACCAAACAATTTAATGAAGCGTTTAACGGAAGTCTTATAATTTTAATCACTTCCTTCAACAGACTGCCAAGATCCTTTCACAATACAGTCGTGTATTATGGCCTCTTACCATGGTTTTCTCCCGGTTTTGGTATGTACTTGCTCTCAATCCAAAGAAGGTCATTTGCCTTCCGAAAGATGTTGTTGCCCTACCCAGGTCCAAAATATTCTGTACTCGGGACGCGAAGAGGCTCAAGGGGCAGTTTTAATTCCTGAAGACAGGATTTATTGCTCTACGGGAGAACACCTGTTCTGCCTACAAGACGGGCTTAGTCGATGTAGGTCAATAGGATGAAGGTAATTTCGGTGCTCAAAATAGAGTGCAAATGGCTGCCATTTGTGGTGCTGATGTCATAATCGAAAAACTCCGCAAAAATCTATCTTGGATTGCATGCTTTCGTTCCTTGGCTTTAGAAGCAGAACCACGTAAGGAAAAAGGAAAACTACAACTTTCCTATTTGGTCCAGGGCGGGGTACTTTTTTATTATTTTATTCCCAGGAAAGTTTTTTTTCTTTGTTGGTAATTCCTATTAAGGGTAAGTGATAATCCGAAGAGGTCTATTAAGGAGGGATGAAGAGTCCAGCAGAGCTTGAATTTCTGGTCCATTTGAGAAAAGTAAACATTGTAGTTCCAAACGGTCAATGTTAGTATTGAGGCTAGTTTTGACTAGTAGGTCAGCAGGATGAGTTCTAGCGACTTACAGCCCCGTAACGAAGCAGTGCTCCTCAACGCGAAGCAACCAAGTCCACCTGTGCGGCTGGGGCGCGCTGTTCTACCTGGATAAACTGCCACACCATCGTTTTGCTCCATCCAGCAGTGCGCAGGCGCCAGGTGAGAAATTTCTCACGCTCAAGTACAAACCCAACGTGGAAGCATAGTTCAGAATTCGCTCCGAATCCGTCAAGGAGTTCGGTACACTTACGATCATGGCTTCATAGAAGTCCAAAACATAATTACATATCGTGTTAAAATACGAACGAAAATACTCTACTAAGTGGTGCAAGACAAAAAATCAACAGTGGTGCAAAAATGTCATTCAAATCGCTATGGATTCTATGTTTGGCGCTAAGTAAGCAAAATCTTTCTAATCAAACTTCACCAAACTGATTATTTTTATTTCCTAATATTTCCTAATAACACAATCATGTATCCTAGGTATGAACAACTCCTCGGCCCAAGGTTTACGTAATTTCGAACCGCATGTGAGTAGAACTTATTTCATCTTCAATGTCAGATCTATCGCTAAAAAAACGCAAATTAACAAATTACATAGGCTAACTGTTAAGTTTACCCAAAATAGACGTGTAATTATCGGTACCATTTACATTCCAGGAAATGGCTATGGATAGTAACTTTGAGGCTACGGTCAATCAACAGAAGGACTTTGAAGGAAGATCTGGATATGCACACTCGTCTCATTCCGCTTCAGTAAACCGCCATCAGCAGCAAAGACGTCCCGTTAGCGGATGGACTGCCTTTACACCGGCTTGGCTGAATGATCGCGCCATTGGTTATCAAGACAACGTCCGTCCAACAACGTTAGCACCTCGAGACGCTCCTCCACAATACCGCGAACCATCGCTATCTTACCATGCGCCAGCTTTGCAAGAAGCACCTCAATGGGATAGTTACGAGTCCCCAAATCAAGGCTATGAAACTCAAGAAACGGTACCGGTGCAACGTAACCCAGTTACTGCCAACGATTGGCATCGTGAAGAAGAATGGCGGCAAAAAACCTTCTTTCGACCGGAACAGTTTCAGGAAAACGCTGGCACCTCACGTCCCGGGCCTGCTGTTCCTGTCGCACATGTCCAGCCAAAGCCTCAGGCTGAGAGCTCCCACTACGATGACCGACGACCTCAATCTCCACCAAAAAATAATAACTACTACGACTACGTGGACCCGCCGCAGCAGCAGGCTTACCATCCCGAACCCCCACCACCTCCATATTACCCTTCCAGCACAGCCGAGGAAAAGTACCCGGAAGTTGCTTACGCCCCTCCGCGTCAACCTGCTCCCAAAGAGAGTTACTCCAATTTACCGGAGAAAGTACCCACGGTACACCGACAGCCTCCAGCTGTGCAAGTACCACCCAAAACCTACCCGTCTAACGCAGCAGCGGAGAAATACCCGGAAGTTGTTTACGAACCCCCGCGCCAACAACCTGCACTCAAAGAAAGTTACTCCAGTTCACCAGGGAAAGTACCCGTGGTATCCCGACCATCACCTCCTCCGCAGGCATCACTCCAGACGTATCCGTCCAACAACAATCAACCTCCTCCAAATCGCAACGTTCCAAACCCAAATCACAACCAGCCGAAGCTCCAAAATAGTAAGAATAACAACCGAGCGTACCCCGAAAGACCGCCGCAGTACCAACAGTACCCGGTCGGGCCAGGACAGCAGCGTGTACCGCAAAACATTCCCACAGAAGATCCTTTCAAAGACTTGATTAGTCTCAAACGTAAGAATCGTCCTGTCCCAGCAAGGACGTCGACAACGCACGCTCCTATCTACCAGGTCGCGCCAGATCCTTACAAAGGCTTAATTAGCTACAAGCGCAAGCCTGCGACGCTACCTCCCATTCCGACGTACGACGAATCTCTTGACTTTCAGACTCCGTATCTAGAGCCGTACAATGACGTACCCGCAGCGCCGGAGGACGAATCTCATCCGTACGCTCCGCCTGTACTCGCTGAAGATTCCCACCCTTACCCTCCACCTGAGCTCACTGAAGATTCTCATCCTTACGCTCAACCAGAGCTTGTTGAAGAAAGTGAGCCTGAGCCTGCTCCACCGATCGTGGAAGAAACCGACGACGACTCATGGCATGAGCCACCCCCTTACCAACGACCGCAACACGCTGCAGAAGAAGACGTAGGTTCTTTGTCATTGTTCACACAATTTGGTACGACAGCGGTCCCATTACCAGTTCGCCCAGTAGTTCAAGAGAGTAACACCAAAGCCAGTTTTCCTGCCCGCTATCCGCTCCGTCCCCATACTCCCTTGCATAATGATGACGTCGAGACTGATCTCAGTGATCGCGTCCCATCGTCGGACGAAGCTGAAGCAGTGAAGCTTGTTCCTACTACATTTCGACCCGCCAGTACGACAACTCAACAGGTAGTCACAGCAAAGACAAACACTGCACCATCACTCACTCGATCGAGACTAAAAACTCGTCTTCCCATCACCGCTTCTCGTGCGGGTCAAGGCACGCAAAATGCCAAAAAACCTGTTGGCCTTACATCGGCAAAAACTGAATATATTTCAGACGTACCTAAGCAAGACAACTCACTTGTTCTAGTGCCTAATGAGCCAGTTTTTCCTGACGAAACGCCAGAAGCTGCACCGGCTCTAATAAAAAGCCCCAGTGTTACGACACCGGTGACAACGACGACAGCCAAAACGACGAAAGTGGACGCCAACGGAGGCCGCATAGCCGCTTACAGACTACGATTAGACCAATTACGAGAGCAGGCCAACAAGAATCGAGATCTTTCTAAAAACGTCAATCCTAAAGTCGGGAATGATATCCTGAGCAGCTCTTCCTCCAACAAACCAGAAAGCACACGCGGTACTACTACTTCGACCACCTCGACGACCCGCAGACCCACTGTCACGCGGCTGAGACCCAAGTTCCCCACACGTAACCGCCTGGGCGACGGCGACCAACCGAAAACTTTGCCCACAACTGATAACGAAGACCAAGAAGAAGTGAAGCTGACGGGACGAAAACAAGCAAGTAGCACTGAAGAACAGACGACCACGACTCGAAGAACCTTCACTCCCAAGTGGCGTAGTACTACGACTACTACTCGCGAGTCGCCTACTATTGACGAGTCACCCACCGAAGCTTCACCTGGTGAAGATTTCCAGTTCCCGCCATATAAGCAACGTAATCGTCCCTATAGACGTAAACCTGGCATGCGCAGACGAATAACAACTACCACCGAATCACTGCTCCTTTCGGAAGAAGAAGACGCCGACGAAGACTACAAAGTAACTCAACGGAAACGAGCTTCAACCAGTACGGCACCAACTACAACCACTACGACAGAGATGATTGCCGTTTCCACAGAAAGCGACGACGAACTCAAAATAGAGGAAATCAACGAGCCGATTGAAAAAGACCACATCAAAGGCTACTCTGTAACTGCCAGTACTTCGAGTACGACCGCTGCCACTACAACAATTACGTCGACGACTTCGACGACAGAATCATCCAGTACTTGGACCAATACACCGAGAACGTTTGGTATAGAACCCTGGCTTGGTCACTCTACCGCTTACGATTCCGATTCCCTCGAAATTCCCGAGCCTGTCGTCATCAAGACGGAGAATCTCCTCGAGTCAGAATCATCACTATCTGCTCCCAAACTCACTAACCACTCTAAATTACCTCCCAGCCTAGGTGACGATGAGGATGAGCCAGTTATCGAACTAGTAGAGGAACTGCCAGCAGGTGTAAGCACGACCCAACGCACTGCGACAGCCGAGCAAGAGGATCAGACGCCACTAAAGGACATCCTAGCCAAATGGCGGTCTAGCACCACCACAACAGATCCAACAACAGGTCAGCCGTGGTTGCAGTACACAGACCATTTATTTGACGCCTCCACAGCGGGGTTTGAGGACCGCCGAGACGATGACTCGGCAGAATGGCTCGATAAATCCGACGAAGATAACGATCCAGATGTTGTAAGCACCACTACCACTACCACCACCACCACTGCGAAACCCAACTGGGAACTCATGAGAGCAACCCAAGGCCCATTTCTGCCAATTGAACAGCTATTACCACTTCGACCAAGCACCAAAAAACCCAGACGGAAAACTTCTCCTCCTCGACCTGAGTGAAACTCGATAGGCGAACAAGGAAAACAAAATAAATTATAAAAGAGAAAAAGTGTCCTATTCACGTGTAGTGCGGTTCAGTTCCATGTCTGTTCCCTAATTAATTTAAGAAGCAATGTGTCTTGTCCCCGCCCCCTTGTACTTGGCTGTCAGATGTATGTACAGGCTCTCAATACAATATTTTGTTACGAAATAATTAAAACTGTTCCTTTTCCTTCAAATTATCTTTGGTTAAAAGCCTGGAAAACCCCCAAACCTCCGACATAACTGGTACAATACCGAATACCGTATGAGGGGCAAGGGACCAACCTGCACGAGCATGTGGGTTACGCTTCGAATTTTCAGCTTGAACTTCCTAGAAGCCCTATCCATTCCAAATAACCATCTGCTGTTCAATGTTTGCACCCAAAACAATTGCAAAAGGAGGTTAACTTGTACCACGCCAGTTCCCTTATCCACACTACATCAATAATAGTGCGTCATAAGGAAGAAAACGATCCCAGTGTACGTAACCTCTCCCAGAACTAGGTTAACCAGAAATCCTAGCGGCTATATTCAGCATACAGGTGCTAAAAATACTAGTAACTAGAATTGGGGTAACACGCTGGAGCTAAAAAAAGGAAAAAAGAGACCGAACGAAAAGGTACACATATTTCCAACAGCTGTTGGAAGATTTTTTGGACCAATTTCACTGTCAAGAACCCAATTCTTTTTTCATCATTACTCTTCCTTGAAGGTGCTGCTGCGCTACCTGCTCCCGGCCCGGCAGAGTTGTGAAGGGTTCAATCTAAAGAAGCAACGGCTTCATTTGCGGCAGTGGGTCATCAACTCTTGGGGGAAACTTGCAATAGCAATTTGGGTTACGCGGTCTCGCACTACCAGTCATACCCCAAAACCCTCGCGTATGTTAATTCTGTCGCAGAATTTTCCTTTATAACATATTCTCCCCCAGAAAGGTTTACCAAACTCACCTCCTCGAGAAACCTCCTAAAGTAACTGTACCTAACCCGTACCATAACTTCAGGAAACCATCCAAAGGAAATGTAGCAAATAAATACTCAAACCAATAAAGCCCGTTGGTTTTGGATGCGGAAACAATGTTAAGGTTTCCCCTTTACGATTCTGCGGGTTTTAACCTTCAATCTTGTGATGCGATAAGCTTGACGTAAAAGCCAGCTCATTTCACTTCCAAGTCCAGATGATTATCGCTGAAGCTTTTATATGTGACGGTTTCGGCTAACTATGCAAATGTGAAACCGAACAACGTGACGAGGCTGGACAAGACAAACACAATACGACTCACACATGCACACGAAAAGATTCTTCCTGAAGGAAGTGTCAAGTCATGCGAGGGCTAAGTGTTGTTTTGCGTGCAGCGAAACTAAAGTGCAGACGAAAAGAATAATAAAAAAAGGCATTTTTTGAATATTTGCGTAACGAAGCCTGACTTGTCCCTGAAGGTGAGCGAGCATTAAGAAAAGGAACTCGATTTTTAACCGGTCTCTTCTTCCAAGCATGGTGTTGGTAATAGGTTCGTAGGTGAATTGTCAAGAACAAGCATATAAGCCTTCACCGAAAATTATTTATATAAATTCCAAAAAAGGAATGAAATGCAATAAGGGGCATTGACTTTCAGGGTCGCCGCTATAATCAATTCAAAATAATAGAAAAGAAATGCCAATCACAAACAGAAGAAATGTCAACCTGGAGCTGAACTTTAAAACGTGATTTGTGGCAGGTTTTTTCACTTAAAGGGTGAAAGTGTTGGGTCGTGTATATTTTCCTTTTTTGGCGTCGCAATTGTCGTAAAACTGTTAGAAAACTAAACGCAGGCAACTTCTTAGCGGAAATGAAAACTTCGTTTAGCGCCGGATGAGTAAATAGAACCAACTATGCATGTAAACTCCTGCAACTTTCGCTCAATTGTGGAACCTGACACTTCAAAAAGAATCACAAGGTACCCAAAACGACCTTTATACTCCTATCAGGATCTTAACAAAAAGACGCCATGGTTCATTTAAGGTCACGTTTTTAAACGTAGGATCAGATTTCCCTATTAGCTTTCTCCCTACAATGGCACCAATTTGATTCAAGCATTTAACTTTCATGGACTGTTACAAAAATTTCCGTAGTAATAAACGACTCTATAAACTTGGCGGAAATTAGGGTCTTTCGAGAAACGTCCGCCATAAACGCCCCAACAGGTTCTAACAGTTGTTGAACGGGGCCAAACTAATGGAACGAGCTAATTAACAAACCCTCTAACATGAGCTTCCAGAAAAAACTGAAACCTCGATAATGTTTTCAAAACTCGGGGAGGCCGGAACTAGTTGCCACGTTTATATTACTTAAGACTTGCTTGACGACGTAATAAAAAATTAACTTTTAACAAAGACCTACTTTTTAGAGAGTTGCTCTGGTTTTCTTCGAGATCAGGAGCAAGCGCGAGGTGCTTTCGAGGAGGATGCACTGCTGTTGTTGCTCAACCAAGCGAGACGGATTCGGTGTTGGGTTGTGCTGTTGCCCGCTTACCGCTTTTTGACGTCCCCGTTCGGCTCTCGTTATCCCGGGCTTCCAACGCTACCTCCTCAACGGGTCCCTCACAGCTTACTTTGTCCCTCACTATTTAAGTCCAGGACCCTGTTCTCAAAGTCGTCAGTACCCATCCACTAATACACTCCACCAGTCCTGTGCTTTAGCTCAATACCAAGTGAATTTCTCAGAAAATTCCTAACAGTAATTCCAGGCATTCCTTGCCTATTTTTAATCTCGAGTGGATTTTTAAATCGCAAAATTGGCAAAATTTCGAATTCATCGCAATTGGCAATTAGTAAAAATGAAGTGGAGTTTGGTGTTAGCCGTGGTTGTACTGGCAACGACAGCATTGGCTGAAATCGATGATTTCAATGATTTCTCCGGAGAATTAGATAGCGATTTAGCCAGCCGCACATCCCGGCAATTCTTTTCATCGTCAGGACTAGTGTTCCCTGGCCCTCGGTCTACCCCTAATGAAAACCAACGTCCACGGTCTCCGACCAGACCGAGCCGACGTTCTCCCAATCGCCCTAGTAATATCAACAAAGAGCAAGAGGTTCCAGCGCAAAAGAAGTCGGCGCAATTCGACGAGGGTTCATTTGTACCCGTTTTCGCGCCATCCGCTGGCAACAAACCTAGTTTGAACAGCAACAATCCTAGCAGTCCTTCCCGCCCCAACTCGGGTACCTTCTTCCGTCAAGAGTCGTCCAAGGCGCCCAGTATGCAAGGGGATCGACCCAACAATAACGAAAGACCTGCTTTCCAGCAACCATCAGCGTCCATCAACAGACCCTCGCAAAGTTACCCGCCTTCCAATTTCGAGCGTCCCAACTTGAACCCGATTCCCAATCGTCCCCACGAACGCCCTAACTATTCCGACGAACCCCAACCACCCTTCAGGAACCCCGAACCCTTCTCTTCCCAAGAATTCAACCCGTCTCCATTTTTGCGTCCCTCTTCATCCCCTCACCCAGAACGTCCCGACCGACTCGAACGACCTGAGCGTCTCGAGCGACCGGAACGACCTGAAGCACCCTCTTCTCCGTTTAATCGCCCTGACGAAGAACGTGTACCCTCTCCCTATAACCGACCCAGTAGCAACAACAATGGTGGCAACGATTTCCAGCAGAGCAGACCTAACCAACAATCTCGTCCAGTAGCTCAATCACCCCGTCCTGTTCCCATAACCACTACCCAAGAGTTCAACCCTCTAGATGTCCCTACACCCAACATTCGTCCCTCCCCTACCACCCCGATCCGACCCCACCAACCACCCCAGCAGCAACAGCAACCCTCCCAGCCCAAGATTAGTCGTCCTCAACCCCAAAGTGCTAATAAGGTTCGTGCTCCACCTGCATCCCAGCCACGACCTTCACAATCGTTAGATGATGAGGAAGAGCAAGACGAAGAGGAAGAAGAGCGTTACAATGCACGTCCACCTGCACCTACCCGACCAGAGTATGTCCCGGAAAGGAAACCCACCGCGGCACCCAAGAAACCCGCTCCCAAGCCGCGTCCCGCTCCGGCCAAACCACAGAAAAAACCTCAACCCGTAAGGATAATTAAAACTTAAAATACCAGACAAGATAGAATAATTGGTGGTCCTCGCCTTTTTTTCTTGCTTACTTTTCCCTGACAGGTTGAAGAGGAGCGCAAGTCGCCAGCATTGGACGAAGAAGAAGAGGAAGAGGATGACGAAGACGTTCCCAAGCCTGATCGCTTAACTGAACTACTCAAAGAAACTACCTTTAACTGCAAGGGCAGGAAAGACGGGTATTACGCCAACGTGGAGCTAGATTGTGAAGTCTTCCATTATTGTCAAGACGGTATTCGTCATTCGTGGCTTTGCCCCGCTGGCGCAGCTTTCCATCAAGTAAAAAACAAAAAGTGCAAACCTGTTGACATGCATTTGTTGACGTAATTTTTTTCTCTTTAACAGGTGCACTTGATTTGCATGCCTTCGGGAAAAGAGAACATTTGCCAGAAGTCCTCTGACTTCCACTTCGTGAACGACTATCTCTACAAGACCATCGACGATGGCACTGGCGATAACTCTTCCCAGATTTACGCTGACCGGTATTACCCAGAAGGGTACGAACCCGGTCTATCCCAGCTCGACTCGGAATCTTTGGTCGTTCCCAGCACGCACAACTTCAAAGCCTTCAACAATCAACATAACCAGCAAAACCCTACCCATAAACCTTCCGCCCACCGCCGTCCTCCCCAGCGCATCCAACCTCAGTACGAAGAGGAAGACTACGATGAGGAAGAAAGCAGCATTTTACCTTCCTTCCACAACAGGCCTGATCCCAGGCGCCGACCCCAGCAATTCGCCGAAGAATCGCGCAACATTCAAGACACGCGTCCCCCGCCAAGGGTTCACAGACCCAACAAAAAAGAAGAAGCCACCACAACTCCCAAACCCAGTCGTTCGACAGAAACGCCAACCTCCTCCGCAAGCGCCATCGAAGAGGAGCTTGACGAGTAAATTAATTTAAAGAAATAACTAAGGTCTCTCGCTATGTGTTAATAGTTTCTTGGGTACTTGAAACACCTCACGACTGTCTGCACAGTCTTTGACGTAATTATTTATAACCGCACAAATGGTTTGCTGAATAAAATTCATTGTTGTCCTTAAACATACAAAGCGCGTTTCCATGGCGACCAAATTCAAACAGGGATCCGTTGGATCGACAACGCATCCCTTATCAGGTACACGATTCTGATCTGGACGCTAGAAAAGGATGGGTAAAGAAAAAGAAATGCTTTTGGCTGCAATTAATAGAGCGATAGAGCAATTAAAACTATTAGAAGTGATTGAGAGACAAAATGTGAACTTTTCGGGACAAAAACCCGGACAAAATTCAGCATGTGGCAACGCTCTCAGGTAAAAAAGGGTTATACAACACCCTAATAAAACAATAAAAAGAACCTTATATGTAATCCAAAGGAGTCAACTACTGGCTGTTTTACAGCATACTGCAAAAACTTTAGAGGAAGAGACGAATCTCGCACCTTTGCGAGATTTCGTGGTCCAAGCCTTCCAAGTCGCCAGCATCGAACAATGTCATAACAACAAGGAACAGGAACTCAAAATCGAGCTGACGTCACTGCAACAGAAAGCAATAGCCACGAGAGACCTGTTCGAGGAACGAGATGTAACTTTAAATCGCCGAATTGCGGAGCTCAAAGTAATTAGGCTCCCCCATTCTTCTCGACTTCCGCTTTAAAAGTAAACAGAACATGAATTGATGCGTGGAATGGTCAAGTAGGACAGGTTAGCCTTTGAAACGACCAAAACTGAGGAGAAACTACAACATGCGTTGAAACACGAAGACAAACTGGGTCAAGAATGCTGTAATCGGTTGGACGAACGACGCCGTAAGATTGAAGACGAAATCCAGGCTGTTGAGATATGCATCGAACAGGAAAAAGACCGTGGGAGGGCTAACCAACGCAGCCTCTGCCAGGAAGTCGAGGTGATCAATTAATCTACTCGGAAACTACGCTTTCTAATATAAAATGAAGCTCCCCGTGACTTTAAACCTCAAGTCAACAATGAAAACGGTAGGGAGAATCATCGTTAAATTCTGTATGAATAGGAATTAGAAACGCAGCTCCGTGTCCTGAAAGCTAACCATGCCCTTCACACGACTGACTTGCAAGCGGAGATTGACAGCCTGAATAGTCTTCAACGAGCGTTAGAGGCGGAGATCGGGAATCTTCGCCAAGCAGTAACTTGACACACCCAACAAAAGAAAGGGAGGGACATCATAAAAAATAAAACTATATTTTTGGATAGTATGAGCTCCGTCTGGAGGTCGTGGAAGATGACCGTGCAGCCAAAGAAGCTGCACATCAACTTCAATTACAGCGGGAACAGTTAATACGAACCGCCATTCGCATCCAAGCCTGGTGGCGTGGTATCATGGTACGCAAAGGCTTGGGTCCGTATCGCAAAAAGAAGCGTGGATCTCACCCCAAGCAACGACGACATTCCAACACTGTAATTTTGAGAAACGTCTGTCTTATAATGACACCTAACGCTGTCTTTTTGTCTTCTCTTTTTTATAATGTCTAGAGAGCGAATAAAGGTAAAGTGGGAGACAAACCGTCAAAGACTCAGCAACAGCGGACAAGCACACGAAAACTCGTGAGCAAATCTTCGTAGCTTTCTTTGTCAAAAAATATCGAGTCATTGCAACGCTGGACTGTTTGATAAATTATTGCTGTATAGACTGCTATTCCGGATGTTAACTTTTTTATGCTAATCGACTGATTTGAGTGATAGCAGCCTGAGGATCTGATTTAAAGAACATGAAATGGCCTTGAATGGCAGCCGGACTTAGTGGTCTCTCAACACTTTTCACAGCCTCAACAAACGTCTCTGCAGTTTCGAATGAAGCTTCAGGGTAAAATCGCCGGAACATAAGTCTCAACTGATGACCACTACAGTAGCCAATAAACTCTTTGACATCGACTCTTCCTGGTCGGATGAGTGCTGGGTCCAGTCTATCAAGATATCAGGGACGAGATACGTTATAATCTTCTTGGGAGAATAAATCGGAAACTTTCGAAAGTTAAACCTTGTAACCCAAAGATGGGTTACGCCCAAGTCTTGCTGAAATTCGGCCCCAAAATGAAAATCTGGGGCGAAAAAACGTAATTTGCAACTTACCTTTCGATGTAGTTGGTAGTCATGAATAAAATCCGTGCTTCGGTCGAAGCAACGCCGTCTAAGCAATTCAATAACCCGCTAAAGGTCACGCGGTTGAGACCTTCATACGCGGTTTTCACTAGACGCCATAAAAAAGGATAGAAAAAAGTGACAGACGTGACATTAACTTTTCACACCTGACTTGGTATCTTCGCGGCTGACAAACGCAGCATCCACGTCTTCCAATAGGATGATACTTTGCACTGGAGCAGTGCTTAGGAGATGGTTTAAGCGATCATCACTTAAACCACGTTCGCTTAAATTCATGACGCAAACGGCGCATTCTAATTCTCCAGCTAGTGCCGTGATAAACGAAGATTTACCACAGCCCGGAGGTCCGTTCAATAAATATCCACGACGGTATGGGATACCTATAAGCATACGTTTAATAAGTTTTACAACTCCAACAATTTGAAGAATACCTCGGTCTGTGTACCACCCTGGATTGTCAATAAACTCTTTGACATCACCCAAAATGCGCTCTGAGACGCCAGTATCAAGAACGACTGAAGATAAAGGTCTGCGTTTGCGAGGGGCTCCAAACTGTCGCCATTCGTTCCCCATTGCAGTATACAAGATCGTTTTGCCTTCGGTTTGCTTCAAGGCCAACTGCCTGGCTTCAAGAAAATTCAAATTACGAACTCTTAATCTAGGGCAGCTTCAAAGTTATGGGTACCTTCTTCTAACATATCCGAGTACATTTGCTTATTCTGTCCAAATGCCGTTAGCGTGACTGTTTCCCATGGAACTCCCATATGTAAATCGAGGGTATGTTGCTCTCTGGTGCGTTCAACTCGAATCCAAGAGTTTTCGTACCTGAAGAAAGTAAGCAGACTTGTCTTAATACAAGAAATATAGGTTTTTAATTACGGTTTTATGGAATTGGAAGATGAAATTACCGAAAAAAGTGGGTTCCTACGCTAGGAATGAAGTGATATTTGGTAGACACTTTCCCTGTATCATGTTGCTGAAACTGAGTTTCTACACTCACGTGTTGGGTTCTAGTAGCTGCTCGCGCAGTAATCCATTGTAACAACCACTGGTAGCTTTTATCACGACAAGGAACCTCTAAAGTCATCATGTAATGTCGGCGAAATAAAATGAGAGCAGCCTGCCATCCTTTCCTGGCTAAGGCTGCTGATGCACCAACACCAAAAAGTCCAAAACCAGCTCCAAAATAAGGATTTGTGCTTAATGAAGTAATCAGGTCCGTAACTGGCATTTTTCTTTTAAGACGAGACTAGTTTAATTGGACAAGTTGCACGTTTCTCGTTAGCAGCAGCAGCACGTGCTTATAATCAGTGTTCGTGACGTAACGAATAACTTGCTGGAAACATGTGCTCCTTAAATTCCCGCAATTACACCAACGTTGTATTTTAGGGTTCGATAGGTGCTGCCACCTGTCGATACCATTCTAAGTTTCGAGTAGAACAAATTGTCTAGGATTGACTTTCCTGGTTATAGAACCAAACAACCAAATGAGAATGTTCCCACCAAAGCGAATTTAATGCAAAATAATAGAAAAAGAGAATGAGTATCAAGTTTATCCACGTCGTGACTTCAGTCAATTCGATGCAGCTTTCCTTCAACGATATGTTAAAGCGTGCTATGATCACGCAAATTGATGAAATTGGGATACAAATATAAAATAACTGCGAACCTGAGCGAAAAGGTCTCGAACTTTTTAAGGACTCGTTTCGCTACTTCCCTTCCCTCTTATTAACTTTTTTTAGACATGTATACTGAAACGCACGATCACGAAAGAGAACAAAATGAATACCGGTTAGTGAAAAGGGGATAATTAATAATGCTGCCCTTCGCTGAAGTGCGGTTTGAAGCTTGGGAACCCATGTCTGCAACGACACATTTAACTGAAGCATGGAAAGTGAAAAGTTTCTCTACGCTGGCACATACATTGCCAAATGAGATCTAAATTGCCATTACTTGACGCACAACTTCTGGAACATTGCCCAAAATTGAAATTCTGACGTCAGAACATTCGAGTTTAAACTTTATGTCCCTTACGTCGCTAATTTTCATTGCACACTTTTCTAAACAGTTCATATGTCACACTCAACGTGCACAGCTTGTTTATTTCAAAGAACAGATTTGCTAACTGGAATAGTGAACACAATGTACCAAATTACAACTGTTTGATACGGCAAAACTGGGGCTTGTATAACTCGTGTTTATGAAAACCTTTAGATTCGATGGCAGTTTCGCCAGACTTTTATACGTCCTCTCTGTTGGGTACAACAAAAAGTTTTAGAAAAGAATAAAAAGTTACAGGTGCTTCGCACCATAGCAACTTATTCACGATCAGTCTCACACAATAAGACATTTACGTATATAAACACAATGCGTAACACCCAATCGACTCCTTTATGTTATGCATAACATGCAATTTACTTTTACGTAAAAATCCATAACATCCAATTGACTTCTTTGCGTAAATATCCGTAACAACCAATTCAATCCTTGTATGAATATACGTAATACCCAATTTGCTCATTTACGTAACCAGTGAATATCTTTCTTAGAGCCTGTCACACAAAGCTGACAAGAAATTGTTATTTGCCGAGTAACTCGGCAACAAATGTGTCATCCGATGCCATAACTACGGGCAAGTAACACATCACTGGGACTTACACATTACAAGAAATACCTGCTATCTTGTACCGTTCATGCCAGTAAAATTGCTAGAAATAAAGTAAAATTATAAAATAACAATAACAATTGCATAAAATTGTAAAAGAACAATGACAATTGCAGTATTACAATTATACGAACGTAATTTGAAGGTATTTTAAAATTTGCAAAAACTGCAAAGAAAACATTTCAACGACGTTATAAGGAAGAAATTCCAAGAAATACTGCATACATTTACAGTTTTAAAAATACAAAACTTTCTACACTGTACGTAACTCTAAATTTAGTACTGAACTCAAGCATATCCAACTCCTTCATTAACTCCCAGGTCAATAAAAAGGACAACTTACGTCATTAAAAAGGAGTCAATTTATACCCGTTTTACAATAGGTTGATGGATTGCGGTACCATTCAGGCTTTCGGTTTTCAAGGGGATTTTTTTTTTACTGTAACAAAAAAAGCGAGACGCACAGCAATCGATCCGTTTTGGGGCAATAAAAAGGGGCAAACCTTAAACAGCGACCAGCACCAGCAGAATGCATCCATATTCCAACAATCCGTCACTTGGGTGCCCGCACGCAAAGCATATTGTCCCCTGGGAAGGATGATGGCTCATCCATCTTTGGCACCATATAAAAGGACGAGGGCGAAGAACTGTCAATGGAGGGCTCTAAGAAGTTTCGCATGGGGACCGGACGTCGTTGGGGGGCGTCGGAAACGTCGCTCGCGTCGTCTTCTCCCACCCAGCTTCAGCCACGTAGAGCCCAAAAGGCAATGAGCCGTGGATAGGCCCTAACGAGCCCAAGTGTGAAATACTCCCCCTTCGCTCTTCCTTGATTCCGACGCGTCTCTGTACACACAGGCAGCCACATACACACATACATACACACGCGGCCCCTCAAACCTCTAACAGAAAACCACAAAAGACCCAAATTTAGTATCTCGTTGATCCCTCAGCAATTCGTTTCGCTGGTAAGCTAAACGGAAGCTTTCTGACTCCATACATCTTTCCCCAATCCGCTACTTGATTGCAAACTGCTCCTACAGCCTCATCAAAGCCAACTCAACATTCGACACGGTACTACCCCCCCCCCCTTCCCCCCTTTCCCCGCACATTGTGTGAACCTGTTTCTACTTGTCAATTAGCTCCATTTATCTAATACAAGTAAGCCTCTCCGTATATAAGTGCAAGTACATGGGGATATGACTCAGAAAATATAGCTTTAATATCGCTCAAATTATCCTTGGTTGAAAATTACTTTTAATTCAAGTTACCCAATAAGGAAAATGTATATAAAAAAGAAATGATTGGTCTCAATTCCACCCTTACAAGGAGCTTTCAATAAAGCACGCTTCCATTGATGACTCGAGCATAATACCGGTGACAGGGTTGTGACATTAGCCCCCTGTGTGGACGTGCCTGTAGTCCCGCAGCGGTCAACCAAGTTGTGGCAATGGATGCACACCGGGTTCACCATCACACACGCCGAGTGAGAGCAGGCCACGACAGCGGGAGCTTTTAGCTCCCATACACTGAATTTTCTTTCTCAAAAATTATGTCCTCTACAATGAAAATCATATTCTTTCGGACACGTGGCACACATTTTGGGGAAATCTATATAAAAATTGTAGAGGGAATCTAGGAGGACACTTGAAAGCGAATGGAGATAACGCGCTAAAAGTTTCCCCCATCAGTTTCCGTCAGGTTATACGCGAAATTCATTGCTGTCGTGGTTCTTGGCGCGCGTTTGCTGGAGCTTTTTCCCTACTTCCGTAATATACTCTCCCGAACCCTGTGTCTCCGGACTCGATCAAAACCCGATAAAAAAAAGAGCGCGTGGGGATAAAAGGATATATGAAAACTCACGTCGTGTATGGGGAAGAACCCCGAACTTAGAAGAACGGAAAGATGAGTGTTTGATGGAGCGACGCCTATAGCCACTGTCATTTGCCTCTTCCGTCGCGGGTCGCGCGTACGCTCTGCAACTCTCCCGCATACAATACGTAATCATAATTCCGCCCCCTTCAACTCTTTCAACTCATCCAAAGGACAAAAAGAAGTATATCATGACGGAAGCACGCCACAGCAACTTTTTCGGCTGAACTGTAATACGGAGTACAAAGTGTATAAAAAAGCTTCGAATTCATCGGGTTGATGAGCTGTATCCAAAGGCGATGGCTTCCGTATGAACAGGCCTGGCGTCGTTCAAAATATGATGCAGTAGAACGCCAAATTGTGTCACCAAACCGGTGTCAAGTTTACGCAAAGTTCTTTACTTTTCTGCTACATTTACCCGTGATCTTGTTCAATACTGAGCAATGAAGAGAAGCTAGGAATTTCATACACTTTCCAGCAAAAATAAAGCAAAGTACCAAGAACAAAATGAAGTGCTGACTTATCCAACGTCACTTTAGTGCGTCGCTATACGCCTTATACGCTTACTCCAACAATGAAAAACTGGTTTCACACATCTACCTGAACTGCCAAGAATGAATATTGACGCAGTGTATGCGCGAAATACGTTCTGAATAAACATTAGAATAAACGCAAGCTCGTGGACCAAGGTGTCTTCAATTACGATGGGAGTCACACATGGCTACAGCGTTCTTGGCGTGTTGTTTACTGTTTTAGTTCCTAGCATACCAGACTTGAACATCATACTGGAAGTGTTTTCTCTACACTTGAGAGGCCAAGAAAATTCATGGTAGGAGACAACTGTAACGATCTCTTGAAAAATCGTTCTTATAGGGAACAAGGACTGTACGGGTCAACAATAGAATTAAGGGGTATAATGGTGCTTTAAGGGGAAAAGTCCAGTGGCAGTTGGTAGGGGCCAAAAGTATAAGGGCATAGATGCACACCCAAACTACCTGAAAGATGTATCTAAAAGTCTTATATATGGGTGTCCTGCGTCCTGCTTGCGGATGATTGGGAATAAGAAGGCAAACTTCCATGAGGGTGTTGGTGAACAAGGTAAGACGTGTCGCAAAGCAAATGGAAGGCCTCCGACTGCGTGTTCAACAAAAGCGTGGCGCTTAAGACGACTTGCAACAATACAAACGGGCTTGAGCGTGTCATTCCAAGTATCGAGGCTTAGGTACGGTTTGGTCTCTGGCAGTGATGCGCATTATCTCTTTTGCGTACAGTGAAGGATGCTGGATATTGCGGATCGCGCCCCGATGCTTTTCAAAAGCCTCGCATTTCAAGCCACATTGAGTCTGTACAACAATGTACCCAGTAGAGAAGCTCAGCTCTGGGGTTTTGACGGCTTCTCAGCAACTTCATTGGCATGCTGGAAGCCTTCCCACTTTTGCCACTGGAACGTAAATTGGAAACCTAATGTTGTGCCCTTTTTTTGTCGCCAAGCATGAAACCGTATCTCCTACCTCCGTCTTGATTAAGAATGCCAGTCGTTGGAAGATCCAAGCCCTTGGAACTAAAATGCGTAGATTGAAAGCGGCCATTAAAAGCATAGCAATGGCGGCAATTATACCAAGATCCCTTGTCTCTTTTTGTATACGGCGTTGCACCAATTCCAGGTGCAGCATTTCATTTTTCCCTGGACTTGAAGCGCCGAAATTTAATAAAAGGAAAAAGATAGCGCGGAAAAAACGACTAAAAAAGCCTTTTGGTCCATACTGCGGGACGCGAAGCTTGAAGAGCTCCCCGAAGCGTGATAAAATCCGCCATAAATTTTCTGTTCGTTCCGACAAGTTCTTCTATTGTTCGTTGCGGCTCAGAAGAATTGTCTTGCTTTTCAACGCCTTCCCTGTTCCTTTTCTTTTTTTGTGAGAAATGCTACAGAGGTTCACCGCTAAAAGCGTGTAGGACAAAAGGGGTGTGTAGATAATTAATTTAGTGTCGGCATTTGTTGGCAGCAAAACCATACCGTGTTGGTATTTAAAACTTGTAACAGGGAAACTAAAATTTCCTCTGCTGGTAGATTCTGGCACTACCATAATGCAAATGTTATTACTTTCAAAAAGTTTTACGGCGCTACAGATAATAAACGGTCTTTAATAGCCTACGTACCGCACTGCAACAGGAGCAAAAGAGGCAGAGCAAAACGTGTTCATTAATTAAGCTGATGAAGGCTTGGGTGTGGCTATAGTACAAGCTGTTACTTTGATGAAGCTCCCGCTGCGTCACCGTCCGGATGATAATACACGGGAGCTGCCACTCAACATTGCTTCCCTCATCTAATTTCAGGTCCCAAAAGAAAGCAAATTCAATCTTCGGAATGAAATTTGTCCTCAGCATCATCATTTCCACATTATCAGCCCAAATTCAATGGTTTATTAATGGGAAATCCATTCCCAGTTGCAACAGAAACTACTCCCCATGTTTAGTTATACTTATAAACCAAGACCTACTTAATCCACACGAGGATCAAATCTTGTGCGACAGTAGCAAGCCTTTGTGGTTATTTAAGCTTAGGACTTTTAGCCTGTGCAAGGAACCAGAAAAGCCTTCACATGCCCAGTTGGTACTCGGGTCGTTCTATACCTCTATAAGATCTGAGCACGTTAGTCGCGTTGGTACGGCCAGTTATGTATACTAGAACACAAGTAAAGTATCCCTACAAGCATGTCTTTAAGTCCCTTCTGCGCTTTTGGGGTTGGACTTTGGTGGTGAATCTACAAAAGCCGGATTTTTCGGTTCCCTGAGCTGTTGAGCTCTTGTAGTACACTGGTTTGCATAGCACCTCTTCGTCCATGGGGCACAGCTATTGTTATCAAGAGTATCTGTATTAAAGGGGAAGAGCTACACATGTAGAGGCGGTTGGCAGTAGCACCCCAAGTGTGAGGAACAATTGTTGCTAGGCTATGAACCGAATGAGAACAATGGCTTTTTTCTTTCCCAACATAGGTTCTTAACAAAAGCGCTCAACGTCGGTACCACATTTATGCACTTGTCTTTTTTCGCTTGATTTTGTCTGGATGGGCTGCCGCTCGCTTGTCTACAAGTAATAGACTGCACAAACTTGACGACGGACAGCTGCTCCGCTGTACCCGAACAGCACTTTTTAGGTTTTCAGAATTTCAGCAGTGGTTGCTCTTATCTCGTTTGGCAGCAGGCTTCGTACCCCAATACCACATCCATTTTCAGCAATGAGATCTGTATACACTTCTAGCGGTGGGGTTAATCGTATAAGTTTCCGAAACCGTATTACTGCAACTGCATTATTATAGGAAGCTCGGTACCCTCAGTCCAAAAAAATGAAAGGGGCAAAAAGAGTGAGATGGAGCTGATGGAGTTGATGGTTCGCGTTAGGCAGGGGGTGTGGCCCCATGCGGGGTAAGTTCTCCGCCCCCTCAGTACGCCAGTAATGACGTGCTGCTGCGTAGACCAGCGTCTGTTCCATTGCATTCAAACCGAATTACTGTCCATTTGGTCTTATCAAGCAGCAGGGTTTTGCGGTAATCAGCTGGGTTATCGAGAGTGTATACACTCAGGCCCATAGGCAAATGACTTTGTTTGCGTAATTGATAGTCTCTCTGCTCGCTCATTTCCCCTCATAACTTTCTCTAAAACTCTAAATTCCCGTACATCCCTCAACAACCCAGTTATCTCTGCTTAGTTGTTAGGACGAGGCGGTGCGCGAGCAATAATTCCCGGGGAAAACGCTTCGTTCCTCCCGGTACCGAGTTCGGTGTATACAGCAACAAAGAGAGAACGTTTTGGCATGAGGGTATGGTTCGGAGCATAAATATCGGAAACGGGAATGATTTACGCGACGTTGCATGTAGCAGGTCCGTAAAAAGTTTTGGGTACTGCGGGGATGGGTTTCCAAAACGAAAATGGCATGCGGGGAATGGTATTGCCGGCGCAAAAGAAGCCCGGGACACACGTTAACCAAGACGGTTTTATATTATATGCGTGTTGGGGAGTGTAAAATATCTCTGCCTGGTGGTACTAGTCAGAGCTAAAATGGCACATACATATATAAGTGTGTTGGACTGGTGATGTGTCGGCATTTCGGCGCCGGGATACGTCGAAATAGCAAGAGGAGAGGGAAAGAACCAGAGATAGACAGAGCACAGCCATAGAAAACGCGGCACACAACACAAGCAAGCAAGCCTTCCATTAAATTTGTCATTGTAATATCAGAGAACGACTGGGGGTCCGGGAGCAAACGGCCGGAGAACTTGGACCGGCTCCGAGGGTGGTGTGTTGTGCGAGAGAATGAAGGAAGCAAAGGAAAATAAAGCTTATGCAGCGAAAACGACTCAAATAATAAAAATAAAATATAAAAACGAACGAACATGGAAATAATCGAGACAGACACTTGGATCCTGTTCAAAGTTATATTCGATCGATCTTTCTTAGTCTGAAAGCTATAACTACTGGTCTCAAATTTATAATTTAGTCCGATAACTATACTATTGAATGGAAAGCTAGACACTATACTGTAAGATACGTCAATATATTAAATACAGTAAATACACGTAATCACTTGTTAAGATTGTCTAATTAAAACAGCTTTTACGAGACAATATCTACAATTTCAAACGTCTTGGTTAGTACATTGCCTGCATGTACTGCACCTCTTATAGTAATATAACAGGTTTAGTCTATTTTTTGAAAAAAATTTGGCGCGACTATAGATGCTTTGATTTAACACCGATGATCATCTTGTTTACGTTCCGAACTTACTTGATTTTTTGCTTTCACAATCGCAATCTGAGCAAATCTGTGCTGATGTGATTGTTGTATAGTTTCTTGGTCACGGCGAACTTAGTCGAGTGGAACTAACGCTTTCTGAAAGGTGTCTTAGGTCCGCCCTTCTATTTTCATTACATATACATATACTTTACATATACGTAGGGTAGTAAAGTGACATATGTCATGTTACAGATATCGAACTGTAATTTTACAACATTGCGTTAGCGTAAAAATATTCCGCAATATTCTCTTATTATTATTATTTTATTACTTTGGTAGTACAATTAAGGCTCTCGTATTCCTTAGCTCGGTACAGACAGTTAGCATGGGGAATTTCGCTAACGTCTAATTTTCAGTGCTTAAACATAGGAAAAGCACCCTTATTGCATTTCACTGTTACTATAAAGGTTGTTTTCAATGCTTAAACGTAGGAAAAGCGCCCTTATTTTGCACAGATCTTTCCCAAAATCTGTTTGAAAACAGGAAAAAGCTCTGAAAACTGTGTTTGCCAGCATCATGGTTATGTACTTTTACCGTGGATTCGGCAGAAGCGCAGAAAAGGCCAAATTTGCGTGAGTAAAATTACGGAAAATGGTTCTAACCGTCTAAACAAAGATTTACGTTCTTAAGGGCTAAAATCAACGTAGGTAAAAACAGCCCCAAGCTTGTTTAATAGTACAATAGTACAGTATAATAGTATAAGTATAATAGTAATTTCGCCACTGTAACAAACTGAGCCATTCTAAGAAGAAGATACGGATGTGTCTCAGTTTTGGTTATGAAGAGAGACCAGGCAGAGTGCCAAAAGAAGATTCCGTGTGGGGTCTTGAAAATACCAAGACCAGCGTCCGTGCTGATTGACGCTTCAGTACGCTGTTGGTATTGCTGCTGCATCAACAGCGCCTGCTGCTTTCCAACGACGGACCAGGCAGCAACATAACACACATTTATGAGGTGAAGAACTCGGTGTGTTGCGTCGTTCTCTGGCTTTTTCCAAAATGGTTCCATGCCAAAGTAAGAGAGGATCCCCCTCCAAAAAAAGAAGAAGAAGAAAAGAAAGGCGGGTGCACTTACCCCGCCTCTGCTGTCACTGCTGTTGCTGCTGCGTTCGGGTTGCTGCGTTGGACTGCAGAGATGCCCCGAGGGGCATGTTTTGGAGGTAACGCGGACGTCCTGCTGCTGGTGCCAGCCTCTCCGCCTGCATTTCTGTCCCAAAATGCGCGAGGGCGGAGTCTCCTGCTGCGTCCACAGCTGCTATCCATCAGCTGCTGTGGCTACAAGCGTCAGGGGGGCGCCTTTTCTTACCCATTTCTGTGCCCTACTAATGCAAAAATACACAATAATTAATGGTCTTACATATACGGACCAAAATAATGCAAGTATATAACATCAGTCACTCGCAAACAATAGATAGATAAATGACTCTAGCTGCCTAAAAATCTAATAACAACTCATACAAATGGCTGTCACTTTCTTACATTCTCTTGCACTCATTTCTGACCCATTCTACGATACATGTTGTCTTTTTTTATCTTAGGGGCAAAAACAAGGGCCAAAGGAACAGTCATACGCCAGTTTGGGAGATAATTTAAGATCGACTAAACCATATAGATCTTGTATGGATATATATCCTATATGGCTACAAGGTCCTAAAATCCCTGAGATGTGAGTGCATGTGGGTGTAAACTGTAAATGGGTTGGAAGCATTGTCCTTCCAGGGTGCCAAGTGCATCCAGCCATTTGCGACCGGCGTTCGCTCCGTCCACGACGTCGTTTTCGCTATTTATTGTTATTTCTTTTTTCCTGGAAAACCTAAAACGCGGTGCAACTACAAACTTTCCTGGTCTTATAAACCAATCGTACAAGCGAAATATCCCAAGAACAAAAACTGAAATTTAGGAGGCTCAAGCTCAAGACGCCACGTTTTGAAGCCCCAAAATACTGCAAATAACCTTTCAATGGAAATAATTAAATTAAGTAACAAGAAATAAAAAAGGAAAATATTGGCAATGATCTGGCTATAAAAGTCAATCTTAAACAAACCGTAGACGCTTGTCAAGACTTAAAAAAGGGTGGGGTGGGGGGTAACAGCCACGGGTGCCACCGGGCAGTCAGCAAGTTTTATGTTTGAAATTTAAAACAAGTAATCTTTATACAGGCCAGGCATGCCAACAATGCAGATAACGTGTCTAACCCTTGTCAAGTAAAGACTGTATATAGACCCCGCCATGAATGCATACCTTTCTCAACCCTATGCCGCTAACCAAATTTATAATCGGCTGTCATTTATCTATCAAGATACTACCGGACTCGGCATTCCTGCGAAATTCCGCCTTTCAATAATTGGCTGCCTAAATCAAAAAAGCTTTTCCTGCTGACTCCATAAAAAGACTCTTAATCTTGGATGGAAAAAAATAAGTGAATAAAATTTCAGAAATTGGACCAGAGTCCGGAATGAAAGCTAGCTTTAAAAGTGAGAAGTATTGTATACATACAGTTTCGGTTTGCGGAAGACTCCGGGTACAAGAAGGCATTCCCCACAAAGATTGTGACCCCATGCTGACCTCGGAATGCCCTCTTCTTTTGCCGCTTCAAAGTGTTTCAAGGGCTTCTTCTTCTTTCTCTTTCTCTGCATCTCGTCAATCTTTCTTTCTTTTCAATGCTATGGTGATGCCCTGGCTATCTCTAGCAACAATCCCCTTTTGGTGTCTTGTCATTGTCTTGATCGACCAAAATCGTTTGTTCATCTGCTGTGCCTCGACACACAAGCACCAACCTTCGTTTGGGGCGACCCGCGCGAACCCTTTTTATCTTCTTGCTCCCATAGATCCATGTCGAGCATCTCAGCCTAGAAACATGGTGAACTCCCGAGCCCATCGCACCTAAGAGGAAAAAATTTCTTTTTTTAAAAAAATTCTCCCTCTTGGGGGGTACAAGCTTAAATTCCTTGGATAATCAAGGCAAAGACAAACGACAAACTTGACACTGGCATGCAAAAATTACGGCTTTTTTTCTTGTTCTCGGCCTTTTTCAGGGGGTATTCAAGACTATCAACTCCATCAGAAAAAGTTTCCAAAGCTTTATACACCGAAGAGGTGCGTTTACCAGGCTTTGCATGGAAAAGGACAAGATTGGAATGGCAAAGATAACCATCTCTAACTAACTCCGAAAAACCTGCGGGGTTGTAAAATGTAAGGGGTATGTATATCCATCGGAGATAGAGAATATATCCAGCAAATCCCGGTGTCTGTGACTGACCACGACATGGGCAATTGTCCCCAGCGACCGCAGTCCACGGCACCCAAAAAGGGATAGGAAAAGGTCACTTTTTTCCTTTACCCCCACCGTTTTTGCACCTTTTTGTTTCGGTTTAGATCGTTAGTTTGACCAGGTGAACAGTTTGTCCGTTCTCATCTGCCGAGGAGTCTCCAAGAGTTTAAACTCCAAATTGGAGGGTTAAATTCATGAATTTTCTACCCAACTTTTTAAATTTCCCCAACGAGTGTCTATACATGTACCAGTATGTAAATTTAGCACAGGATTTTTCGTGAACCTTGTGTGGTCTTTTTTGGTACTCATTGCCATATGGATCATGTTCGACAGGCTTGTAACGGTGCCAGATTTCTCCCCCTTTTGGCGCACAAGGCGAGGTCGGGGTCGCGGCCTGACTTAACCTCGGTGTAGACAAGAGGAAGTTACAGTAGGAGGCCCGGAACTGCGACCTCACTTTAGTTTACCTTAGCTTGACCTAGGATTTCCCGGATACCAGGCTCTTTGACAAGCCCTTCATGGCGTTGGAGGTCTCGTAACTTTATATCTAGTCCAAAATAAGAGCGACTAAAGTTGCCCATCAGGTCAGGCAGGGAACTTGCAGTGTTTAGTTATGCCACGTTCCACTGGCTGCACTGGTGCAATACTTTTGCCCTCAGTGTGTCAAACATGTAAATGCTTACAGCGCGTTCCACTGGCTGCACTCGTGCAATATTTTTGGCACTCAGATACATGTTTGACGCACTGAGTTCCAAAAGTATTGCACCAGTGCAGCCAGTGGAACGCGCTACTAGTTGGACGTGCCTTATAGCGATTTTCACTGGCTACTCTAGAGTACTCTTTATTACTCCGAGTAGCGGCGGCGTCTTTCACTGAGCCAGCCAGATTAGGAGTTACTCTTGTTGACGCCCTTCACTGGGAATCTCACTCCGTTTCGAGTCAAAAAGAGTACTCTCGGCTACTCCGTCTTTGAAGTCGGAGTAGGATATCCAGAGTGCGTTCGTTAGCGCGGGAAACATGGATCCAAGCGTAAAAGTGTAAACAAGTATGGCTGCCGTTTACTCCTAAAATTACCAACGCCCTCCACTGGGAGTAACGAATCCGAGATCTCACGGCGAATCTGCAGTTTCGGAGTACGCTTTACCAGAGTAGAGTGGCACTCTCTCTCACTCTCAGAGTTGCCAGTGAAAATCGCTATTACCGAAGCCTCAAATACACCAATAATGAATACCAACAATGAATACTGGGCAACGATACCAATGATGAATAGTGCCACAGCGATTGCAATAATGAAATGGAATCGAACGAATGCTGTGTCTAACGGAACCTCGTCCGTTGACCACTGACACGGCTTCGCTCGGAAGCAGTTTCGTTTTAAGAAAGAATTAGTACAAGGCTCGAATTCTGGCAAAGACGGCGATGCTATTCGCATAAACCTAGCAAGGAGCAAGGTGGGCTAAGGGCTTTTAAAGCAAAGATTATGATGGGAAGCTCCTCCGAGGTGGTCCCTTTTTGAGAGCTAGGAGCAATCAGCGAGCAATCCAAGTTAATTGAGTTAGGTCTGGGAGCAGCAGGAGCGCTTGCAACATATTACCCGGACTGGAAAAATAAAAACAGTCCAAAAGTCCTCATTAGCCATGCATGCCGAGGCTCTTCATTAACCCTGCTCTTCATTGCCATCATCTCATCAATGTCCAAAATTGCGCTCATCATCTCTGCGTTACAGCTACCTTAACGAGAACGTATTGTATACTTTTTCTAAAAGAACACGAAGGAGAAAAAGTAAAAAAAAAAAAAAAAAAAAAAAGCTTTCCACGACAGTATCCATGACTACTGGGTTAATTCCCTCGGAGATCAGCGAGCTACGCACTAATAGTTGGTCGGAGAGGACCCCACATAATAGAGATAACACAGCTGAACCTAGCAAATTTACGAGTCCATCATCAAGCCCTTAATTCAATTCCCAAGTCCTAGCTTTTTTTTTTCTTTTTTGTTTGAAGGGAGGGGGAAAAGAAGGGTGGAAGGTTTTAACCCCGACTTATAGCCTGGAAACGTCTCTTTTTCTTTTCTTTTTCCCCTAACCTTGATGAACGAGCCGCTCGTAATTAATTGGAAAAAGGGGCGGTTACGGCCCGCCAGAGGTAGTCGCAGACCTGCCACATTTTCTTTCCTAAAACCAGCCCCGGTACCCAACAGTTGTGTACATTCGGAAGAAATCTTCGCTGGGGCTGATGGTTGAGCTGAAAAAAAGAGGAGGATTTTGGCGCTGATGGTTTAGAGGTTTGAAGAGGTTTGAAGAGGTCACAGAGTTGAGGAACAAGCTCATTAAAAACGCGAACCTGGTGCAGTTTTCGCTCCTCCAGTTCGTAATTAGATTACCATTCGGTACGCCCATCCTGTCCCTCGTCTTTTCTTTGCAGCCACCTAAGGAAAAGTTGAAAACATACATAAAAACCATTTAGGTACCCTTTTCACCTGCTCTTTCGTTACGGTAATTCCCACTCACGTCTGTTAAGAGCCTTAAAGAGTAACAGCCACACAAAAAATACCCAAAAAAGCTTACGGGTACAGCGAAAATCTAGTTTTGGGTGTTTTTTGGTTTGCACCATGTGCGCGGTAACAGTCATTAAATTAGCAGAGAAAGAAATGCAAAAAAACGAGGTCACGTGGCTTCTGACGTCACATGCGTGTCATCCATGGCGCCCGTGAGCTTTGTTTGGAGTTCCACGCACTAACTCATGCCAGGACACGACTGTGACGTCACGACCATAAGTTTGAATGCCAATAACTCGCGAACGGCAGTCCAGACAAATCTGCAAGAAAGTGCATCGTTCTCGGAATGACATCAAACTACAATCATCCATCAAAATCTTACCATGTGATTTGGTGGCTATTGCCCTCTAAGAGGTCAAGACCCAAACTGGCGCGGCTCTCGATTTCTTCTCGAACGAACGAGCGAACACAGAACAGTCTTGATCTTCTGCCAGAAAAAAAAATAAAAAATTCCGGAAAAACAGCCAAAGTAAAACACTTCCATGCACCCCTGCTGCGGGACAATAGTCTAGCAGCCAGCGAGCGACCTAAAAATAAAATAATAATAAAAAAATATTAGAAAAAATAAAACTTCTTCCGTATTATTCCAAGACATATTTTAGGACATTCTGCAGACTCAAGAATAAATAATAAAAAAAATAAAAAATAGGAGGGATAGTTATACCCTGTACTGTAATTACAGCACCGACCCCGGAAACAAAGTTACATATTTTCGCAACTTAAAAAAAAAAAAAAAGAATTTGCCCAACAAAAGAAACAGATTCCACTCCTCAGTTTCCTGCTCCCATTCATCACGTTGAATGTATTGAATGTATCACCTCTAGCTTTTACAGCAGGTTGCTAAACTTGACAAAAGGGACGGCAGAAATGATTCAAGCGGTTTCAACAAATCAACAACTGTAATTTCATCTAATTCCTTAACCGGCCACGTTTTCCCTGAAATTGGGTGGTCGGCTTTCTTTCCCCTTCCATTCTCTTCCTTTTGTATCTGTACGGAATGAATCAGTCTGAAGTGCCGCTACATCAGAGCTCTTGCATCTGTAATAATCCGAAAATGACGTAGTCAAAACCCGAAATGAATTCGTTTTTTTGTGTCTTGTCTATACCGCTGGACACACCAAGACAACAAACCAAAAATAAAAGAACCCCTCAAAAGATGCCGATAAGAGCTAAAATGCAGATCACTTCCACTTCTCTTGAGGAAACTTCCGCCGGTTTTCATTCTGAAGCGAAGGAGATAGCCAGATAGGAAAGAAATAAAGAAAAGAGAGTTAGACCGCCAGCTGATGATGATCAATTAAAAAGTCTCTTTTCATCGCTATACATCAGCCCGATCTGAAATTTCTTTTGCGGCATTACCTATATCTATTTATATATCTACTTATATTCGAAAAAAAGGTGCAGCGGGCGCTTTCGCGGCTTGGCTTGGCGATGCCCTGCACGTGCAAAGTATAACCCTTTTACTACCTTCCCCATTTGTAAAACATTGCTCTGGGTGTCCTTATGTTCGCTGTTTCTGTCCGCAATGCAAGAACCGGACAGTTGCTGGCGAGGACCGCCTACTGGGACTCCAAATGAGCAGCATCAAACTCCCCTACATGTCTCTCTCTCTCTTTCTCTTTTCTATTACTTTCCATGTACTTCGTATTTCGCTCTTCTGCATGCATGCAAGCTAGAACCACAAAGAACCAATTTTACCCCAAAATACACCCTTTGATGGTCCTATCAAAAACCTCCACGTCTGACAAAAGTAAAAACAATCTGGGTTCCATCTCTTCCATTCATAGAGAAAATCGAGAATATCCAGATGGAAACATTTGATATGGCTAACACAATATAAAGTTTAAATACATCAGCTAAAGTCCAAAATGCTAAAACATATGATACAAATACAAATATAAAGCGTAAATATATACTACAAAATGTCAAATACAGAGTATAAAATAAAAAATATAGAATACTAAAAATAAAATATAAAATACTAAATATCAAATACAAAATACTAAATATAAAAAAATACAATAATACAAAATAGAAAATATGGAATGTCTCTGCAGAAATTCCCTTTCTTGCCTTTCTCTTTTTCAATTCAAACCATGCGGGACGTTCGGTTTGGGCTGAGTGATGTATGTACCTTCCATGGGGACGGGCCAAGAGCCACAGTTGAGGCTGCAAATTACAGGGGGAGAGGACTCTTGGACAGGTGTGCTGTGCGTGTATCGCTGTCTTCTATTGACATTCAAATGAGAAGGGACACAAGCCAAAAACCTCGCATTGTTAAGTTATCGGGTCCGAGTTCTAACAGGCCAACAGCCGTCCAAGGAAAGGGTCAAAGGTTCGCAAACCCCCCTAACGAAGAGATTGATGTTTAACCAGTCGGAAGAACTTCTCTTTCTTTTTTTGTACGCTTTATTTTCATTTTCCTGCCCCGAAAAACTATTGTGGGCGGGGTAGTTGAGCGACAGAGATAACAGACGATAAAAGAGTCCGGTGCAGCTCTATATATCTATCCAAGAAAAAGAGCCCAAGTCGAGTCGCGAGTTCATGAAATTTTTATTTGATTTTTCATTCTCTTTTGGGGGGTGGAAAATTTCTTTGGAAGATGCTATGCCTTATCGTAATGAACCTTCCTTTGTATAGTAAAAGGTGAGAGACTGAGTCTTTTTGGTTATAGAGCAACCTGTATATGTCTATAATAGTGTTAGAACCTAACTGTCATTGTTACTGGCTGGAGGTTCTAGAAAAGTGCGGTACACTCTAGGGGACGCCGAAGGTTTTCCCACATTTTAGCCCCTTTTTCAAAAAGGGGAGAAAACCATGCCAAAACCAACCACCTTTTTCTTGGGCGATTGACAAGTATCGGCCAGCAGGGGGCTGGGCCCGCTTTGGGTAAAAGTCCATGGCTTCAAGATATAATGTACCAGCGTTTGGAAGAGAACTCTTTTTCGGACCTGAGCAATTTCAAATTAAAGCCAGGGCATTCTATAGGCTATCATGAAGGCGTGGGAAGCGAAAAGAAAAAGTGGAGTTTGGAGATTTTTCAAAAAATGTTGTGGAGGCGAGGCTAAAATTCAGAGAAAGATTCCGGTGAAAAGATTTATAGACAAGTGTCTGTTCTGAACGCATTTCCCATAAGATGATTACAAAGAAAAAATGGCAGCATTAAAAGCACAATTATTTTCTTCCCCCCCCCCCCCTTGAAAGGAAAACACCTGCCCGCATGAGAAACCTGAGCAAAACGACTTGTGTCCAAATGTGTTATTTGTGGGCTCGACATAATAAGATCTGGTACAATATATGAAACAAAAGTCGCGTTCCAGGTTGTAAAACTTGGACGACTGGCAGTTTGGGTCCTTATTCAACGCTTATTACCGCCCAGTGGGTCCTCGTATGGCGTAGAATTTTTTAATTTTATTTTTTATTTTTTGGGTGGTTCTTTGTTTTTTTCTTCGGGGGCCGGGGAGGTATATGAGGAATCACAATAACAAAATACAGCTTTTTGACACATTGCTGCTTCCCTGTCCGCGGAGCGCAAACCACAGGGAAGTTTTTGTGTGTTTTTTCTGTTGTTAAAAAACGTACCCAATCCCCTGGCGCGGTTCCACGCTGGTGCTCTCATTATCTCACCGTTTCACGCCGCCATTGTGTAGAGTCGCTATGTGTGTGGTTCCCCGACACCCAGGTAACACAAGAGCGTCGTCACATGCGCGCTCAGGTGTGACACGGCGTGAAGGAGAGCAACCGTGGAACAGGGGGGAACCAATGGGCGACGATCCCGACGCCATGTTGGAGTACCGAAAAAACAAGTAAGGCTAAACAAACGACAGGAAGCACGACAGGAAGTTCTGCTCCCAATCAGTAATCTCGGCCTAATCACGAAAAGTTTAGCAGCTGTAATCCTGTTCAAATTTTTGGCGGGAATTGGCAGATTTGGATCGAATCCAACGTTTGCCTTATTTCTTTATTTAGTTTTGGGTACTGAACTTGAAAGTCAGGTAGAAGCGAGGTTCAAGTGTGACGACAATGCTTCTGTGTCCTTAGCAAGTAAGTGTGCAGTAATGTACTAAATTTTGTATTACGGTAAAGAACGAAACTTAGTTAATTTAAGGAATTGCTTTGATGCAGACGACAGAGTTTACGGGCAATAGCCACACAAGAAAAAGCTTTGTCTTTCTCTATGAACAAGCTTACGCCGCGTTTCATTTCCCACAAGTCAAGGCTGACTTGCTAAACTTTCCAAGACATCCGTTTTATTTGCCTTGAATTGCTGCTTAGTTGCCGTTTTATTTGGAACGCAAGACTGCGTTTAAAGTTCGGTTTTGCGTTGCTCGGCCTCTTCGCTTTCTAACATTGTTGTTGTATTTGGACCCTTGTATAAAAAATGGCATCTAATATGGAGTATATTGGCATGTGTGGCTGGACGTTCATGTACTTGGAAATTTAAACAGCCTGACTTAAAATTATAAAAACACTTTAAATTAAAACTATTTTAATTAAATTAACAAATTTAATTAAAATTAAAATTACTATTCAAATGATTTACTACCTATTACATAGTTTATTAAGTGTTAATTAATAAGCAACTTAAGGCAAAAAGTAACACTTCTCTCTTGTTACAAAACTAAGCACGCACTATGGTAAACAGCAGAAGTTGGGCGTCAAAAAGGCGTGGAAAAGCTACGCTTTGCTAAGAGCCGATTTTGAATCACTTTATGTTTTCCAATAACGAGTTACCAAGTAAAGCTAAATAGCACGGCATCTAAATAGAGCGCCATATGAGTTTTCAAAACTTGGAACGCATGTTTGCAACGACACTGTGCAAGCCAAACACGGCTTTAGGTTGAACCTGCTTTAGCGCCAAGAATGAAATTGGTGTTCCAATGCAGTTTTCCCACTTCATAGCAACACTGTAACTCTGCAAAACCGTCACTTCAACAATGAATACTTTCTCTCTTTAGAAAGAAACGCGCTATAGGGGCCGTAACAAATGTTGCGAACTTGCGTTTTTCAGATACAAAGCACTAATTTTGTTTGTTTTAAAGGGTAAATTTATCTTAGAAAATAGAGTAAAAAATCTAGTTTCTAGAGACACTTTCTATCCCATCATGCGTTAAAGTAGTCACTAACAAAACAAAAGAGTTTAAAAAATAGGATCACATGGCTTTCTGACGTCACAGACGTTTCAGCCATGGTATGAGCGAACCTTTAAGCATGGAAGTAAAGAAGTAACCATATTAGCAAACGTCAAAATCGCGCAATCACGTCTGTGACGTCAAGACCAAATGCTTACATGCCAATACCTCTTGAATGCTGGCTGAAACAAAATTCAAATAAAGCTCACGGCTCTTCGAGTAACGTAGATTACAAAAGTCCGTCAAACTCGACACGTGATTTTTGGTGATTACTGCCCTTTGTTAGCGAGTCCGGGTGCAAAATGCGTTTTATAGCCACGTTTGTTTTCTTTCGAGCTATAATTTCCATGAGTTACTGACTTGCGGTATTCAATTTAGGTTCGCATGTGTAAAGGTTGAATGCCCAAATACCCACAAAACCTTAAAACTGAAAGCTTGCCACACACCGTGCAGAGCATTGTGCTCTAATAACGACTGCTGGTGGTTTTTTGTTCGGTTGCATTGTTATAACCGAGGAAATGTTACTTTACTGGCGTAAATTTATAGTGGAAGGATGCGACAGTTAGAACAAGCGTGTGGTCTTGGTACGGTGTGAACTGCTTCAGCTTAATGATCCCTCCCAATGAGGCAATAAATTTCAAGAAAATTTCCAACCCGTGGAGTTCTCGGAAAAAAGTCCAGCAGGAACGTTACAGTAATACGGCTAACCAGCCCACCAACCCTTATGCTTTTCTTACGCTATATAATAGCAGAACTCGACAGTGTAACAGTGCAGCAGCATCGGGGGGAGCGACAAGAGGTACAGATTACGCGACCAACCTCAAATTTAATTAAGGTAAAAGGAAAAAATAAAATAAAAACTATAATAACATCTTCCCTGCTAAGTGTTTCGCTACCAACAAGCAAAAGCACTAACTTTCTATATTTTTTTCTTTTTCTTCCCCGGGTAAAGAAATCTTTGTTCAGACGCAACCATAAAGTGTGCCAGGCTGACAGATTAACTGTTTCATAATGAGACGAGGGGTTGTGAAGATAATGAAGCAGCTCACACCCCAGCTGTGGCTGTGGAGAGAGCATAGCCAATAGAATTATTACCCGCTCCCCAGAAAAGCCCTTACTT
Source organism: Lepidurus apus apus (assembly GCA_022832285.1). NCBI lineage: Eukaryota > Metazoa > Arthropoda > Branchiopoda > Notostraca > Triopsidae > Lepidurus > Lepidurus apus. The sequence goes on from JAGJRO010000089.1 coordinate 131,134, forward strand.
TTAATTGGAAAAACCTATAATACTGGCGTCTTGCCGTGGGAAGTACTGTGCTATAGTACTTTATACCCTAAGGCAAGCGCCCTGAGCGTATTTATAACAAACGTATGGTAGCGCCCCATCTTGACGGGCAATAGCCACCAAATCGCGTACTTAACTATATGATTTGAACTTGTACTCCACATTATTCCCATAACGGCTAACTTGGTTTCAAATTTCTTTGATTCGCCGTTCAAGGGTTATTGCTATGTAAACCTTTGGTCATGACGTCACGGACGTGGCTTACGTCGCTTATTACCACAGTGGGCGTGTACTTTCAAGCTTAAAATAGTAAACAAAGTCTCTAGTGCACAGTACTTAAACTATTGATCGCTATACGGACTTCGCCAATTGACGAACGACATTGCTTTTTTACTGTACTGTTGGGGTACTGTACCATGTGACACATCTGTGACGTAAGAAAGCCACGTGTCCCTATTTTCCGATTTTTTAAAGAATTTTCGCTCTATTTTGTAAGACAATGTTTTTTCTTTGTATGTGTAATTTTCTGGCTATTGCCCTTTAAGGATTGTAAACATTAAACCCTTCTGCATTAAAAAAATAATAATATATTTGATCACAATTCATATTACGACGTTTGTAGAAATGGCACAGGCGAATAACAATGCTCTAAACGCCACATATCAAACGCTTCGGGACGTTCGTCCGAGACAAGGTTTCTTCGGTGCATAAGGAATAACATAAGAAGAAAAGCTTTTTCGGCCATCCATTATGCATGTCGATGTCCGACATGCTTAGTGCGTTTGCATCCAAGCGGCATACAAAAATCGCCGGGAATGAATTATATCGACTGCAACAAGCGCATAGTTTGGCTTGATGGCTTGTGATGTCTTTGTGCGCAGTGGGACTTCTTTCTCTGCTCGGGAATGGCTCTCAGCCTCCTACACACACATCCCCACCTAATTGCATATGCAAAAGACCATAAACTGCTGACTTTTGCCTTTCGACTATCCGTTATACAAACCGTCATGCCAAACCTCGAAATTTCCAAACTTCGCTTTTAACGCCTGCAAAGCTGCAATGCTCGTTTTTCCATCGGCCCTAAATCACAACCGAGCCGAATTTGAATTCTCGAACCCACGCAAACCCCAAACAAAAAAAAAATAACAAGAAAAAGAAAATCTTGAGAGGGTAAAAATACAAGATACAACGAAACTAAATTTCTAACGAAACATATATTTTTCAGCAGCTTCCCAACTTCAACTGGAAGTGACAAGGATAATTAAGGGGGTGGGCCACAAGACACTGGGTGTAAAATGAGAGACCCGTGGAAAAAGGAAACTTGCCCCCCTTTTCCACACCCTAACCCGGTTCAGTTTGGTTTGGCTTCCAATAACACCACTAACGAACATCTCAATAATTCTGCAGCTTCCGGAAATGCTTCCTTAACGCCACATTTGTCTTGCGAACGATTTGTACAGGACCTCAAATGGGAAGCTTGACCACGAGGTTAAATTATAGGGGCAAAAGGTCATCTATCTTTTTTTAATATTTTTTCCTTACTTAACTATCCGCTGCAATGGCCAGCATTCAGGGTAAACATTGCTCTGAAGGGGAAAGGGCAATCAATATTTGTCCGCTGCATTGATTCTTACATGTTTATAAGTTGCGTGCACTCGTGAGACTCATATACAAACCATTTGGCGGCTGAAGCGAGGTTTCCGGAGCACATTTAAAAGCTAAGAGAGCTCTCTCTCTTTAAGGAAAAAGTCCGAGACCACCCTCGAAAAACACGGAATGAAGGGGGGAAAAGCAAGGTTATAAAAGTACGGGTCATTTGCTAGCTGGATGACTTTACGATGCTTACCGCAGCATCCTCCAACGACCCATTTGTCAGTCGAGAAACTTGCACCCTTTTTGCAGCTATCGCGTAACATAAAGTGTTGTAAAGATGTATTTCTCGGGTGTCACTTAGTCCACAACCTGTGTTATGGCCAAAAAAGAATTTTTTGTTGGTTCCCTGAACTCTTTATTTTCACTCCTCCGTTTTACAGCCGTCACAGTTTTGTATAGCTGTAGTGCGTACATGCGACTTCCCCAAACTATGGCATTTCTGTCAACGTGGCCTCCATTGTTCTTTCAGGCAAAAAGTATTGCCCGACAACTTCCGACCATGTGTTGAGAACCCATCAACGACTTAAAACCCAGTGGCACTCGCTGGCGCGAAAACTCACGTTTCTTCATTTTCATTTCGTTTCACAACTCAAAAGCCCCCCTTTTCGTTTAAATGTTGGCCTGGTACTGTATGGGTACTGTACACCCTCTCTACCCTATCCACGGACAACTTGACACCTTGCTCTAAACAGGAAGTGTCATCAGTCGATTAGTTTCAAATTAGCTTTCAAGCAGAAAAAGGGGAGCGAAGGATTTTTCGCTGGGAACAATATTTAAGAGCATTCCAAGACGGAATTTTTGCGTTTCGTCACTACAATGCCAATCATTTTGCATTGGCTTGTCAAGACCTTCCGCTTTTTTGTTTCCATTTCTTTCGGCGCTTACAAAAATAAAACGGAAAAACTGTTATTAGGCCAAAAGTAAAGTTAAACATAGGAAGAGTGATTGACAATTGACCAAGTCACGACTAGTAATTAAACCTTGAATGTTTCTTTGGCTATTTTTTGTTCTGGAGCTCCGTTTTTGGATGACAGCTAATTAAAGGCTTTTTAAAAACAGCTGCCCAAACCACGTTAAAGGCGATGAAGTTCGGTCCCAGAATCTGGTTTTGAGATGCGATCAAGTATATCGAGTATCACTGGGCGAAAACCGAGTCAACAGCAACATCTGTGTAAACGAATCAAGTCAAGACAATTTTCAAACTGTAAAAAATAATATCTGTACGGCCAAGAAATCGTGGTATAATTATTATTAATTTAATTACGTTATCCAATTATAACTGTAATTAAATCATATAATTAGATTCCTTTTTTACCTTAAACATACATTTTAACCCTAAACTTTGGCAACAGGCTTGTGTCTATACGCCAATTAAAAAAATAGGTTAATGTATAATTTAATTAAAATTACACTAAATAACTATATTCATTTATAAAATTTATAAAATGAATAAAAAATTTTAATATTTAGTATAAATTGAGATTTAGTAATTTTTTAACTTTATTTTTCACAATTTTTTTTACTAGCAATTAAATTAACTTACAGAATTTGATGCAACTTGATAAGAATTGGGCGAAAGTTTAGTACATTTAAAATTTCTTAAATTAACGTTGTACGAACAACGTTAAAATAAGGAAAATTCCAGAAAATACGTACATATTGGAGCTTTTTAACTTAGATTAAATAATTAAATTAAAGTAATTTATTTTACAGTAGAAAAAGCCGCATACACTTACGTTCGAACATCCAAAGGGATCGTGGGTACAGGGATGGCCAATACCCAATCAAACATGTAGAATGCCATTACATGTGCAATAAAAAACGGCTCTCTTTTTTCCTCTCTCTCGCCTTCTTTTATCTGTCTTGCTCTCTTATGGCTCCCTTTCTTGTTCAGGTAAGTCGTAACTCAGGTGGGACCGCCAATGGGGGGCGGACAATCAGCAGGGGCTCCGCCTCACAAAACACGCCCAGGTGGGCCCAGAGACCCAGGATCGAAGAATTCACGCCAAAGAAAATCGAAGCTATAAATAATATTTCTCCCCCAATTGCTTCAAGAAACGAATCTAGAACGCGTGAAAAAAAAAACAATTCTGCTCCTTTTTTTACCACCAAATACTACCCAAAATACCCCCCACCACAAGAGTTACGATTCCGGAAATGAAGGAATATAGACGAGTCCTGGCTATCAACGAAGAGCAATGTATACCCGAAAACTCTGACGCGTGTGTGTGTCTGTGTGTCCGAGTGTGGGGGTAGTCGGTCGGGGGTCTGTCTAGCTCGTTCCCTGAACCTTTCCGCACATGTGGAATGAGCACACCACTAACGTAATCCGCTAATGGAAGGCCTCGCGCCCGCAGCAGGCGACTTTTGGCTGCAGCAATACGACTCCTTTTGCACTCGTGTATACGTTTTGGCCGGGTTACTCACAGCTCCGTTACAATATATCAGCTCTTTATTCGAATACATCTACGAAATGTATGAAATGACATATCGAAAGGATCCTCTCTCCCTGGTTCTACTTATGGAAAGCAGCCAATAATCGATCGGTTTCACGGATGATATAGTAAGAAAATTACCGGGCGAATTTTTCCAGTGTTTTGAGTATTTGAGACCTCTTTCTGCTATGCGAAGGTGGATATTCCCCAGCTCGAAGAAATTCTTGCATCCCGCAGCTGGAAGTCATAAAATTATGGTTTGGTGGTCATTGGAACGCAGTAAATTGTTGGATTCCTTGCCCTTTTTTTCTTCTTTTCTCTGCTATGCTCCGTGCTGACGCAGGAAGACGAAGAGAAAACGTTTCAACATCATAAGATGGAGTACAAAGTACGAGAGATGCTCTCTGCAAGGGGCCTGGACCTCGGCCATTCGTATTCCTGTCAAAATCGTACAAATCATAGCCGTTCCATTCCACAATTTTTGGACCATCACCATCGCAAGTAAATCACCTTATCATGTCCCTCTATTCCCACCCCCTACTACCAGAAAAAAATCCTCGCCAGCTGTAATTATAATAAAATAGAAAAAATGGCGAAAAGACGAGCATAACATTTTCCCACAGTCATTTCGAAAGATTTTGGTTCTTAATAAAAGGAATAATAATAAGAAGAGATTATGGCGATATTTTTTTAAAGCTACAAAATCTTTTTAAAAGGGCGTACGCGAACGGCTACGGATATTACAAAGCAATCAGGTGCGTTTAATAAGGAGGTTTAAAAAAATTCCTGCTCTGGTTTCCATCTATCCATCTTATGAACTGGGATACGGTTAATGGGCAAAAATGGTACAGAAATCCCTGGCAGCCTTTTTGGAGAATCTCCATAAAGCAAATGCAAGGAGTACAACAAGGAGCTTGTGCATATGATTATGCATAGGTATGTGTGCTGTCATGCCAGGAATGCCCGTTAGCTCGTTTTGGCAGCAGCAGGGGCCCTGGAGTTTTCCACCAAGGGGCTAAAGGGGGTCTCCCAAGAAGCATTCCAATGGAAAGGACCCCCGACCGGGTACTCTACCCATACCAACAATACCAATGATGGGGCCACACGACCTCAACTGCAGCTATAATCCACGCACAAATGCACTTCAAATAGGGCTTAATAACCTTGGATTTATCAGTCGTAATCCCGAGCGTTGTTTAAAAAACAACAAAAAACATTACACTCCCATCTCAATCAGCCTGAGCAGAAATGTAATTTTAAAAAATAAATGATTTTTTTAAGTAATAAGGGTTATAGCAACTGGCCTAAAACACTGTCACTCGAATGACAGGTGCTGGTGCCAGTAAGCCCATAATTTTCTTTTCCAGACTTTCTGCTCTTCATTTCTTCTTCTTTTTTTATTTTTTAGACAAATATAAAAAAAAAAGTTTCCAATTGAATAGGTGTGACACTGCTAAACTGCAACCAATCTATCCCCTATGCCATTTGCATAAAGCGTGTCACTGGGAGAACGTGTCGGGAATGCTTGTTGTGGTGTCATTCCCATTCCACAAAAGGAAATACAGCACGTTACTTTTCTCCCGTGTTGTTGTTGTTCTATATCCGTACGAGTGGGACTGATTAATAGACCATCACCCGATACCTATACCAGCAGGTGCTTCCCTTCATTCCAGTTCGTTCGCGGTGACAGAAGTCTAGACCCACTTACAAATGAATATTCTAAAGGACTGCAAGCAGCTTGTTGCTGTACCATACCGTATGGGAGAATGTGTATACTGTTAACAATAGGGGCGCATAATATGCGCTAATTTGTCTCACCGGATAAAATACGTTGAAAGTTTTATCCAACCCCAGGTCCGGATATGCCAGTAAAGTACTGTCAAGGGACGTGTTGAGCATTTTCTTTCTATATTTATATTTGTGTAAATAATAGGACCCTTTAAGTTGTCAGCGTTCAACAGAATGACTCGATCCATGTTCTCACCCCTCTCAAACATCTCCAGTTCGTTTGTAAAAAAGTGTGTTAGCGCGGTTTGTAATATCCTTGGCGTGCCACAGTGTAGAGTCCCACTTGGCTTCCGAATGACAGGTTAATAGCTTCAAATATAAATAAGGCCCCGGGCTACAGTTTTGACTGCTCTTAATTGAAGGCACCGAAGGGCTGCTCCGAAAAGGAAGCTGGTCAAGCTCATATACTTGAAAAGCGCAGCCAAATATAGTTAGCATGTTGGCTTTTGTTGTGAAGGGATGTGGTGCGGTGCGCGCGGATATTGAATAGTCGCAGCACGCTTGCTGCGACTGTCTCCAGGACGTCAATAGACTCCCGACCCGTGTTTTTAGGTCCCACACTGCGACGATATGATCCGTCTTTTACCGCTTTATAATTGCCCCCATATCGAGCTTTTGCCTCCTCGTGTCTCGTCAGATTGGTTTCGCACACCATGCTAAAATACTCCCCCAACCGAGTCATGCTGCTTTGCTCACTAGGAACGATGGCAGGGGACACTACAACCTCAAGGACCTCGGAGCAGCCACAAGGCAGCAAGACCAGACGTTTTTATTTTATTTTTTGGCTACTTTTTTCCGAATCATGCCCAAAAAAATTGTCTTGAACGAACGTGTGACTCCTCTCTGTGCTAACCACATTATCCGTGATCTGGCCTTATTTTCCCCAAAGGAAAAAATAAAGAGAAACAAAAAAAGGTACCATTCCTCGATACTACAGTTGTATAAAGCCCACATGGGATTGGTTGAGAGTAATTGTAATCAAGTAAAAATTGTAATTTTGTAATTTTTTGTAAAGGGTCCCGCCACAGTTGCTGTAGATGCTCGGGACGTCAGGACGCCAGGACGCTCCTAACGACGCTTTAAGGAACCGAAGAATACAAACAGCGTAAAAATCTCGTGCCGTGATTGGCCCGGGAGGTGGATCATGAAACGGAGAGAAGCGTGCAGGTCTTCCAATGAACAAGGCGGGATGAATGCCGGAGGATAGTGTTTCCCCGCAGGAGGTTAAGAGGCGCGACGCGCGTTGCAACGAATAGCACGGCCCAAGAGCTCGGTCCCCGCTGCGCAAGGCATTATTCTCGAGTCCGGCGTCCTAGCGTGAGCATGACCGCTGCCGCAGCCCTGAGCGCCTCCGTGATGGATCATGGCCAACACCAGCACGGCAACTACAGAGCTTCGCCGTACCACCATCACCCGCACCACCACCACCATCACCTCCACCACATCCACGGCCACGGCCATCCCGCTTTCAATGGAGTCGGAGTAGCTGCTGCCGGAGTGACAAGTTTCGGTTTCGGTCCTGTGCCTCCTCAGTTGGGCAGTGGCGTTGCAGGAGATCACACGACGACGACGACGAGTACGACGTCCAGCGGCAGTAATAATATCACAAGCAGTACCCTGGATTGCAGCAGCACCATGCTGAATCCTTTCATGGACGCGGGTGCCCACATGGCGGGGCTCAAGCTGGGCCCTGCTGGACATCACGCGGATCATCAGGGACAACATTTCGGTCAAGCGCCCGGTTACCCAGTGCCTGTGTCGCATCATCACGTGTCGCATCATAGTGTGTCACATCATGTGGGTTCTTACGCGGCACGGGATTTTTTACTCCGGCGAGACATGTCTTCTTTGGAAGGACATCCCGCCTTGGCCGCCAACAATCAGCATCCTCACCATCCTCACTCGGTGTTTATGGGGCCGCCCGACCACGGCGGGCCCCCGCATGCCGGCCACGCCGCGGTCTTGTTCCCCGGCCTGGCCGAACACCACCACCAAGCCGCCATGAATCAGCAGATGCGAATCCCCATGGACATGTATTCGCGAGCGGATCAATTCCACGGCGGTATGGCCGCCGCGAATCAGTTTCATAACGCCATGAATCCGATGGCCGGAATGGGACCCATGGGTGGCATGGGACCCATGGCTCATCATCCTCACGCTCCCGGAGCTTTCTTCCGCTATATGCGGCCTCCCATCAAGCAAGAACTCTCTTGTCTCTGGGTCGAGCCGGATCAGCCCTCGCCCAAGAAAACTTGCAACAAAATGTTCAATTCCATGCACGAAATTGTGACACACATCACCGTGGAACATGTAGGTGGACCCGAATGTACCAACCATGCCTGTTTCTGGCAAAGTTGTTGTCGAAACGGACGGCCTTTCAAAGCCAAGTACAAGCTGGTCAATCACATCCGAGTGCATACTGGTGAAAAACCCTTCCCTTGTCCGTTCCCCGGATGTGGCAAAGTTTTTGCACGCAGTGAAAATCTCAAAATCCACAAAAGAACCCACACAGGTAAGCCTACATTTTTAAGTTTACAAGAAATACCCCATCCATTTCTCACTTCATTTGCCGCGGCAATCAGTCTTCTTGCCCCTCCGTTTACCATGGCCAAAACACGGCTTGTAATGCTTGCCAAACGCAACCGTCAGTCCCCGTAGGTCTTCTTTAACCACCCACACAAGTGTTTCAGTGCAAATTTGAATGATGGTGGGTTTTCCCCAAAGTAGCATTCAGTCAAATTCCTCTTCCGTCAACGTCAACTTAACAGTGATTCCCAGTTCCCATGCTTTTTCCACCGTCTTAAACAACGCAGTTGGTAAAAGGATTGGCCACACTGTTTAGTCTTCTTTAAGGGAATAGAAAACGAAAAAATTTACCACAGCTTCCCCAGTGGAGATTTCCCGACGGACAGACCGAACTGAACCAAAGGGAATATTGAAAAGCTCAGGTAAAACTTGCGCTGTGGCAGGTATACGCAACAGGATCCGGCTCAAGTTGAACGCTCGCCTGTCCGTATCTTTTACCCATATAATAACAGACAATCAGCCACTCGAGACTTTGGACAAAGTTGCGAAAGATGCAGATCTTTCGAAACATTGACACCGACCCACTTCTAGGTTGTGTCTGCGGGCTTTTTGGTCAAGCTACCGTAATCTAATTGAAGAATGACAAGTTTGTATCAGTCATGTAAATCTGGTTTGCAGCTTGTTGCTTTCTGGGTTTTTGCCCCTCTTTTCGCTTGTCGTCACCCTAATAGCTCTCTTTTCTCTCGAGCTGCGCTAACCGTAGATCCTATAGCCAGATTTTACAAACGATGCAACCACAGATATCCGATCTCATTTCGGGGGTGTCGAGTACGAGTACTACAAGTGTTTATAAGCTTTACCCCCCGCCCCTTCGTAAACACGTGGCATTTCCGGATAATTTGTGAACATGGAGTTGTGTCTTGATACACAAACATTCCCAGTTAATCCTACGCCTCGTAATTCCGCAGGAATTTTCCCAAGATTTTTCTTCACCGTGGCCTCACGAGACATATTTAAAGTGCTAGAAGGGCCCATATCTTCTGAGTTACCTTCCCTCATGGAACTCCACAGCATTCCAAAGGTGCTCTATCCGAACAGTTTTACGACCGCGACCACTGCCACCCATAAAACCTTTTTCCGTTGTCCAAAAAAAAAAAATTCGCCAAAATCTCCTTGTTGTCTACCTCCTTCTCCTCCGCGACTCACCTTTTCTTTCGGGCTATATGTCTGTCTCTCTCTTCTATTCTTTCTCTCGTGTCAGAGCTCTATAGTTCCGCTCATTATAGTAACTTGGGTGCTGTTTGAAAAATACTCCGAAGGGACGTCTTTCGCTCCTTCCTCCCAGAAATCGAAATCCTCGAGTATTCAGAGCAACCAAGTCAATCCTATAAGTCAGTAAAATGCCAAAAGTGTACCTCTGTTGGGAGGAAGAAGCTTTGGGTTAATGAGGTCCCTTAAGTCCTCTTGTTCCCCTAAAACCTAAAACAAGCCCCCCCCCCTGAAACTGTGTCCTCTCGTCTTCCAGTCACCTTGACATCTTTGCCTTTTAATTGCTGTGTACTTGAAGATTTCCTAATCACTGCTAGTCACCACCCCCTTTTCTGAAACTCTATAAGCTCATTTTGGCTACAAAAGTTATTCTTTTCATCTTGTGTCCTTCCCAAGTCCATGTTCAATGTAAGAAAGGTTTGACTTGGACAATGAGCAATGGTCAAGCAGATTGTGCAAGTCTTGGGGAGTTGTTTCCCTTTTTGGCCCCCAGAATCTGAATCTTGACGCTTGGAATGGCTCTGAAAAGGCAGCTCGATACCAACAATAGGGTTTGATAGTTGCTTCGAACATGACTGCTAGCAGCAAGGTCCATTTTCTGTAGATTCAGCGTTGACGATGAGGCTAATGAATAGAATAGACTTGGGTTAATGCGAGGTAATGGGCGTTTGGCCACGCTATAGGATTTTTTAAAGATTTACCTTGGTTCTGCTATTGCCTTCTTTCAGGTTTTCCCTTCGATTCATTTTGACAGACGATAGTGACCTAAAAACAAATTTTTAGCAAAAGTTGTTTACATGTCATGTCCGCTTCGACTATCTACGGCGCTTTTGCAACGTTTCTGGGCAAATGCAGACGTAGATAGTATACTTGATCCTTTCCTTTACGGTTACCAGGGAAAAAGATTCGGAACCAGCCTCTTGATATGCTTTTCGCTCCCGAGGACTGGCAAGCAAGGGGGAAAGGCTAAAGAATATATCGTCTGTAACGGTTAGGTGTCTCTAATTCATTAAGACGGACGTTTCCTACCACGTGTTATGTGTTATGTCTTTCGGTCTTGGTTTGTTTTATTGCAGAGGCCTGTGTTTGTTTGCTACGCCTTGACACCTTCTCCCTTCATCCCATATATCACCTCGCACCCAGTCCAATCAAGTCTCCACAGCTCAGCCAGCTTGTGCTTATACCCACACATAACACTATACAACTTTTACCTTGTTATTCTTAAACCCGAAGGCGTCCTGCCCAGTTTGCTCTCCAGCAATTAATTCGCGAAATCGAAGCAAACCTTTGCTCTAGTCCCGACTGCCAAAAAACGTTCGAAAACGTCTGCTTTACTTAGGGCGGAACTTCCCAAATGCTCGACGTCAACACAAAACGTTCGAATTTTTCCCGAACCTTTGGCTGCGGGAAAAACGTTCGATTCTCTGCTTATCTGGTTACAGAGATTGTACTAAAGCAATTTCTGCTTCCCACAGAGTAACTTAATCTTTAATAGCCCCTTGCATTGGTTTTCCCAGCCCAAAACAAAAGCAGTTTGTTGTATAGAGAGGTCTAAAAACGCCGTTTGCATGGCGTCCAGGGGTTGGGTTGTCTAGCAAAACCAAAACCATATAGGAAAGGTTTCCTATTCATGCCAAATACAGCCGTACAGTACTTCGCTGCTGCTGCTGTTGTGCTGTCGTAAGTTGACATGATTGTACAGTACAACGAACAAGCTCTCCTCCTCCTTCACCCTCTTTTTTTTTCTCTCCCTGTGCTGTAATGCGCCCCTATACTCCCTAAAGCTATCAAACTATATAAACCCTCCGCCCCTGCGCGGTTATCGCCTCATTAACTAAACCTGGGACTGGTAGGCGAATTAATTCCGAAAAATAAACTCCATACCGTTCGGTTTCTTTGGCATCGTTTCCCGACCTACGCACCACGTAGGGAGTAAAAAAAAGGGCCATTCCAGTAGCTGTCATTTCATGTGTATGTAAATATTTTGAATCAGACGCAGGGGGGAAACTTGGGGCCGATGAGTTGGACAAGTCCAAATATTTCTGCTGGTGTTACTGCACGCTGGCAGCGATGACATGCAAACGACCTTTTGATTATAAAAAGCACAGCCCAGACCCCCTTCTCTTGTCGCCTTTGTTTAATATTAAAACTGGCTCTAATTACCCTGCCCCGCTACGCTGATTTGCATACTGGGTTAAAAATACTTCTTTGACTTAAGCTCCATAAAAAGCTTCATAACAAGTCTCGAGTACAAAAACACGGTTTCAATTTCCCGCAAAAGCAAGCTAAAAGTTTTCCAACTACTTTCCTTTATTTATCTGACGCAAGGTTCATTGTTTCTACCGTTTATCGACAAGAATGAAACACTCTTTACCGCGTAAGCATGAGATTTCATTCTTGGCTTGCCTCTTCCCCGGTCTTTGGTCTTTTTCTCCACATCTCATTGTCGGGCTCGTTTTTCGCTTGGTGTGTTATGGATTTATTTCCCACCAGTCTCAGACTTGACGTGGCTAATAAAGGAACTCTATCCACAGCCTGCGTTCTCTTCGCTATATATCCACACTATATGTCGGACTTGCCTCACTGCCCAGGTATTATGTGTTGACCCCTCTTGCGCCCCTATTGTACTCCCGTCAATCCAAGGGAGCTTTTCTTCAAATCCGCAAGATCTCCCCTGGATGCCTCCCTCTCTTTTCTTATGCCTTTGCCCTTCTAGTAAACTGCTCTCACTTTTCTCATATACGCTATCCACATGACCGTGCAACCAAAAAAGGAGGACATAAACCAATATTTCTATACTAGAAAGAGTGGGGCAAAAAACAACAACTGTATAGCGGCCATGCACACGCGTATTCATCTGGCTCCTAACGTTCTTTTTGGCTCTATTACCCGCAAATATCGGCTCAATGATTCGAATAATGCTTTGCGGCGAGTAGCAGGGATTGTGGATATTGTGCCATATGGGTGATGGCACGTGCCTCCCCAAAATAATCTCACAGATTTTTAGGGAGTTTGATATACTATATAAGATAATCGCAGCTAGTTTATTTGTGACTCAGCTCGTAAAGGAAAAACGACGTTGCAGATCTATTTATGTCATTATTACGACACATCTAAATTTACTTATTTATTTTCTAAAAAAGCAGCACCAAAGGAAAAGATTGTATAACCCGAGAAAGAAGAAGGAAACGAGGGTGGGTAGCCAAGCCAAGTTATATTATAAGCAGAATCGATCCAGTGCATTGGGATCAAGGGTCTATTACGGTTTCGTGTTTGAGCAAGCGCAGGAAACCCGGTTAGTGCAGCGCCGGAATAGTTTATCAAGTTTTCTTTCCTTTTTAACCCGGAATTTATGCAAGACGTTTATTACCGTTGCACACACCTACTTGTTCAACTTGTGTTACTATAACTGCAACTTTATGCAAGAAATGCAAGTTTGAAAGCAAGTACACGTTGTACGACACAAAGTTGGGGGGTTATAGGGTGAAGTTCGGAGTATCCGGAGCGAGGGAGGATGGAAGAAGGAGAATGGAAGACAGAGAGGTGTTCGGTTGCTGTCATTCTCACCTGGAGTTGGGATAAATTGAACGTTATCAGCAACCTGTCACAAGGTAATAGGAGTAATTCCTTACCGGAACAGAAACGCAACAAGCATGCGAACGAGAAAGCAATCACGAATAGAATCAACGCTCTCTTACCCCCATTGCCTGACTGTTTCCCCCAGAAAAAAATATATATATTTTCCTAAATGTCTCCTTTCTAAGACTAAACGGGAAATCCAAGGTCTAGACACGTCGATTCCTCGTTTGTAAATTGCGAGGGAAATTTAGAGGAGCAGAAGCCCAAGCCGTGACATTTTCTCGACGTTAATCCTAATATAAGTACGCGAACATAATTCAGAACCCTGGGGGCATTATATAGAGTTTTATAAACGACAGCCAAGTAACTCCATTCACTTTCCCTGTGGGTTGTGATATTGTGAAGCCTATTTTTTTAAAGGGAAGATTTTCAGGCTTGGAGAGCATTCTTTGTATTCGTTGAGGCGAACAGAGCATCAACGAACCGAGTTTTTCTTCCAAGATATTCCGGCAAAGGTGTATAGATATATATATGTATATTCAAAAGAACGCTAAAAAGAAAATTATGACGTGTCGCCAACATGGGCAGCGGTGTGTTTCCTCGCCTTTAGTCTGCCTCTTCTTTTCTGCTTCAGCAAACTCTCGAAAAATGTTCGATTTTCCCGAGAACCTCCTGCGGCCATAAGAAAAACGTTCGCTGCCAGTCCGGCGCTGTCGCCAAAGTTCCAGCAAGCCTGGCTGGCTGGACAAGACGCCTTTTAACTCCTACCAGCTATCCAACTGTGACGGTTACTCAAGCTAACGTGAAGGATCTTTGGAGTATTTTGACGAGGAGCTAATTGAGAGTCCCGAGTGGATTTTCAAGCGTTTAAACATCCCTCCGCACACACCATAAAGGCGCGTATGTTCTTGTACTGTCGGCAGCGCCGGGAGAGCGACTTGAAAACCTTTTATCGATTCTCGCCCCTTACCGGTAACCCAGGGGAAAAGGGAGAAAAATAGTTAACAATGGAAACGCAAGTCTTTCGCTCTAGATTTTACGCTCCGACAGGAAATAAAACGTAAAAACCCGTAACACCTGAAAGATCGATTATTACGAGTTATTGCATCTTAGATTTATACAACCGAACACCCCAGACCAGGTGCGAATCATATAAATTTACACACTTGGAATTTATTTCTAATCATGCTCGGCAAAAAAATTTCTTTTACCTTTTATTCTATATTAAATTGTGATATTACTTTAACGTTGCAACACAAAATATTAGTATAAACTGTACTACAAACAAACATAATTCGAAAGCATTTCACTGTCGCAGTTTGTAAGATTAAAATGAAATATGTTAAACACAATTAGGCGCTAACTTAGGAAATTGCATCACGTATATTATACACGTGTGTTATATATGCGTATGTTTTTTTAAATTTATGGAACTCTATTTTAAGTGCGTAAATCATGTCGAAAAGTCGAAAGAAACTATTTGTTTATGGGGGATTGATCCGTGTCTATAGCTAGTACCTCTATATCATGAAATTGACGACAGTTAGTTGCATAATTCTATATAGGAATGATACAGAAACTTATTTAATGTAGTGAAGGTACATGTACGTTTATCTCTAGAAAATGAAAGGAAAAAGGCAGAAAAATCCCTCTAAAATAACGGGCGTGCCGAACCTGAATGAGCGGTAAACCAAACACCAATTGAACGATGTGACCCTTGGGTCAGTTCAAGTCCTGTTGAACCTTTTGTTACAACGCTCAAGCTTTACTCCAGTAACAAAAATTCCCTCCAATTCGGATCCCTTAAAGACAACAAAAGAAGAACAATAAAGGCTCTCTCATCGGAATTACCGGTACACAAGCTCCAGTTTGGCCGTGTACCTATATCTAACTTGCTCCTCGCTACCTTGTGATGGCCTAAAAGGACCTGGTCGGCAGCGAAGCAACGTCAGGCCGAGTGAGGGGGGGGGGGGCATGGTAGTAGTTCATCACCTTGTCAGCCTCTCTTGAGCTTCCCGAATAGGTCCGGAAATTTTTTCTCCTGTTTTTCCCTTCCTTTGGAGCTCACAAAACGTTAGAATATGCTTCAAACGCAGGTGTTCCAATCAAGCCTCCGCACACTGAAAAGGCGCAGGAATGCCTCACTGGGGCACATCACAGCCCCATTCTCTTCCACTGGAGGACTCTCATCATCTATCATCGACTCTTTCACCCCCAAGTCCTCTCAAATACCTCTCCTTCCGATCCAAAACTTCTTAAAGTAAAAAACCAAACCCCCAATTTTTCTTTGATTTTTAAAAAACCAAAAACAAGAGTAATGAAGTTCATGAATCTAATTTGCGTTCTATTTTCTCGTTCGTTTTAGGCGAAAAGCCCTTCAAGTGCGAATTCGACGGCTGCGATCGACGATTCGCCAACAGTTCCGACCGCAAGAAGCATTCACATGTGCACACGTCAGACAAACCCTACAATTGCAAAGTGCGCGGCTGCGACAAGTCCTACACCCACCCGTCGTCCTTACGCAAACACATGAAAGTGCATGGGAAGAGTCCCCCGCCCTCAGGCTCCGCCTACGACTCGGATAACAATGAAAATGAATCCGATAGTGATTCCTCCCCTTCTCCGTCCCCTTCGCCCACGCCTACCCTCCCCAACAACAACAATCCTAACCAAAATACCAACGCGACCACCACTTTGCCGGGCAACAACAACAATAACAATCATCACGCTGCCGTGCTCGTCCCGGGCCACACGTTACTCGGCGCCCCTATCGGGAACAACCATCCCCACCCGGCCACCAACTTGTCGGAATGGTACGTGTGCCAAAGCGCGGCCGGGATGCCCACGCCGCCATCGACGGAACACTCACCTATCGGCGCCGTGGTATCGCACCTCCACCATCCGGCTTCCTCCGTCGCCTACTGACATCCGGCGTTTCGGTGAGCGATTCTCGCGATCCTGATTCATCACCTCCCCATGAATCGGCTTCGCAGCGTCGCTCACCGAACCGAAATCGCCGATCCTCCCCTGATATCCGTGTACATATTTAGTCCTGACTCTGCAAAAGAAGTCTTACCAAGTGGAATTGTGTTTGATTTTTTTCCTGTGCGGTCTGTGCTGCTCAACGATTGTCCCACCAAGAACACTTTGTCCAAAAAGTTGAAAAAGTAATATCCAACACCTGAATGGGAAATGAAAGAAGCTGCCTGCCCCTAATGACGTCACAAGACTCACAACAAATACACACACACACACCTTGTACCATAACTGCTCGTGATCCAGCTTTGTATACATTTTTTTCTCCCTCCTCATTCTATCTGTCTCAGATATTTCTCACTACATGATTGTGAATACCAAATGCAAATTGTCTTTACGTAAAGAATCACACGACCCATCGATCTTTTCATTTCGTCGCTCGTCAAACGTGATAATTAAACCCATTTTTCTTTCAGCATTCGGATTCTTTGGATTCCTAAAAACGATTCAACCACTTTCGTTATTTTTTCTGACTTTTTTTCGCTTTTAGGCCTAGAACTTTCAATTTTTTCCATCCATGGGCAACGACCTCTTTAGCCCAAACTCTTTAGCACGACCAACAGTCAGTCACGACAATCTATTGAAAAATTTCCCTCTAAAGTCACAAAGCAAAACGAGAAAGAGCGAGAGAGAGACAGATACAGAACGAGAGACAGAGAGAGAGAGAGAGAGAGAGAAGAGGCCTATTTACGATTGCAATGCTTGACGTACCGAGCAAAGAAAAAAATTGAAGTAACTTACGAGCCTAGCCCACAAAACAGTACAGAGTCGACTGGGAGTAACGGTCTTCGCTATGCCTAAGTCTATCTCAAGGCTTGGAAGCAAGGTGTTACCTTAAGCCAGGGGAAAAAAGATTGCCCAGGTGTCTTAAAAGTGTTTAGGACTGCAGCAGAATTTCCAAGCTGACTTGGCAACTTTCATTTACGCCATCTTTAACGCTGAGCAGCTCTTCAAAACCTGTAGATGAGAGAAGCAGCAGAAAAAAGAGAAGAAAAAATCTTGGACATTCGTCCAGTTATATGGGGACGATGAACGGAAGGCATCGAGGAGGCCACTTTGGGTGATGCATTCTTTCTCAACGCTTACAAGCACCAAGTTTGACGCTTGTCAGGCGATTAGCTCCGTCTTGACAAGTGCCAAACAGCCTCTTTTGTGCCCGGATTCTTTCACTGCTTCACGGAAAGCGATCATCATCTTAAAAGACAAGAGCCCACAGCCTCCCCAGGCCATATTTAATGCATCAATTGTGGGGCAAGCATCAATTTGGAGGAGCTCGTGCTAACTTTTGTCTAACCTATGACAATACGAACCAATTATTTCTTAAATTCAATCTCCCATATTTTATTTTCATATTTACTTCATTTTTTATGATTATTTCCAATTTCATTTTTAATACTCGGATTTTCTTTTCTTTTCGGATTTACTCGGTTTTCTTTCGGATTTTCATCTTTCCTAGATTTTTGTAAGTAAACAAGGACAACTGATTAGCTTTAGACCACTCATTAGGCTTTGTAAAACACTTGGGGAATGTTTTGATACGGTAAAACGGGTGGTCCATGGGGACCATGGGAGGAATTTTCGTTGGCGCGTATTTCCCCCACAGCGTGAATGGAAACGTATAATCCTAATTCCTAAACTAAGCAAATTGGCCATTCCTTCTCCGAGTCCGCTGACACCTTGCTGGTCAAATTTGCATGAGATGAGAAAACACCAGCGTTTTTCCGAGGTGGCCATGTTCCCACGTTGTGTTCCAAGATATACCTATACAACAACGTTACTTAGTCGAACCTTTCCTCCTTCTCTGGGACCTTTCCATCTCCTCCCGAAGGAAAAACGAGAAACCAAGAGTTCTTCTCTTCTCTACCACCAGGTCAGGGCTGTCAGGCTTACAAAATTGACTGCATACATAAAAAGCTTGTGCTTGGGACCCTTGAAAATGCGGACATTGTAGGGACCAGCTTTTTTTCCGGTATTTTTTATTTCTTTTATTTTTAACCACGGCGTTTTTGCATCGTCCAGTGCTAAATAACGCCTGTACTCGCACAATCTGCGCCCTACGTACGCCATGGATTGCGGAGACCGTCTTAACAGAAGCCAGTTTTTCTTAGCGGTGCAAAAGAAGCTTTACAACCCCCCAACCTCGAAAAAGCGAAGGAGGCGAAAGCCCCAGAATTAAGCATCCTCGACCAAACCTAAAGAACGAGCCCAACCGGGTCCATAATTCACCCTGGCGTACAGGTAAAAAAAAAAAAAAAAAAAAAAAAAGACGGAGAAGAGAACTAAAGAGAGAAGAAGAGACACCGAGGAGGACCTTTCAGTTTTTTAACAGCGACACCAAACATCTTAGGAATGCTTATGATGGTTGATGCCACATCCTCTTCCGTAAATCTTCCGTGGTGGATTTCCCCTCTTTCACCGTTAGGTTTCATTAGCCATTTTTCCCTTAATTTTCTTGACTTTTAAAGTTTTAATATTTTTTTTCTCTCTCAGTTTGCATTTACCCATTTACAGCCCCCAGGGTTTCATAATCCGACGCAGAATTAAAAAGAAGAGGGAGATGTATGGGCTAAACTGTACTGTACATTCTATATAGCACCTGAGACGGTGAGATGTGAGGAGCTATCCATTACAAACCAACGCCTCGCCCATATAACATTGTGTGGTGTCCGTACGACAAGGATGAAGACAAACTGGCACTCCCCCCGCGCAGCGCAGCATTTCCCGGGGAAATCCATCTCCGTCGAGCAACGTATTACCTCACACAGTTAAAATACCCGTAGGGTGATACCACCAGATCCCTTATAAAAAATCCACTTGCGCCCTTTTTCGGACTCTCTTGAAATTAAAAACGCCATAATTCAAAAGAAAAGAATTTCAGAATTTCACAAAAACTTTTTTTGGGGCCCCTAATTTTTATTTGATGTATTGTGGGTTTTGTTGTTCGGTTCGGGTTCGTGTCATTTTGGTGTACCCAAGTGGGGGTGCGAGTCCCAAAACATTTTAGAAGCAGCAATATTGTCACCTAGAGGTGACAAGCTATCAGTCCTCCCGTTTGGGGTTTGATTACGAGTTAACTAATGTGTGGTCTGGGCCGTAGCGAGATGCAGCAAGATGATAAGAGGTAAGGTAACTCGATAAGAAACACCCGGTCTCCCCTCCCCTCCCCAAAAAAGTGCTGGGAGTCCCATTTACAGTATGCAAAGTGGGTCTTATTGCCTTCGGGCCAAAAGGGAAAAAAAAGAAAAAAAAAGTTTTTAACATCTTTAAAAGCTGGTGTGGTGGACCGTCGATCAAGTCACCTGACTTGAATTGAGCAATGAGTCTGGCAGAGCCCGGGACATTTGTATACCTGGATATACATCCCAAGAAAAAAAAGAGCCAGCCTAGACAGAGAAAAGAGAGGGAGAGAGAGACTGAGAAGTGCGAGAGAGAGAGAGAGACTTCTAATGCAATGCATTGCCTGGCCTCGTTTTACAACTGCAAAAGGCAACCTTGGGCATGGTGTAAAACAAGTAAAACTATCCATCTTTGTAAATATGAAAGATATCACACTGTCTCAAAATACTTTCGTCTCATGATGGACTTGTAGGGTGTCTGAGCCCCCCAAACATTTTGAGTTATTATTATTTATTTGGATTTTTTTTTTGGAGAAAAGGAAACACGAGTCGACCAAGGCGAAGAGGACCTCGCGTGCGGTGAAGGGGCGTGTTAAGTGTTATAAGTTTGGTGGATACATGAGGATTTGTAAGCTCCTTGTCTAACAGCAGCTTGTTGATGAAAACTTGAAATGAATGGGGGGCAGCCACGCCTACTTAGCTTAAACCTAACCTAATAAGCCTCGGCCAAGCTTTCCTCTCACGGGCGGTGTATATGCATACAACAATCGGGAACGCATAACTCACGCCTCCTTCAGAAAACTCGCGTTAATGAAGAACGGGGTTTCCTTTACCTTGATTCCTGGCTTTGCTTTTAAAAAATCCTTCAAAATCTTCAAACCAAGTAGCGCAAACAGGTGCTCCAGAACGTCGGGCCAAAGGACCCTCGGATTCCATCTGGAATGAAAAGTAAGAAGACGAATTATTACTCAAAAGATCTCAAATTCTAATTCAAACTCTTCCTCGAAAAATCTCCAATATTTCTCAAATTCTAATCTAAACAAATATTTAAAAAATCTCAAATATTTCTCAAATTCTAATCCAAACACTTACTCAAATAATCTCCAATATCTATCAGGTTCTAATTTAAACAATTACTCAAAAAATCTCAAATATTTATCAAAATCTAATCCAAACAATTACTCGAAAAATCTCAAATATTGCTCAAATTTTAATCCAAATATTAAAAAAGATTTCTTTCCTAAAAGTATTTGGTTGCCAGTATAATAATCTACAAATGGGTGGCGACGGCGTTTAAACGACACAATTTAATAATAATAGCCGTAATCCAATGCCGGTAATTTTTTAAGAAAAAAAAATATGAATTAAACTTCAATACAATGTGAATCTATAACAGAAAGCCTGACTGCAAGTTTGTAGACTTTAAGAAGGAAATTCTCGGGAAAATATTTTAAAATGTTTGGAATTTTTTTTTTGGCAAGTCGTCAATTCTTTACAAATTTAAATAAATGACCACTAAGGTAAAAAGAAATAGTTTTTACCACAATTTCCATGTAAAAAGGCAATGGGAAAAAGTCCCCCTACACCTCGGATGTTATATCTATCTATAAGGTATGCACACCATGAGCGATCCATGCTTGGGACATTCCAATGTCCTGCTCTAAATGAAGGCGGCTGATTTACGGGGCAGGGTCCCGCTCAGCCAGCTCACAGGCCCGCCAGGTAACGCCTGCCACCCCAGGCTTTTACATCTGGCCTTTTCTTTTTTCTCAAACCATGTTCTGCATTGCTGGGCTCATACACTGGTCTTCCCCTGGCCAAAAAGGTATCCCAAGACGCGTTGCGTAGGCGCTATTTCTCGCTTTGCATTGCCTATTGCGTGCTTTCCAAGTGGCATCGGAATGCGATTGGAATGCCGTACTAAAAACGACCCTTGGGACTTGGGCTCTTTGCCTCTTTTGAGAGCACGTCACGATCACGGATGAGAGTGACGGGAGAGCTCGGAGGCATTTTTTTTCTCACTTTAATAAAACAAAAAAAAAGAGAAAAAAAGATGAAGACATGTTAAGGAGTATCCACGTGCCTCTTTTAAACTCCTTTGCAGTTTTCCATGGAAGACGATGAGCAAACGAGACTCGTCTTCAGCTCTTGGGAGCATTCCATAAGGCAATTTCCAAAACTGACTTGCAGCCGGAGTCGAAAGATGACCCAACGCTTGATTACTGGCGGTGCAAGTCATCCTCGCGTCATTAACTGTACAGGGAAACAATCAAGCTGACAACCTCAAGCTTAAAGACTTTGCTCCAACAACAACAAGGACCAGATGAAGTAGGGAAAAAAGCGCCAGGGAACACAGAAATGGTGCACACGAAAAGTTTTCTCATCACAAAACGAACCACACCTGTAACCCACTCACAAGGATGTGTGAGTGTGAAGCATGACTTAAAAAAGACCTTCCAAACTGAGCTTCTTATCGCTGTCTGTTGACTGAAAAGCCCGATGACAAGCTGTCCAACAACCCATTAACGTTCTTTTTTACCCTTCAATCTCCCTTTAAAAGCTGAGACGCAAAGGTCAACGCTATACGACACTTGACAGTGTACATCGCTTTTTGCAACGAGTATATTACGAACTTAAAGTACTAACAATCTATTTATGCATATTCGCTCCCAGAACAGGCCCAACTCTAAACCGGCTTTTAGCGCCAAGAATGAATTTTCTGGTTCTATGTATACGTTCCCGTCCCATAACAACTGCCTAACAACGCTTCAACTCCACCAATCCATCACTACAACAACGAATATTCTTCTACCTACAACAAACTGTTGCTGCTTGAGGGGCAAGAATGAATTTTGCGACCTTACGTCGGTTAAGGTACGATTTGCAAGGTACGATCCACATTGAATCGGTTAAGGTATGATTCACACTGATTTTTCTTACGATTGACGATAAATAAATCCCCCCTCCATAGAGTACAAAATTTTACCCAATAAATATCTTCCAAACAGAGCAAGAAATATAGTTTCGAAGGATAGGTTTCTTTGGATCGCTCGCAAAGTTGTAATTAAGCAACTAAAAAGGAATTTCGAAAAATATTGTGATATCCGAGAGCTTGTGTTGTTGTTTCAAGCATAGAATGAAACAGTATAACTAGTAGGCCTAAACACGCACCGTAAGCCACGCCGTAACACCTCCATGTCGTCACGATCCAGTGTTTGCACGCCAGTAGCTCATGAAAGGCTCTTCAGGAAAACTTAAAAGAAATTTCCCTATTCTTAGACCAATGTAGACTACAAACATAGATCAAAAGGCCTGTGGTACCCGAGAGCTTGTGTTACTGTTTCAAGCATACAGTAACTATAGTCAACACGCACCGTAAGCCACGCCATAACACCTCCATGACGTCACGATCCAGTGTTTGCACGCCAGTAGCTCATGAAAGGCTCTGCAGGAAAATTTAAAACACATTTCCCTATTCTTAGAATAATGTATACAAGCATTGATCAAAATCCTGACATGTGATTTTTGGTGGCTACTGCACTTTTTAAAAACAGAACAGGTTTCCTAACGGAAAGGGGCGTTTTACCACGGAAAACGTTGGGTTAGACCGTTAGGTTTGTATTTTTACATGTGAAAAGCGCTCAAGTATAGCCTATAGAGAAGAACGTTTAGTCGCGTAGACAGTACCCAGCGAAGAATCATCCCTCGTGGAAAAGTCAAAGTCAAGAGGACAGGAGAAGTCATCACAGAGTCACTCCAAGGAGTCTTTGTTGACTTGCTTCGCATAGGGGGACTCATCTTCTCATCTTCCGTTCGAGTACAAGGGCTATTATAGCGCTGGGTTTGTATGTCTATGTATATGCGTGCGGCGCATCCCCTGGCCCTTTATAGAATAGCATACAGAACCGCGGAGAATCTCTCTCTCGCGTTGGGAGAGTTTATATTGTCATTGACACAATAGACCGTGACCCTATTGAACACGCATTGACCCTCTTCAAACCTTTGGCTCGCATGGCACCCAAGTACTCTTCTATGACATAATGGCTGGGAAAATGGATAAAAAGTCCAAAGAAAAACCTCTGCATTTTGGGGAGTCTATCGTTCCTCAACTTGTTCTCGCGGTAAGAATTGCGGGGACAAAAGACGACAATATGTGTGTTTCCCCATGATTACAGCTTTTCTTGTCGAGGATCTCCCAGTAAAAGTATGCGACTTTGGCACTACCGCATCTTCCCTACAAAAAGCCCCCTCTGAGAAAGTCGAGTGGCATCCTTGGAGTCCTGACGTCCTGACCACGCCTCTAATAGCGAGTACAAACTGTCTTTAAAAAATCTAAAGAAATACGCCAACCCCAAAAGGAGGGAGACAAAGTTTTCCAGAAAACCCCTTTTGGGTGCTTCCTTATTTTCCAGCAGTATTCCAATTGCGGTCGGCCGAAAAGAAGTTTCTCTAGTTAGGTTCAAACTCTATTACAGTCCTGTCCCAGTCCCAAGTTCATTTGTCTTCCAGTGGGCCTAATGGTTTCCAAGGTGGACACTAGGATTTGACATCGGAATGCTCCAAGATGTTGTAAAAGATATCCCTAAGCTAGCCTGTTCCCCCCCCCCCTCCATCTTGATTTGCATAGTGACAAAAGAAGTAACAACGCCCCCCAGCCCTCTTCCCGTACAGATAGCCACCTACAGCAATTGTTTCTAATACAAACTAAACAAATAAAATAAATAAAACTCTCTTTACTTCGTTCACTTCGTGCAAACGATTCAAACTAAGGGAATTCCTGGCATTCTTTCTCTTTTGACATCAACTCAACAATGTGGCGATGCTAAACATGGGAAAGTACCCCAACGTCAACTGACAAACGCTTGAAAAAGGGGCGGGGCGGGACCACGAAGGGGGGCGTGTAACCCTACTGCCACCAGGTTAAGACAGGCAGGGGGTAGGGCGGGAGAAGGGGGCTAGAGAACACCCCAGAACAAGAAAAAAGAAAGAGGGTTACGTTCACGTTCGAATAACGACAATTCCCTTGCGAGAATGACTGCGTTTACAAAGCTTCGCGCCTGTTCCTGACAACTTCCAGCGCCAGTGCCACTGCCAGACTGAATGGGGATGCTGGGAACGTGCGTACACCCTTTTCTAAATAGATCTGGGCGCATCCTGCATCCTGTTGACAATCTAAAACAAACGTGATTGACATTAAACAGCCCGCGATACCAAAACGTTTTCACGATCGTTGGGATTTTTTGTACGTTTCCAAGTACGTAAAAAAAACAAGAAAGAAAAAAAAACAAATTGAGCATAAAGCACTCTAGGGCGCTATGGTCACTTCCACATTTGCATATGACAGGTGGGGGAAGAGAAATCGACTCGGTTTCCATAAGTTTTATGCGGGGTTTGTGGCCGAGGAGGAATTCGCAACAAAAAATGAGCTACGAAAAGGGGTGCGGCTAGCTTCAGTCCATTGTTGTAGTTATACGTTAGGGACCACGAGTAACCTGGCAAGTTCACCTTTCGCATTCTTGTCTGTTTCAAAAGATACTGATATGCTTCAATATCTTGTCTGTCTGTTTCTTCATTTCTATTTTTCTATTTTTTTAAATGTTTTTTCCGCCTCGAGAACGTTTTATGTGGCGACTAAGCAAGCCAGGGCAAGTTTTCCTTTCCAAAACTTTCCAGCTTATGGATGGGCCTGATGAGCTATGACAAGCCCCATTTGCATAGAACCATGACATACGGACCAACACGCACCGTGACACTGACAAAGCACTCCGGTTGAGTCAGTTTCGTTACGTGGGCCACGAAATACCGAAAACTCCGTCAATTCTCTTGACTCTCCTCTCTCTCTCTTTTTCTTTTCTTCTCTGTCTTTACCGTAGCGCATTTTCTCGTTCCCAATAAGATCCCGCAAAGTGTCAGGTGTTGAAAGATTTTTTCTACGGTCCCTTCTTCACTTTTTCTGCGTCTAAACCCCTGTCAACTCGCTTCCTATGCTAAGCCAAACTAATTCCTTAACCCGTTAATCGATAGCTATTAGGCTTAGGTATATACCCTTGGCGTTTAGCGGAGGGGGGTTGGGTTCAGAAAGATGTTTACCATGAAATGTTCCCTATAATCTAATCGTTCTGCGTCATAGGAGTAACAATAAAACACATGCTGTTCGCTTAGGAGCTCCAAGTCGCCCGAAGTGACTCGTACGTCATTCCCGTGTCAAAAAATGTTCCAAATAACTACAGTTTGAATTGTTAGAAAAACTCCTAAAATGACACTTGAAAGCTTTTTGCAATTTACACTGATCCCAAGGCCGATAAAACCTACTTACTTAACCCCCACAAAAATAATAAAAAATAACTGCAATAATAATATAAAAATAATAATAAAAATAATAAATACATATATAATAATAATAAAATAATACTTTAAACTTTAGTCAATACTTCGTTTCTTGCGTTGAAACATTTTTATATAGTTTCAGTTTGAAAAGAAAAAGTCCAGGTAGAATATCAAGTAGTTTGCCAACGATGCATGTCTAGCAATTACAGTCAATAAAAGAGCCTATTTTGGACGATAGCAGATACAGTAAGTTAAGCGAGTTTTGATGGATGGAAGGGTCTTGAGCGAGAGCGATCATCTTTCTAGTCTAATGCAAACACCCTCATCGAGCACGGAGGCAAAAAGCGAGAGAAAAAAAGGTTCGTTTTCTGTATAATGCAATGCATGGAAGCTGTACTACAAGAACACGAACCAGAAGTCGGCGGGAGTCCGCGACGCCTCCTTTGCCACAGTGGGAAGGCCCTCTTCTGGGGTGTGTATTGCTCGCCCAATTGACGGTACATAAGCGGTGGGGGGATTTCACCCTTTAATGGCCCCAAGTCTCCTTGTTTTGAACGCTCAGAAAACAACAACTATATACACTACAGCCCACGAAGGCAGAATAATTTAGCTCCCATATTCTGACTGAAGCTTGCTGAGACTCGATAGGCCCATGACGAATTACTAAAGCATCTCGCTGTGCAACCTCATTCAAGAGCCCCCAACAGCCCATCAGGTGTTACAATCAGGAAAATGGTACTAACTACCATCAAGTACTGTCCATCCACCGCAGGAAATGTGCACCAAAGGGGGTAAGAAGGTGGCAAAAGTTAATCGAGAGCCTCTTGAAAATTGGATCTTTTCTTATTAAAAAAAACCCTTCCCGTCAGTTTTTAACGCATTTTAACGAAAATATTCCTGTTATTCCAACAATATTCTATACTATTCCAATAATATTCTAGGAATAAAAATATACTTAAAATATTAAAAAATATATTTAAAATATATGAAACATATTTGAAAAATACATTTAAAATATTAAGAATATTAGAATATGATTTCTTAGAATATTTTTTATAGATTTTTCTAAGATTTTTTAATTTTTCTATTTTTCATATTCTAAGAATAGTCGCTTAGAATATCACTTAGAATATTACAGGAAGAGACCTAGAATAATTATAGTGTTCGACTCTGCCCCCTTCCAAAAATGTAATGTTACAAAAACCGAAAATCCGAGCATAATTAGTGCGTCTTGGGTTACAAATGACTGGCGGGATGAGCTTCCTGCTCTTCTTCGGATGAAAAATTTCGCAGCCGTCTTCTTCGCGTTAATGAAAGAGCTCGCCGCTTTCGGACCGAAAGTATTCACTCCTGTTCCTTTTTACAACAGACACGTTGCAAGAGCCATCCCACTGCCAAGTACATTTCTCAAACCTTGTACCGGGTTGTACTCTTGGCTTTTTGCTCTATGCACTCACTTTCGCATCGTTCCGCCGGTTACGGGGACAATAGTGCCCCCCTGCCTGTGTCCATCTCATCCGTCATGGAAAAGGCCGTGTTCTAATATACTGTGGACCTTTTACCGGCTTTTAGAGCATACCGGAGGTTAGTCTATACCTCTGCATGCAATTTTTGGGGTACTTAATACACTTCATAAGGCGAAGAAGAATGAAAAAAAAGAGCCACCTGAGCGGACATGCCGGCTGAAAGATGCCAAATGATGGACTGGATTGGACCGGCAGAAATACCACGACTTGGTTGCAAACAGAAAGATCACCTGGCTTTTTCTTAAATGCAGAGTTTGACCATCAACATTGGCTACGCTACATCATACAGGCAAAATGGAAAAAAAAATGGTCCCAGCCCCATCGTTATCCACTTACATTCATAATTTTTTCTTCTTCATGAAACCAACAAGTTCAGCTGTTGCTGCTGCTTTCCGAAAGTCTTGAAGGAATTTTTGCTTCGATAACCCTCTCCCTATGGAGCCTCATCGCAGAAGCCAAAGGGGGTCCCGTATTTCCTTTCCACGACGGAATATTCTGTCCCAAAACTTATAGTAATAATAATTCTATGCCCATCTCGTCCCCCGATAACTATTACTGCGCTACACACTATATACCAGCACTATTACCAAAAACTTCACGCTGCTTTGCCAAAAAGGGGGGCTTGGGAAACAGATTGTTCTCTATGCATTCTCTATACTAATAACTTTTTTAAGGGTTACATTCCTTCATCCACTTTATCCGAGTTATCCATTCCTATTTCTTCCAAGGCAGAAAGTCGGTCTACGAGAACGGATTCAATCATAAACGATACTGCACCGCCTACTGTTTCTCCCTGATTTTCCCACGATTTTTCCACCCAAAAAGTCCTTTTCCTTTTTCGATAAGTAGAATCAAAATAAAGTCATAATTAACTTAAAAGCTAAACTTGACCCACAGTGAATGAGAAAAGGCTCTGCCAAGTCTGGAAAAGGCGTTATGTCACGTTTTTAAAAAAACTTCAAACAATGTTTGGCTTCTGGAAGATCGGAGGGAGATTCATCCGTGAAGTGTAGAGGTTCCCAGGTGCCACGATGGCTACTCTGTCAACGTAAATCTTGGCACAACTCGATCGTCGTGATAATCAGGGCGACGTAATAGCGCTTGGGGCGTAGCAAGTTTCACACTAAACGGAGCATGGCACGAAAGTTGGCAATTTTTCTAAAACGCCCTTTGCTTTGGCTTAGATCATTTTTCCTTTGCTCCTGGACAAACTTCTTCGAACAAATGTAAAAAAGAACTCTTAATGATTAGATAAAACATTTTGCTGTTGCTAAATAGCAGCAAAATAAAAAAATTAATAATACAGGATGGTCCCAGACAAGTTTGAGAAAATTAACTTAAATAAGCTTGTATGAATTATATCCCAAAAGAGTATTTTTTACAAATAAACAAAATATTTGTAACCGCTTCCAAGGCGTACGAGCGAAAAGGCTGCCGACATGCGTCTATACAATGCATGCGCTGTTATAGAGTGATGATGGGTGATAGGAAGGCGGGGCCAAGGGCAGGTAAGGGGCCGGGATAATTACCCCGCAGACCTGAAATCACGCGGCGGGGGGCGTTGCGAGCAAATTAACTCCCGGTTACAGGTAGCCCTCCACTTATCCCCTGCAGATTTTATTGGACGCAGACCCTTACCTGAAGCCAAAAGCGCACAGCCAGCCAAAAAAAAAAGTTGCACCAAAACAACACACCCAACACCAACAAAGCTATCCGGGTTGCTTGGTTGCTTACATTTACGTCCAGAAGAAGCATATCCTAGCGACAATAGGCACAATTTTGAATCCGGACTTTTGAATAAAGAACTAAAATAAAAATATAATAAAGCTTAAATAAATAAAATTAGTTAATTTAAAACTGCTTTTTCATATCTCGGAGGGATTTTATTATCTAATTTCTTGTTGTTTTATTTGTGGACTTAATTAACCCAGCCGGGTTATAGATAATTGCCATTGTGCTCAAGAGACTGGATTTATGTTACCTGGAATTACGGCATCAATTGAAACTGTTACTGTGGTGTACCACGCCCTTCTCGTTTTAACCGTACACAAAATAGAAATATATATTTAAAAAAAAAGGATTTCAAGTGTCTAACAGACGAAAACGAAATAGACGGAGCGTATTGAAACGCTGGTGAATGTAGTACACATACAAGAGCTCTTTGGGACTCGTTTTGAATTCATACAACTCATTCTCAATTTTTCCGTCGAGTCATAGCTTTCAAATCACGCTGCTCTTGTGTAGATCTCGGAATGCTACCTGGGCTATTTCAAATAATAAGAAGAAAAAAACGTCGAACGTTTTGCCTCGTGCGGGATACTGCATTCCTGACATGCCTTCTTCGCCTGATAGGTTCGGAAAAAAAAAATAAAAAAAAATACTAAAAAAAAAAACTTGGAGGGTTTTGTGAATGTGTATAGCGCATCATCTCGAAAGCAAAGCTCAAGTGGGTATGCATTCCAAGCCCAATTCCACCTCTTTTGGGACTCTTACAGCTGTCCATTAAAGAGCCCGCAGCATCAAGATTAGCTTGGTCACGTGTGCACGCAGCCGCCCATGCAAGATCCTATAAGACGATCCGTAAACCAAAAAAAGACAAACCAGTCGATCGACTCCATAACACGATTGTGCACGACGACACATTCGCTCATAGTTTTGATCCACTTTAGCCTCAAAATCTCGAATAATAAAAAAATAACCGTACTTCGAAGAGTACACTGCCCCAGGACAGAAAGTACGCCAACGTTTGCGAATGACGTCATCTTCTAACGCATCGTTCAACTGAGTTTTAGAAGAACAATGAAAATAAAAACAAATAAAACAGAATCAAAACATTCTAAAAAGTTCATGGTTGGAAAAATTCTTGGTTGAAAGAGGTTCTATATGGAAAACCCCCTTCAACAATGAATTTATAGAATGTTTCATAGTAGAATAACAGCTTATATAAGAGCTTGCATGCAAACTTTGCTGAAAATGAAATTCTTAAGAAAAACACGAAATTTAATATCAATGATTGTTTTACTAGCTGTTTCGAGCCTATTCTCATTTAATTGAGGATTATAATAAATAATGTAAGGTGAAAGGTGTGGATTTAGCTCCGCCCCTTCTTGTTTAGAGCAACCCAGCCACTTTGCTAATGTGTGACGTCATACTTTTGGCCAAAAACCTAATAGGCCTTTTCTCGTAAAATGTAAACACTTAAACACGATAACCGGATGCCGTAGCTTGACTGCTAAAAGAGAGCTGGTATGGTAATGAGGCAATATTCGAATTCAAGGGGAGACTTTGTGATTGGCTGGGTCCAGCCTTATATTTATGATTATTTTTCTTTTTCCCAAAGTCATGGCTGTGCATATAGCTTTTCGGCTTTGGGGTTTTTGCTACCA
Source organism: Lepidurus apus apus (assembly GCA_022832285.1). Lineage (NCBI taxonomy): Eukaryota > Metazoa > Arthropoda > Branchiopoda > Notostraca > Triopsidae > Lepidurus > Lepidurus apus. Next base: position 161,793 of record JAGJRO010000089.1, read on the forward strand.
GCCAGTTCACAAGTCAGCTCGTAGCTCCTCTACGAATTGCATTAGAAGCACGCCAGGATAGTATATACGAGGGAAGATGCTTCCGCGTGATAAATTAGATTTGTGAAGAAAACGTCTAACGCAAAAAAAAAAATCCTATGAGGAAGCACACGCTCTTATAACTCGTTGACCTTGCATAGCGTAACACGTCTACCAAGTACTGTACAAGTTTACACATTGCACACTGCAGAATTTATTTTTTTTACTTCAAACTTTTTACTTTTTTCCTTCCCAAGTCAGGATATTCAATGCAAATCCTAACAAACCTAGAAAAAAAATATCCGAGAAAATTTTTCCCAAAAGAAAAGCAATGGAATCTTGTAGTACATTGCATTACTGCATAACACAAGCTAAAGAATAACCCCATCAAGCAGTTGTCACGTAAATGAATGGGCCAGCGGAGCTTCCCCGGTGTGCTACCATTATATTTTCCAATTTATCAATCCTCGAAAGTATGTAACTCGTTTCCATCGCCTCTTCTCTTCCTTTTCCCCCCTTTTTCTTTTCTCTCCTTTCCGCTAACCCGTTAGGAATCTTATCAATAGAATTATTACTTACTAACCCAAACTGCCAGCCTCTCAAGTCTTCACTTTTTCCTTTTTGTTAAAAAAAGCCCCAAAGAGTTACAAAACCGGCACCGAAAGTAAAAAAGCATTCCCAGTATCCCAACTACTCCTTTTCAAGAAGAAAAAGTATTTAAAACGCCACAGGCTTTCGGAAGAACGACGTTGACCAACAGCTTGCGATTCGTCACTGTTATTTCCATGCATGAATAACTTAACTAAAAAAACCATAGTAAAAAAAATAAAAAACATTCCTCTCGCTAACTCGGCATTCCAATGTATAACAAATAGTTTTTCACTAACTGTCCACACCTGGAAAAATAATTCCGACAACGCCCTCTCACTCCCCCATTATCTTCCCCTGTCGATTCCTTTTCGCCATTTCTAATTGATTTTTTTATTTTAAAGAAAATGACCTCATATTTTACCAATTTCTTATCAAACAACTCTCATTCCCGGTCCTTGTGGCTTGCCTTTTGGCTTCCTAGTCGGAATCAAGGTTTAAAATTAGAGCCCATTCAACGTATTTTTCTTCTTTTTCATGGCCCGAGTAGCGTACTGGTAAATTTATATATACGACCCAGAGCAGGCGTCTCTATTTTTTTATGTATTTTTTGTCTTGAACTGGTGGAGATGTTTGCTAGTTCCTGAGCATGGCGGAACGAAACGTAGACCTGGAGCAACGCACCTATCCGGTCGCGGCTTTTGATGCCTGATGCGATTCACCGCTTTTGGGGCTGCTATAGTGTACCACTTGGGCAGTCTATTGTCCCTTAATTAGGTACACGTCAGACGTCAAGTATATATATTTAAAAAACCTGTACCTAGATACTATATCCCAGCCACCAGTTCTCTCTTATACCGCTCTTAACCCCTTTCCGAAAAATCCTCGCTTTCAACTTTTTATTACAATCCCGCCCTTTTTCGAGTCAACTCACGCTTTGGCTATCTGTTCCAACTTAGCGAGAGCAAGAATAAAAGAGGGAGGCGGAGCTTTAAAAAAATGGTTTCCCGACTGACTGACTTTTGCTTCCTTGCAAGTTCTGTCGTTCTGTCTGCAATCTGCTGCTATACACCGAACCAGGTACCTGGTGTGTCGCCAACAGCATAATTCCATTGCCAGTGACATTATTTCTCGTCTCCTTCCATACCCCCAACCACAAATCCAAAGGGTTGGGCGTGGCCAAACTGGGCATTCCTCTGTCCTTTACGGCAGCTCGCGAGTATCGCAGTCCTTAATGCAACGCTAGAGTCGATGAAACATTTTCCAAAACCCCGTTAGTGTTTTTTACTTCCACCTCCTCCGGAACGGCAAACTAGACTCCCAGAAGAAAAAAATAAGTTTTATTTTTTAGTGTGAACATGGAAGTGCACCGCAATTGCGGCAAGTTATAACGTTCCGAAGTCACACGTGGGAAAAGCCCCGGCTCCAAGAAGTGGAAGGCCTTAAACAAGTCAAGCTGTGTAGTTTTTTTTGTTATTGTTTGGGGCGGATCCGACGATCATTAGTTTGCCGAGCTTACCACGTTCATTAGAACCCAGAAGCAGGAGCGGGAGTGGAAGCTCTCATGTCCGAGGCCAGGTAGTTACGAGTTAGCTTTTCTTTGCCGAGAGACCCCCGAAAAGTCCTTCCTGATTACAAGTTCCGTGGCTTTTTCGTGGGGTAGAGACTGGTCCTTCTACGGTTGCGGTCGAGGATAACGAGGTATATAATAAACGCTCTTCTTCTTATTATTTTTCCTATTTTTCCAGCATCAAGGTAAGAAACAAAACAGGGTATTGGCGGGTCGTCCCAGGTATATTTATATTTTCTATCTATTTTAACTTATCCTCCCTATAAAATAGATAGAAAATATAAATCCTGGAAAAAAAGGGGGGGACCATAAGTTTCCCCTGGAGGAGCAAAGTCAAAGTTGGCAAAGGTTGTTACTATAAGGGCGGGAACGATGGATAGATCTTGAGGGATCCCATCAGTGTCAAGCAACCGGGTCCCGGTAATCAGGTAATTGCAAGGTTTGGGGAGGGGGAGGGAGGTTTTGGAAACTCTATTGCTCTTCCACTTCACCTTCTAACCAGCAACGCATACATCACCATCACTGACCCCTCCCATCACACCTTGCCAGGGCATAGAATTTCAATTGGGAAGTTTTCGGGGCTATTTACAAAAAGGTAGAAAGAACAACCCCAAAAGGTGAAAATTCTTAAACGGTGCATCGTTTAGAAGCTAAAAGGAGTCCAACATTAAAGTTGAAATGCTTTTAAACTTTATGTAAACCATATTTTTAGTTCACGTGGGTTTCACGTCTATCAATATGTAGTGAACAATGTTCACCAAATAGGAGCCCATACATCACGAGTTGAAAATCCTGAAGACAATCTTAAGAAAAGAAGTAAAAAAAAACGCTAAGCAAGGAATGTGTGGATTTGTATAATCCATCAAGGTACATTTGTTCTCCAAGCCAACAGCACTTGATCTATTGCCTCCTACGAGGGGACATATCTTATGTTTCTCTTAAAAGGAGCTTTACGCGATGAACATGTGTAAAAAAAACATTTAGTTCACACAGTACTTTCTAATAATCGTGAAAACGTATCAAGTTACGTTCCCAAAGGCTTTTCTTCAAAGTATTGGCTATCCAGTTAAGGAGTAAAGGGATTTTATGTATGAAAAATAGTAAAGTGAATTAAGGTCACGGGTTGCGTGGCCGAAATTCCTCAACTTCCATGTTTTGGAACCGAAATTAACGATATAACGTAACTCAATCAAGATTTTTTTTAAGGAAAAATAGACGCAAGAAGCTCAATGCTCAATTTGATCTACAAGTGGGCTATTTGGCTTGATATTTTGCTCGTTATGGTTTGTTTACATGCTTGAGCACTAAAAGCATCTGATACGGGAAAATGAGTTAATATTACTCAAAACATGCCAAGTTACGTTCCAAAATACTTTTCTTCGAAGCATTGGCTATCCAGTTAACGTGTAAAGGGATTTTATGTCTGAAAAATAGTAACGTGAAATAAGGTCACGGGTTGCGTGACCGAAATTCATCCACTTCCATGTTGGGAACCGAAATTAACGCTAAAACGTACTTAATCAAGATTTTTTTTAAATTAAAAATAGTCGCAAGAAGCTCAGTGCTCAATTTGGTCTACAAAGGGGCATTTTGGCTTGCTATTTGGCTCGCTATGGTTTGTTTAGATACTTGAGCACTAATGAAACCAAGAAACGCAGCTGATACGGGAAATTGCGTTAATATTACTTTAACAACTAATTATTTATTATTATTATTATAATTAATGCGTTTGTCTAGCAATGAACGTACTTAAAAAGCCAAGTTTTTTTTAAAAAAAATCTTATTATTGTAATAGAGCTACGGTAGTAGTTTATGAGCTAGAGTATTTTCATCACATAAAGCCTTTTTTTAATTTTCAATTTTCATTTCAGAATGAAAAAACGTTTGAAGGAAGTCTGGACGCAGTAAATCCCAATCCTAAGCTTTATTTTCCCCTCTTTTTTAAAAAGAAGTACGACACATTTTTGTATAGTCTGGTCCGAAAGATTTATCCGTTTGATCGCATAACCCCCCTTTTTAAAAGCTGATAAAAGCTCGTCAGTCAAAATATTGAAAACAGCGCGAGAAATTACGAGCGCTGGGTTTTTATACTTGGTCAATGAGGGAGAAAGATTACGACAATAGTTACGGTATTGCACTTCTTTTTTCCTTCTTTCTTTTCGCCCCAAAACTTGACTATTCTGTATACCCTAGGTACCCACTCTCTCTCTCTCTCTATACACAGTTTTGATATGAAAAGAGCGCGGACTTTTGAGCCTCGTCATTAGAAAGGGGTGTGCGACTGAGGGTTGCCTTGCACCCTGCTGAGATTCGTTCCCGCGTCTTTACCGGTACAAACTTCGGGTTCGCTCTCCCAACATTTTGAATATAAGCCCTAAAGCTTTAAACACATATCCACTATGCTCGCCAGCAGCTGCTATACGGGATGCTTTCGTTTTGCAGGTTGATAACTTAAACTATCAACGGCGCAGCATAGAGCAGCTGCCATGCTTTCTACCGTATAGACCGTACTGTACATGAATATATATCTATATGCATCGAGGTCTATACGGCGGATGCTTTATTGGCACCGGCCCGGCCGGTCCAGTCCTGAAAAAGTTTCTTTCCAGTTCACTATAAATCGAAGCCCTCTGCAGTTGTGACATCGCAGTACAGTGCAGGGTTTTTGTCTTGTTTCATCGAGGGATTCGAGGGGTTATATATAGCGACTTTTCCTTGGTAGAGAGGGCTATTTCTTTCAATTTCTCAATAGACTTTGGGAGCCCCAAAAGCAGCAGCAGTAGAAATACAACAATGTCCCTCACTTTTGGGTGCAAAAAGCACAGCAGGGCTTCCGGATTGAGATGTTCCCGTGTCCCATCCGGACCTCTAAACTTCCAAAGTTGCCAAGATGTGTGTGCTGCTCGGTTGTTACCACGCACACGCAACGGCAGATAGCTTAAACGCTTTTTTTTTCAGGGATCAAAAAGAACTACTTTGGCTTGACAATTGAGCCCAAAATCCAATGACACACTGGGTGATGACGAGTGTCTTTCCACGCTTTCAGAAATTTTCTAGCATTGGCGATGTTTGCTCCTATAGTACTGAAAAGAAAAGTGAATTTGACGACTCATCCCAAGCCATTTTTTTTGGTACCTAAATAATAATTTGTGAATCAGAAAAACGGAAAAGTTGCAATGGAAGGGTTATTATTTTTTACTTTTTGGCGGCGTTGGTGGTTTTAAATACATGCACCATGGGGTTTATCCACAATGCGGACGCACATGAGCTCTATGGGATATACAGATATGGAAGCTGAGCATGGGCGCTTTTGTGTGTAGGTTCGATTCAGTTTTGAGAAGCAACCTGCTGGTAAAAAAAGAAAAAAAGTAGGAAAAAAATGTAAACACGCCTCTCGGTACAAAAAGAACACGCCGGGAGAGCGAGTCAAGAGCACATAATAAAGGTAAAAAGAGAGACGAAAATAAAAATAATAAATGAAATAAAAATAAAATAAAGAATAAGTCGTGGAGCGAAGTCTGCTTTATTGTATTAAAGACCACCCGCAAATCTCGCCGTTCACACCCGGAGCGAAATTCCCTCTATGCTTGTTAAACAAAAAGTTATTGCCACAAAAGACCTCCTTTTCAACATAATATTGCCAGCTAATGAGACAAGTGTCGGCTCTTCACATAGCTACACAATAGCTTCACCACCCTCCAAAAAGCGAAATAAATACAACAGTTTCTGCCATTCGCAAAACCACTCTTTCCGCAGACAGCGTTTGTTGGCGAATCTAAAGAATTTCCATTCAGGGGACCGTAACAACTGTGCGAAGTGGTTACCCCGCAAACGTCAAACAAGTCCGGCTTTTACTTTCCCGGCGCAAAAAAAGTTCTCCAACTCCATGAATTTTCTGTTTTATACTTTTAAATAATTAGTACTATTTTTTACCCTTTTGCTCTTTAAGCGTTAAGCTTTATTTCACTTGTAAACTTTAAAGCGTATTCAATTACACGTGCCGTGAAAGTTTTGTTAATATCAGGCCAATTAAACTGAATTAAGTTAAGACTTTCAATCACTTAAACAGCATAAAACGGAGAAGGCGAAGAAAAATTCAACTACAACATAATAAACTTTACGAAATCACTTTAAAAATATTATATTGTAATAAATTATCGTACCTGGAATGTTCATAATATTTTATTATTTTTAAATCTATTTTTTCTAATATTTTATTATTTTTCAACTAGACTATTGAATACTTCTTCGACAAAAATATTCGAACAATATTGATGACTTGCAGTTTATGAAGTTAACGTAAATTACTGAGTCTAAGAAATATTTCAATTGGTAAAACTTACACTCAAATAGAAAATGTAAGCCAAATCAGCTATTTTTCTAATAAATACGCCAGAAATCGAAGCGAAAACATTTTCCCTCTTAAGTTTAGTCGCGTAAATCACACCAAACAGCATTTTATACGGTCAAGAAGGTAAAAGTACTTCTCCTACGGCACATGTGCGTGACTCGTTGGAACGAACATATAGTGGTAAGGCTTTTCTTTATGTGTGTGGACATGAGCTACGGGATTCGCCGATGACGTTAATTTCTACCGTTGGGAAAGAATGTCCTTGTGGTGCAAGCTAAAGGGTTGGCATGACGATCCAATAACTCTGATTTGTAAACACGAGCATTGGGGGTGTTTTTATATAGCACATGTATATCTATCTAGCTCTATACATGTATATAACGCCAAAAGGTAGACCACAGGCTACTCTATAAGGAGGCCCCATAATGAGCTTTTCATTTACGGTCTTGTGCACTGCAATGTGGCCGATACCTTGCTGGTTGGCATGGTGTGCTCCTCTTGAGGTACTGCGGAGTTGATCCACGGGGGATTTCAAGCCCCGTGCTTTCAAGAATCTTCAACACTTGCGTTGTAGTGGGGGAAAAAAGGCACGTCTACACTGTCTGTGTAAGTTCTTGGGTGCTAATCAAAGGCTCACCCACATATTGCGATGTCCTCCCTCCCCTCCTTCCTCCAACTCGGTTTTTATACTCAAGTCTTCCCTTTCTATACACACACAGCTTGCACATACACACTTGCGGGTGTCCGTCATCTCGCCACGGATTCCGCCAGCAGGAGGTCGGCAACTTATATACCAGTAGCATACTTTGCTCTTAATTGATTGCATGCTTAACTAGGAACCCTTTACCTAATTCCTATAGATCTTAGACTCCCTGTTCTACGGTGTGCACATTTTCCCTTTCTTTCCCTCAAATCCCTCAAATTTGCACATTTTCCTCACAACCATTTTTTCCAGTAACTCGCCCAGATTTAGATTCCCCAATCGCAGACCTCACCTTGAAAAACTCTCTTTTCCGTCTCGGAAATATAACAAAGAAACTCGTCGGAAGAGCTCCAGTCGCAGTTGTTTTTTTCCAGTCGCCAAAGTGCGTAAGAAAGCGCTGAAAAGAATGTAGCTTTTTGGCAACACGAGATGTATGAAGTAGTTTAATGGGGCCGAAAGTTTAGAATGAAGTTCACGTTGCAAAGAAAATTTTCTTCGAGCCTTTTTAAGATTGTTTGAAACTTTCTGATTTTGGGGCTCAGTGAAGCTCTTCAAAAGGGCAAACGCTATAGAAACGAGTCATTTTTCTCGGTCCAGTACTGCACTGTCCTGAATACCGTCCGATATTGTCACTTGAAAGAATGAACTCGAAAGGCCATTGTGGGCGGGTTGCCTTTTTGGTTAGATAAAAAGAAGTGGCTGGACCAGGACATGACAGCAGTCTCTATATATTTCTCAATGTGTATGTGTCTATAAGGTATAAGGCCAAAATCACAATGGCGGTTGATTGCCTCCCTACCAATACGTCAGGTCTTGGAATGCGAGGTTTGACAGTGGGCCCCAAACGTTGCAAATGCCCATTGGTTTCAGAAGGATGCCATGGGTGGGCCTCTTGTGTTATATCCAGCTCGTGCATGAGCTCCGGTATACTATTAAAACCTCTTGCTTTTTCTCTTCTCTCTCTACCTGGTCCCTTCGCGTATGTGTATATATGTGTGTGATGTGCCCAGGTGTATATATATATATATATATATCTTGAAAGAAACTCCTTCTCCGTACGGTCCGGAGCATTTTTTCACCCAACCAAAGCTGATCCAACGTCCTGAGGAAGAAAACAAACGAAAAAAAGGAAAGCCAAATTTTTCCTAATTATCATAAGGAGCTTGGCGTGCATTGCCCGGTTTTCACGCTAGTATATAATGTTCTGCGCCCACTTTGCTTATATATCTATCCAGTATACTATAGTTATAAACCTTACATACATTCACTCTTGGGGGATTTCCGAACTATGGCGTGGATCCTGGTTCGCCTGGCTATATGCACTTTTGATAGCTCCATAACTCATGTGGCGTGTCATTGGGCTGGCGAGAGACGGTTGCCAAGGTAGACGAAGCCCCAAACAGTATTGACGAAACATTACATTGCCATGCTAAGGTATACTTTATATCCCCCAAAGGTAAAAAAAGAGAAAAAAATTAGACAGCAAACATAATAGCGAGTTTTTTTTTTTGGGGGGGGGCCAGAGGGAGGCGCCAAAAAAAATAATGTTCAAAGTAATTGGTGTTGGGGCATGTTTCTATAGCGACTTTCTGCTGGTTGCTATACGCAACGCCGCGCGGAACATAATAAAGAATAAAATATAAAACAGCCCTCGCAAAAAAAAACAAAAAAAAAATCAGCTTATAGAGAGAGTTGAGAGAGAGAGCTTCAAGGTCCATATAGGTTCTATTAAAGAGCGGAGGTAATATACATGCAGGCCTGTGCTTCTTGGATATTTTATGGGCGAGACCCCATAATTCACTCTAAAACTTTGGCTTCTTTTCCTACTCTTTTTTATTATTGGACCAAACTAAACAAAGAAGAGCGTATACATAGTCTTTCTGGGGGGGGGGGGGCTAATAAAAAAAAGTGTGCGGCTGCAAGCTCAAATGAAATGACTTTACTGGGGCAATGTCAAGCACCGGAATTAAGGCGGAAAAACAGTAAGAGAAGGGCTTGCGCCACAATTTTCTAAGACGTTTTCTCTCACCTGGCGTACGTCTACTACTGACAAGCTCAAAAAGGCCTGAGAAGGCCTGATGAAGTGCAGTTTTTCTAAAACTCGCCCCCTTCGCGTTACCCCCCTCCGAGTGGGCTTGGAACTCTATCGGGAGCCATCCCCAAGTATTAGCATCTGCCTCTCCTTTTTTTTGCTCCTTCTTCTTTAATCGTTAAATTAGAATAACTCCACTGCTGCTAAAACTCACGATTCAACACTTCTAAAACCGATTTAAAGAGGATCCCAGCGATTCCTAGTTGAGATTTCAACGTAGATTTGTAACGCAGACGTACTTTTGCTCAGTGGTTTAATAACTTTGATGCTTCCCAATACGCCTGTCTATAAACAAGCCTTAATACGCAATTTCCAAGCCAGACATGCTAGTTTTTCTTTTATTTTCCTTCGTGAACTCCGAAGCGCTTCGTTTTGGAGAATATTTTCCAACATTTTCCGTCGAAAAAAGAGTCAACTTTCTATAGTTTCTTAAATATTTCCAATGCATACTAACGATAAGACGCATACATACATACCACACTAACTAATAACACAAATTATTACTATAGTTGATTTTTTTAAATTTAATTAACGTCGTAGGCTTACAGCCTGTTCTTATGTTTATTGAAGATATGCATTTCCATATTTATTACAAGCACCTAAACACTATAGTTGACTTAACTTGAAGAATATTGTCTTTTTTGCCGAAAATCACTCTAACTTTCTACAATTAGTCGAGTATTTATAATTTAATACTAAGAAAATAGTACAAAAGTAACAAAATAGTTCGTAATATACGATAATATATGTAGATTACTTAAATATTTTCAAACTTTTATTTGGATTTTTAATCCACATTTAAGAACCTTTCTTATTGTGTTTTGCATCGTTTTATTCTTGACTGCAATTTTTTTTTTAAAGATAACTATCCATCACTGTTAATAGGCTGGGGATGGAAGTCAAGATGGGCAGTTTAGAAACTAATTTTCGCAATAGAGCTGGCAAACAAGGCTATTACGGTATGTCGATGCCTATCTCCGGTCATGTTAAACATTCACATACAAACGGAACTGTCCCTTTTAGGCCCCGTCAAGAACCACCTTCTCTCTCGTCCTTTTGTCCTAATGCACATCAACATGTGGCTCTTCATCTTAATGTAGCTAACACAATAGCCTCTTTAGCCCCGAAAAGAAGGGAAGACGAAAAGAAGATACTCCATAGTCCACAGCACAAACATCTGTGGAGCTCGGGCCAAAGCGAAACTTCGCACACAACCACAACAAACGCATACATCCACACATATGCTTTCCAGGTATGTAACTTTTTTCTTTTATTAAAAAAAAGGACTATATACAATGCACTAACAATGAACCTCCCGGCCGAAACTCAAAAGAAAACGCTACAATATTTAGGCTCGAGAATTCGACAACCGCACGATTTCCCTCTCTCCTTATAATGCGTGCCCCGCTATACGTTTCCACTTGGCTAGATCATCAAGGATTCTTGACCGCATAAGAACCCGCGAACAAGGGCACTTCAACTGCAACTTCAACTACAACGGACTGTGCATAAGAGTAGCTTACATGTATGTGAGTGTGTGCCAGTAACGGTGATGGCCCAATTGTTGCTCTCCCAAGGCCTGGTTCAAGTATTGAAGTGAACCAGCAGGTAGAAACTTCGACTACACTGGCACGCATATAATATCTGTATATTTATACGCAACGTTCTATTATTGCTGCACGAACAGTCGGGAAGGACTTTCAAGGCACACACAACAATAGCCTCATTCTCCACCCATTATTATAACCTTTTCTAATTCGAACTTATTCGCGCCGCGGTCTTCAACTGTCATTAATTCCTCCTAAACCGTTTGGAAAACGTCCCGAAGTCCCCAAATTAGCGTCTAACTACACCGTTATAACTCGCCAAACTTCACACGAAATTAAAAAAAACAGTAATTCCCCTTTATCACAGTACATCTGAATGGTACAAACTCGCGACATAACTTAAACTCCTAGCAAAAATAAATACAAAAATTATTCCGAAGTGCGAAACACTATTCTTGTATATAGTCTAAAAGCCAAACGCAAATGATCCCAGGTATAAGGTACCTTTACGCATCACGAAAGAACCATTAAGTGTCACCTAGACCTGGGGATCCAAAAAGAGACAGACACGACAGCCCCAAACTCATAAAACTGCGCTCGCAGTCGTATTCTCTCCCCCCACCCCATTCTTTAACTGCAGCAAAAACCAGCAACCCCCAGCTCTATATAGCAGAAATGTTCGGCGGAGCCCCTGTGTCTTTCTCCCCTTTTTTTATGATCGCAGGGTGCAAGTAGGCATACGCGACCTCACCTTTTTACAACAATGGAGCCAAAGGCAGCTTTAACCCTATCTACCCTGGTTAATGTTGCTCGTGCCCTACGAGTACACAGATATAGTGTATTACTGTCCCTAGCTATTCATCACAGCCCAGCAATAACCCAACAATAGACGCAAAATTTACCACCAACGGTCACCATGCCACCCAAGTCGCCCTTTTTAACTAGACACATCAAATAGTGCTCATTAAAAAGTAAAAGTATGCTTGGAAGCCCCCAAATTAGCTCAGCAATCACCTCCCAAATAAAAAAATAAAATAAAGAAAAACATTATCATATCTTTCTCCCAAATAAGGAGAAATAACTTTTTCCCGAAGCTGTTTGGTGTAAATGTCAATTCGGAACGCAACATACATAAGCATACCATACATTAGAAACACATTAATATGGTTACGGGCAAACCAAACTGAAAGTCGTGTCTGACTCACGCCCGACTCATAAATCCATGTCAGCCCCGTCTCACCAGGAAGTCATATTACGAGTATACGAGTTGACCCCGCCTTCTTCCCTCTTATCTGCACCCCTTGTGTTCTTATTCGTTATCCGCCTGTTCTCGATAATGGAACCTTCTAGCCCCTTAATCCTTGTTTTTCGATATAGCTATTAACCCCCGCAAAAAAGCTATTTGAAGGAAATTGCATTCGGCGGGAAAACAACGCATACACAAAATAAGCTTTTATTCGATTTAACCCCTAATAAAAATAAATAATTCTTAAGAAACACAATAAGCGAAGTAAAAATTATGACCGCGGTTTGATTCATGCTATTATATATTCCCCAGCGAGAAAAAGAGCGTGAGTGCCCGGAGCTGGTCCAACTTTTTAGCCGACTCCGTGTCCATACATAAGACCAATGGTGGGGTTATCTACCTGAGCGGCCTACCTGGCGAGTTTCCATGACTGCTAGCACCAATGGCACCAGTTTCATCCAGGTGCGAACGCCATTATGGAATGCCACTGCCCAACCAATGACCAAAATGCTTACAAGCCAAAACCCTTCCCGGTCTTTTTCGACTTTTTTTTCTTGTTTTTTCCCCTATAAATCATAACAGAACAGACAATGCAGAACGCCATTTTTGCTCTTAAAGAAAAAAAAAATTAACGGACTCTGAATCGCCGAATCGTTCAATTATACCAAAACTTAGCTCGGACTTTCGCATTGTTACAATGATAGAAACCCTTTTAGTTACGGCGTCGCTACAGAGTTTCTCGGTTTGATGGAATTCAAGAGAAAAACCCACCAGGAGGCTCACCTTTTTCTGGAAAACAAAAAGTAAAAGTTTAATTGCCCATTTTTTTCGATCCTAACGCAGCTTAGGAAATTCTCCATGATTTGTATTTTTCTTTTATTAAACTTCCATTTTTGAAAACAATACCAGAATTGGAAACTATAAATGCGGTGAGCGTGAATGCCTTGGGGGGCTATGGTGGTTAAGTAGCAGTTACAGCCTAGCAGAAACTATAAAATACGTTTACCAATAAAAAATGCCCGTTCTTTTGTTCATGGAAAGCTTGATTTGGCATGACCATATTAATTCTGACTATTGTTTTTAGGTGATGGAATTGAACGAAAAGGAGCCAAAAAGGGGTGAAACGAAGCTAAAAGTATCCCCATTCTTCTACTGAACGTGGGCAATATTGCTCTGTAATCTAAATCCGTTGGTGCATTTATTAACAAGTAATATTTTGTGTTAAAAAAAAACTTTTATTAGGGAGGAGGTTATATTTCCACCGGAGATGAGTTTATCGGCAGGGGGTTTACCGAAGTGGTCACAGGTAGCACCCCCGTCGTTTAAAAGAGAAGGATTTTTCCTCCTTCTGGTTCCTTCCTTCTCGGTTTTACCCTTTCGACCTTTGACCTGGTGAGAACTTTATGGAATTTTGAGTAATTTTCACGCATTCGCCTGCCTTTTTCTCTGACAGGTTTTGAGAATAATATACCACTTGGCTGCTTTTTTACTTGATAGCCTTTTTAATAAATATGACTAAAGTTATTCTTTACGTTCGGTACCAAAGTTGGATGGGGAGTGTTAAGATTTGTAATGAATAAAACGGACAAGTTACGAGTATTCTGGAAGCCATTTGGAAGTACAATAATAATAATCCCGCCATATAGGGTTGATTAGCATAATAACAAGGGTCAAATATTTTTTCGGTTGGTATATTGTTATTAACGCCCGCCCGTCGATACGCAATTCCTAGCATTGAGGATATGAAATAAAGTTTGGAAGAAACAGAGTGTGGTTTTGATTCATGATAATGAGAAATGTCCTTTTTTCTTTGCCTTTTCTTCTCCCCTCCCCAGTTCATATAATACGAAAGCCGGCTTTTGGCGGGTAGCTAAATTGCGTGTGGATGAAAAGACGCGCAATTAATCACCTATCAAGCCTTCTTACGAAGCTAATGCTGCCGGGCGATTACTATTGTCATAAGCGAAACCCCATTAGCCCTTACCTACTATACTTCTAATCGTTTTAGCTGGCCCGAATATTGCATTCTGCATTCTTTTTCGAATATGGAGACAGGGGAACGAATAGACGCAATTTAAGAAACCTAATCAAGGCTCCAACTTTAATCCCTCCTAACCATTTCCTCCTACAGAAAAAATAATAATAGATTAAGTAAAGATGCTTAAGCTTGGTCACGAAAATAGGCTTTCTATCAGAGTAATTTCATTTAGCATTAAGTACTAAAAATTATAAATAAGTAAGCTAGTCAAAGTAAATATTTCAAATAAAAAAATAATGTGTGTTTTATATAAATAAAACAAATGAAAGCAAATGAAATAGCTTAAAATAAAACATTACATTAAATATTAAAATAATTATTAAATATAATAACAATAGATAATAACTAAAATAAATAATAAAACATTAAATTGCAAACGGAGTGGAAATTCTAGTATTATTTGGTACACGACAAATTATTTTCACATATATCTGTCACTCAATTTATTTCACCATAACGCAATATAAGGAAAATACGTTTAAATGATATTTCATATCATTTATAAAATTAATATAATAATTAAATAACAATTGTTATATAACTGAAAAAACATCAAAATAAATAACGGAATTATCCATCACCACTTAAATATAATTCAGTTGTTGAATTATACACTTATTATTCATATATGTACTTATAATTCAACAAAACGTAAAGCTAAATTAATAATAAATATACGTCACGCTAGTTTTATCGTGGGAGAAAAGGCGGGATTGGTTGTTATAGTACGTTTATATATAGCACCCAAAAGTTATGAACTTCCCCCTTTAGCCAAATATCAGTGTGCTAGCATTAATATATACACTTGCCACAATATGGAGTATCCCCGTCACGTGCCTTCAGGGGGAAAAGCTGGCGTGTGTTATGGTGTGTATGGCGGGCATGGTATTCTATAAGTCATGGTTAAGCGAGGAAGGGATTACACTTGTCACCCTCGCATTTGCATGTAATGAAATCTGCCGGCACGGTTTAGGACAACCGCTGCCAAGAGCCTCTCCCAAACTTCATATTCGACTCTTTCTCGTACTGTGTGTGTGTGTGTTGATATATATGCATGTTATATATACCAATGCAACCCAAACCCTTTTCCTGTAATCCTATTCGACTGTTATAACTTGCCCCTAGCCTAACCTCACCCCCTTGTCCAACTCCAACCAAAGCTCACTTTCATATTGCCACATCCGATTGCGAATATTAACCCTTCTCGTTGACTCAACCAGTGCTCCATTACGGCTATTATTCAGCTCAAACGCCAGCAATTTCAGTTTGACTTGCTCAGTGTCCAGATCCAAGCTCGCCGAATATATCGCAAAATCGTAACTAAAAAGGGGTACAAAATTATAGATTAGTAAGTAAATATAATAACGGAAAATAATAAATAATAAAATTCCGCAAAATAACGAAACTGACGAACTAGGAAAATGGAAACACGAGCAAAAAATAACGCCTTCAAAATCTCTAATTGATTTCGAAGAAATGTTTCTTCTTCTAGCCATCAAATTCGAGAACACGTCCTTCCATTTTTCAAACTACGAGGGAGGAGCTGACAAAGAGGGCGGGAAGGAGGGGGACGTGTAAAAGTAAGATTCATCCATCACTGAGCTAGCTGTGAGAATAGGAGAATAGCTTTCTTTCTTGGATTGGGATCTTTCCTTTCTTTCTTTTACTTTTTTGTACTTCCTTCTTCTTTTTCTGCCAAAAGTCACTCGTACCATATCAATAGGCGAGATAGCATGCTCCAAAAAGCGCCTTCTGCACCTTATTATAGCAGGGAGACAATCAAAGCTATGGCCCCCTTCCTCGGTTGCCTAGCTAGACTATATGTGTGCAAAGAAGGCCATTTCTCAAGTATTTGTGTGTATATATACGCAGGGGCAGTTTTGCCGCAACGACAAAAGCGGGAAAAGGCCCCTTTAACGCCCCCTCACCCCCGTAAACTCTTAACCCAAGATGTTCTTTCAAGATTGGTAAATCGGATTAAAAGCTACTGCGAAGCTCTCATTTTCCCACCTTCCTGGTGCTGTAAAACCCCTCACAAGTACAAACCTATTCAGGGCCATTTCCTTGTCCGGAAATAAGATATCCTGACTCATCTTTTATCTATTTTTTTCCCTCTTCCGCATCCAACATCTTACCCAATTGACCCTAATAAGCCCTTAAATTCCTCCACAACAACGCATTGATGTTATAGTACACCAACCAATCAATTTTGCAGCCCTATCCTCTTTACAAGCTGAAAAAATTGCTTGGAAAATTCGGGTTCACTTTTTTTTAAGAACACTCTCAAACGTTGAGGAATGAAATAGCCTTTTAGCTTTGTATTCTTAGCCTTTTCTAGACAATTGAACTGAAAATACTTTAAAAGGAAATCCAGGATAGGAAATGAAGCGGTTAACCGTAATAAGCCCAATAAACAGCTGTGACTTCAAAAGGGCGTGATTTTAAGCCATAAAAAGACGCCAAAGATTTACAATAATAATAATACAAGTCAACAAGGGGGAAACGCAACGTTCAAATACTTGAAGGCAAGTGTCTGTGGGGTTTTCCCTGGGCTATTCCTCCCTGTCTAGGTTCATCTCTCTGAAAAAGATGCGCACCCTCAAGTCTTTCACAGGTTTCACACAACACAGCAGGGACACTTGACAGAAAAGTTTTCTTGGGAGTCGTTGTCCTTACGGGCAGGGCAGGTAGACAGCATTCGAGAGTATTTTATGGAGGAGAACAATTGAATTGGATATTTCATAGGGTTTTTCTTTTACTCCTACTTCTAACCGAGGTCTTGCGTCCCTTTGGTTTCTCGAGTCCTTTTTTTTGCATTTTCGGGGAGGTAAAAGGTAAGGAAATGAGACAGACGGTCTCCAATTTTTCTGAGGAAAAAGAGATTCATGAAGGATTCGAGCAAGCACAGCTCGGGACAATAAGGGTCGAAAAGGACCGTGTGTATCTTTCGTGTCGCTCTCTCTAACCTTTACTGTACTTGAAAAACTCTGGAAAATTAGAATAGGACCTGTCACCTCGCCACAAAAGTCCGCTTTTGTTCATCTCTATTCTTCACAATCGACCAAAACCCCAAACTGACCCGTCTTGTTCCATTCACAACTTGAAAGACTGAAACTGACCAATTCTGGGGCCCTTTTCTTCCTCAGTTTACGCTTTTATTCAGAAAACTGGACGGCTGACAAAATGGAATATTTTGGGTCCGGGTGAAATCGAATAGCCCTTGACGTGCCCTAAACTCGGAACGAGCTTCGTCTTTTCCTGTTTTTTAATTTTATTTTTTACATATTGTGTTAGTAACACATTGAATTAATGCTCAAATTGAGACAGCGAGACAGACCATCGAAACTTGCAAGTTTCTAACTGGCTATATCAGGCTTCAGGCTAGACGTGAAATGAGTAATAAAATATGAGATATACTAGTAAAAGTTGTAAAGAGCAAACGTTAGAGGAAGGGCCTTCAACATCAACAATCCACTGCGCCAATTATCCCATTTTAAATTAACTCAAAACTGTTTACGAACAATGGCAACAAGGAACAAGGCCAATTCCAAACATTTCAAAACTTCCGTACAAGTATACCTGCAATGGCTTGAATTCCGTTGCATATGACCGGTCTTTTAATTATTCGATTCTAAACAACCTTTTTTAATTAAACTTCCCTATTAAGCATGTCGGGGAATTACCTGTGTAACAACTATAAAAATAATATACACATTATTTACATTTTTAAATAAATCCTATCCATCCCCGCAGCCATGTTTCTCCGTCTTGGCGCGAGATATTGGATCATGTGACACCCAACCCGCCAACCACGGCAAGGGACGCCAGCGGCAACGGGCATGTTGTTTCCTGCTTTACCGTTTCGCTAATGCCAGAGCCTCCTATTTTGGACACACTTTCAGGAGAAAAACCGTGAACGTCATGTAGCTATGAATTACATCCTGCCTAGCTATATACTCAAGGAATAGTTATAGCCAGAAACGAAGCTCTACAACACTTAAATAATTACCTTAATTGATAATTTCCCAAGACGAAATCTCCCACACATTTCACTAAATAAAAAGGCGCCACACTATTGCCAGTTCACCACTAAAATACTTACTAATATCTTACTATAATTATAAAATAAAACCTTGAGTTTTATTTTGTTTATTTGTGTGGCTCTAAATGACTAATTTCCTTTAAATTGATAAGATTATTTAAAATAAATAGAAGTTGGCAATGTTCTTTCCTGTGCATCTCCGCCCAGAACCACGCCCACGTCCTGACGCACGGTGAAAAATGGAGGACTTAGCAGTTGAAGTTAGGGGCGAAAATGGAGCCTATTATAAGGTACGTGACTAAAAATGTGTCCAAACGAAGAATGTATAATCAAGATTAATCAGTGGTCTTTTTACTAAACTTGATTTCGTCGCTGTGGCTTGGTTTATTTGGCTCACATTTGGCGTTGGAATCTTCTTACCGGCATGCACGCGCTACACAAATACTAGTTTTAGTTTTCCTTAAAACCCCAAAAATTATTATTTTGGCTACTCTTTTCAATCTTTATGAGTTTATTTACCTCATTACAGGCATGAGAACACACCAATTGAAAAACTAACAAGGCACTGATGAGTGTATTATAGTTATGGCTTGTGCATCGTCGAATGGCATTTGCATGGAAAAATACATTTGAAAAAAATTTAATGTTTTTTAAGCAAATATTTTACTATCTTTAAAGGCATTTGTCACGGACATCTATGACGAGGAAATTTCTGTTGCCTTTGAGAATGAGTAAGTACAATTATTTACTTTTCGAGAAAGAACACACCCATAAACATTCTGCATTTCTTTCTTTTAGTTGGCAACCAGACACCAAGTTTACGTTTGCCCGTTCAAGACTTCCTCCTAAAGAACCCAAAGGACAGAGCCCGTTAACAGAAAATCAAGAAATTGAAGTGTTCTCAAGAGCTAGTGATCAAGAAGCGTACGGATGGTGGAAAGCTATCATCAAGGTATACTATTCAACGGCCTTTCTTGTGATGAAATTATAACGTCTTAAATGCATAGATGATGCGTGGAGAGTTTTTCGTGGTCGAGTACGTGGGTTGGGAAACGTCTTACACAGAAATTGTACCTGCAGAGCGGATCAGGCCTATGAATACCAACCCTCCCCTTTCTAAAA
This sequence comes from Lepidurus apus apus, assembly GCA_022832285.1. Lineage (NCBI taxonomy): Eukaryota > Metazoa > Arthropoda > Branchiopoda > Notostraca > Triopsidae > Lepidurus > Lepidurus apus. The sequence goes on from JAGJRO010000089.1 coordinate 181,110, forward strand.
ATACCTTTACCAAGTTTGAAATAGAAGTGCCGGAAGAACTCAGAGAATAGTACGTTGTTTCATAAGAAATTATATGCCTAATATTCTCAACACGATTTGCCCCCTTTTCTTTAGTGCAAAAAGGGAAGGAGTGCATAAGGAATTTCAAAAAGCCATTGAAGCAGCTGTCTGTCGGTATACCCCTGAACGCGGTATCCTTAGTATTATGGTAATGCACTAATCCGCAAAATGCAACGTGCGTTAACCTTACTTGTACGTCTTAGTCTCGGAATGAATCCACCAAGAAGCGTGCGAGTATGCTGCAGGATATACATTTTCGTAATCTGACACAGAAAGTGACGCTGTTGAAGCGTACGGAGGAAGCTGCCAAGCAATTAGAACACACAAGACTACAGTCAAGTTCAGGGTAAGATTGTAAATACGTAATTTTCTATTTTGTCCGCTATTCAGCCTACTTTTCCTTTGGTTTTGACCTAATTATTAATTTTTTTTTAAAGAAAATTGAACTGAATCTTTAAAACGCTTTTTAGGAGTGTTACAGACGAGTTTACTGTGCGGGAAGATTTGATGGGATTGGCCATTGGTGCTCATGGTGCCAATATTCAACTAGCTCGCAAAGTGGACGGCGTGACGAACATTGAGCTGCTGGAGAATTCGTGCACATTTCGGATCTTTGGCGACAATGAGGAAGCAGTGCGCAAAGCCCGTTCTCTGTTGGAATACGGCGAGGAGTCTGTGCAAGTCCCGCGTGATTTGGTGGGCAAAGTGATTGGCAAGAATGGGCGGATCATTCAAGAGATTGTCGACAAATCCAACGTGGTTCGCGTCAAGATCGAAGGCGACAATGAACCCACCCCTTCCGTTCCACGGGAAGCTGGGCTTGTGCCTTTCGTATTCGTGGGCACCATCGATGCTATTTCGAATGCCAAAGTCTTGCTCGAGTACCATTTAGCCCATTTGAGGGAAGTGGAGCTGTTACGCCAAGAAAAGCTGGAAATCGATCAGCAGCTACGCTCCATGCATAACATGCCCTCCGGACCCATGCAGTCATTTGCCATGCAAAGGCGGGGAGATCGGTAGGATAATGCCTTTTAATATGCAATAATAAAGTACTTAAAATCGTTATGTGTTTTTTCCCCAGGGGTTATAGTGCAGAGCCTGACTTAGGACGAGATCGAGAACGGAATGGACCTCCTCGTGGACGAGGACGAGGTGGGCGTGGCGGAATGGGAGCTGGAGCTGGGTCGCGTTATGGAGATTCGCGCATGGGCAGCAGTGGACCTCGAGGTGGGCGAGGTGGTCGAGGAAGAGGAGGCTCAGACAGTAAGCAAGATTTTCCTTATATTTTATTTTGTTTACCATTTTTTCTTAATGAATTTTATTTAAATAGTCACTTAAATTATTCTTTAAAATCAATTTTCCATATTTGTCGTTTTTCCTTTACTAGCAAACTAAATTAAACTAGCCAACATATAGTGAACTTTCTACTAATTTAGCGAGACTTTCGTTGAGCGAAGTTGCTTACTATATTTGACGAAATTGTTACTTTAAAATACTTTAAAATAAAAAAAAAACTTGAAAAATTACTTGAAAAATACTTAAAATACTTTAAAGTACGTATAGTAAAAATAGAGTATAATTGTGATTGGTTTAGTTTTGGAGACTTATCTATTGAATTCCTTGATTAGGTTTCCGCGGTGATAGGGATCGGCGTCCACCACGTGGAGGCAGCTCGGGTGCTTATGGTCGACGTGATGGTGACTCCAGTCGTCCCGCACCTGCTCCTAAAACGTCCCGAGGTGGTGAAGAGGACGAGGCTGCTGTGGATTCTCAAGATCTGTCCAGTGCTGCTAGTTTGGAACGAGATTCGGGCTCGAGCGTGGAAGGATCCAGTGCAGGACGGCGCCGAGCCAAACGCCGACCCCGTCGACCTGACCAAGAAATTAACGGAAGGCCCATAGGTAGCTTCTTAATACCTTATATATATATATTTAAAAAAAAAGTGTATCCTCTTTATTTGATTATTTAATTATTTATATTTTGGGGGGTTAAGACTCTGCCAGTGCTCCAGGTTCGCGCATGCCCTCAGCTGTTCCCAGTAAGGAAGGGACGCCTGCGTTGGTTACAGATGCACCAGTAACTAATAACCCAGCAGCTGGTCCCAAACCTCCTCGAGAACCTCGTATTGGAGGCGGTCCGCGGGGCGATCGTAACCAGTCTCGTAAAGTAGTCGCGCCTCCTTCAACAGCAGACACACCCCAAGCGACGGATAACGTGAACGGGACGCCAGCCGCCACAACGGCTTAAACAAAACCTAGCAAAAATTTTCCTGCACGAGGGGTGATTAGCAAAAGGACCAGGAGAGGGTTTCTTAAAAGGGCCCCCTCTCCCCGTTCCGTTTAGAAGAAAACGCGTTTTTTGGCTAACTCCACACGAAGACAATGACGCCTTTCCCCCTCTGATGCGATGAGTTAACAGTTGAATTTATCAAGCAAGACTACAACTACATGGACGTTACAACCTAAGAGAAACCAGTTAAAGTTCCCCTTTTCTTGAGTTTTACGTCGTTTTTTTATCCTGGGAGAAGATGAAAAAAGAAAAGAAAGCAAACGAAGAGACACGTGAAAAATCTTTGATGAAGACCAAGCCCACGCTAGGAGACCGAAAAAGAAGCCCCGCCCCTTCCCTTTTGTCCGCCCCCCTCCTCCCCCCACATTTTCTTGCTGCTATGGAGAAATGATAGATTGTTGCTAATTAACCAAGTTATAGCGGTTGGATACGAGGAAATCTTTACACAGCCCTTTGCCTGGAAGAGAAACTGGAGCTGGACAAGGACGTCTGCCAGTTTCGAGAAGAACAAAGACCCAAATGAAGTTTTCCTGGACCTGGAAGCACAGAAAATTGATACTCTTTGGATAGAAAAAAGGATTAGAAATAAGAAAGTACCACGAAGAAGTGCCAGTGAAAAGATAATGTAGATAGAGTCCCGCCCCTTTTTTCTCAACTGTTTTATTTTTTCCCATTTGGAATACTTAGATTTTCACTTGTAAAGGGTTGGTAGATTCACGAGACAGGGCTGAAAAAACTCGGGTCAAACAGGTCGCTCTTTTTAACCCCCTTTTTGAGATAGTTTTACGTTACTTGTAGGTACAGAAGAGAATGCTTGCCAATCCTTGATTATGTTGCCGGATAATGCGAATTTTGTTTTACTTTCTCCCCAACCAGTTCTTTTTCTGTTGAGCTTTACCTTATTTTTTATATATTTAAGTTGTTGTTCGTGTGGCGACTTAAAAACAAAACAAAAATCACTTGTAGGTTCTTTTTTTGGAGAATGGCTATGTTTCGCGACTTTTTGGCGCTATGTTTAACCCAGGTTTCTGTCTTTTCTTGCCAAATTTTTTGGGTCGTGAACTCTGGAAAAAAACACTGTGTGAAAAAGTAATTTTTTGATGAGAACAATTCATAGTCGAGCATAACGTCCTTGGGAACTGTTTGTTCAAAGTTTCGTTCGGTTGACTCGTCTGCCAACTTATAAACGTTTTGTCTTTACTTTCTTTTGGTTGCTTGATCCATATGCCAGCGTTCACGAATTGGTTTATTTTCGTTAGCACTAATTAAGCGCTTCCCAGCAATATTGCTCGTTCATTTTCATTTAATTATTTTTCACCCAAAACTGGATTAAAAAACGTGTGAAAAAATCCATAAAAAAAGCTGCTAGCGTGTTTCTGACCTTATAGCTAACTAGCTTTCTGACGTTCAAGAGTTTTCGGAGTTGAAGACATTAATTAACCAGAACATAAGCTTGTATGTGTGACTTTATATGCCATGCCAAGTGGTTTTTGATTGGTAGAAGACGTTTGGGAAAAATTTTCAAGACAAACTGGAAAAAATACGAAAATAAGCTGAACAGATAGCTATGAGAGAATTTCAAAAGTGAACTGAAATTAAATACGAATTTCCTAAACGTTTTGCCTGCCGGAAGAGTGACGAGTGGAAAGATAAAACGGAGTCGTGGAAGAAACGCTGCTTCGAAAAAAGGAGGAGACGCCCCACCTTGTAGAACTAAAGGAACGCTACGTAACACGGGAGAAAATAATGATGGTTCGCGACTACGTGTGGAATTTCACGTTCCCTACTGCAGACTCTAATTAACTAATTTCGGAAAACCCAATAATGGACGCTTTTACTCTCTACCTTGGTGTGTGCTCCCTTCATTCAGCCCATATTCAGATTGCCTCGCCTGATCCCAAGCGCAAAAAAAAATAAAAAGAATCGGTCGCAAAGCCGCAGCTTCTTGCTGACCAATATTGAAGGAGAAAAAAGAAAAGTTGATTGGAGGTCGAGGGAATTTAATCACTTCTTGGAACAAAAAAAATCATGTGTGGATTTTCTTTGCAATCTATCGAAAATTGAAAATGGCAATAGCTGGCACTTTGGTAGGGTGGTTCGGAGAAACAAAAACTCGGCACGGACAAACTGAATAAGATTGCAAACTGCGGAAAGTACATGTAAAATGGAGCTGCCCCTCAATACATTTTCTTGTTTCGTCCATTATTATACTTCATTCAACTATACTTTTAATCATACTTTTATACTTTTAATTCACGCTTGTGAATCTTATGGCGTTTTTCTTTGGGACCACTGGGGCACGTTTTTCTAGCACTCGATTTTTCAAACACCATATCGCAGTGTTTGGAAAACTCAGTGCCGAAAAGTGCAGCACTGTTTTTCACAACGAAAAACGCCATTAATGTTTATTCAATTTGATGTAGCGAAACCACGAGATGAATAGGCCAAGTAAATTTCTTTTCGTAGTATTTTTCAGGAATATCAAATTTTATTTAATTACTAATTCTAGTTATTTTTACAGTTATATTTACTTCGTTACACTTCACTCAAATAATATTCATTGCTATGCATCTGTAGTTTTGTTAAACAAATCATAATTCCATTTTACGTAAGCTATTTTTCAGTTAGTTTTACGTTTGAATTGCATTTAGCGAAGCTAGCCTAGTAAGAAAGACTTCGAAGTTCGTACTGATTTCTTGCGCGCCAAACTTTCTGTTGTCAACAGTTGTTTACCGTGCGTAAATTCTGTTTCATTTTAGCATTTTAAACCTGATAATTTTATCTTTTAACAATGCCGGTGAAACGGGGAACTAATCCGTCTGATGACGGATCTAGACGAAGCAAAAAGACTAAGAACCGTGCAGGAGCCTCCGATGACCAAGAAGAAGACGAAGATGTTGAAGATCAACCAACACCACGCCAAGCCCAGAAGAAAACTGCTAAACAAGTTGCTGCACCTGATCCAGACCGTGATATTGATGATGAAGATGAAGGACTCATGGAAGTTGAAGACGAAGAAGGTGGTTTACGCATTGGGGATATTTATATCCCTCCACCGCCAGCTCCAGCCTGCACTTTTGAAACCAACGGACCACGACTCATTATTACCCATATAACAAATGAAAATTTCAAGAGCTACGCAGGGAAAGAAATTTTGGGTCCCTTTCACAAATGCTTTACGTCCATTGTGGGTCCCAATGGCAGTGGCAAGAGCAACGTCATTGATTCTATGCTATTCGTTTTCGGGTACCGAGCGAATAAAATCCGTTCCAAGAAGATTTCAGTTTTACTGCATAATTCCGCCAAATTCCCCAATGTTCAAAGCTGTACTGTTTCCGTACATTTCCAGCAAATCATCGACAAAGTAAATTTGACGCATATTTTGTAATAATACTACTTAAATGTTCCGTTAATATCTTTTACTTTGTGTAAAATTTTCTAGCCTGGGGATGAATTTGAGATCGTTCCCAACTCCGATTTCGTCATTTCACGCACAGCTTTTAAGGACAGCAAGTCCTTTTACGAGGTTGACGGGCGACGAGTTCAGTTTAAAGAAGTAGCCAAACTTTTGAGACACCATGGCATTGATTTAGTTCACAACCGCTTCCTTATCTTACAAGTAATAGTCAAACAAACTTGCACGATCTCAATTTCAAAGTTCTTGTAGGGAGAAGTGGAACAGATCGCAATGATGAAGCCCAAAGCTCCCAGTGAGCACGAAACGGGCATGTTGGAGTATTTGGAAGACATTATTGGCTCCTCTCGTTACAAAGAACCCACTGAAAAGTTGCAACAGCGTGTAGAATTGCTAAATGACCAACGCGCCGAAAAGCTAAACCGTGTTAAGTTGGTCGAGAAGGAAAAAGATGACCTACAAGGACCCAGAGATAAGGCGATGGACTATGTCGAATGCGAAAACAGGATAACTGAGTACAAACATGTTCAACAACAATTGTATAGGTAAGTGTTCAACAAAGAGCGTTTAGCCCAACAATTTACCCCAATTTTTATACGATTTAGGTACGACGCACGGATGGATCTTGAAAAGGCCGAAGAAGAGAAGAAATCGTTTGATGACGAACTGTCTGATATAACAGACGCTTTAGAAAAGATCACACTTCGTAAAGCTGCAAAATCCAAGGAATATGAAGCGGTGATCAGGTAAACTATAATTCTCTTGTCTCACTTTGATCTTTACTTGAATGTTTTTTAGTAAACGAGCCGAAGCCAAAGCTAAGTTCGAAAAGGTAAACGACGAATTTACGCAATTGGAAACGGAGGACAACAAGTTAAGCGAATTGGTCAAAGTTAGCAATGAAAATCGTACCAAGCTAAGAAAGACCTTAGCCCTTGAAACCAAAAAGGTGTGATTGATTTCCTTTTTCATTATTCGAAATTGCGTAATGTTTCGCGTTTTTACAGTGGGAAGAATGCCAGCAACTTCCTGCAAAGAATCAAGGCGAAATACAAGAGTTGGAGGTAGTAAAGACTGAGTTGGAGAAAAAACGTGCCAAAGAAGAAGAGGCTGTAGCCAAAATCTTGGCCAGCTTGAATAAAGAAACTGAAGGTTTACAGAAAGACAAAGACAAGCTCGAAGAAGAATTGTTGGATCTCAAAAAAGCTGTTAACGAAACCCAGTCGGATGTACTTTCAGAAAGTCTAAAAAAATTTACTATTCCCTAATTTAAATTTTTTTAGATGAACGTCGCGCAATCTGAACTGGATATATATTTGAGCAAAGAGAAGAACGAGAAAGCGACTTTAGAGAAGATGCAGGACACTTACAACAGCGCCAAGCTAACCATTGAAGAATATCAAAAGTAAGTTCAAGCAAAATATAATAATTTTAGTATATTTTAATAATAATATTTTGTAATAATAATATTTTAGTAATTTTAATAATAATATTTTGTAATAATAATATTTTAGTAATTTTAATAATAAATTTAATAATGTAATAAGTATAATAATTTTATGAATAATTTTAAACGTTCGTAATGTAGGAACATTGCTCTTTGGGAAAAGGAGGGTCCGAAGAAACAAGCATTGGTAAAGAAAACCCAGTCTGAAGTGGAAACCCTGACCAAGGAAGAAACGTTCCTGGATGAGGAAATTCGACGAGTTCGTTCTCAATTGGAAGAAGGGCGATCTTCGATGGCGGCGAGTCATAGCCGAGGGCGAGTTCTGGATGCATTGATGGAGCAGAAGACGAAGGGGACAATGCCTGGAATATTTGGCCGATTGGTAGATTCGATTAAAGTCAAATCTTTTTTTAACAAGCAAATGTGTATATGTCTAGGGAGATTTGGGCGGGATTAATGAGCAGTATGACGTCGCCATTTCCACCGCCTGTGGACAGCTCGATAATATAGTAGTGGATACGGTGGACACTGCCGAGCTCTGCGTTCAGTTCCTAAGGAAACATAGCCTGGGACTTGCGAGCTTCATCGTCTTGGATAAGATGGAGCGATGGAGAGATAATGCCAATGCTAAAATTAGAACGTAAATTCACTAAATACATTACCAAGTTAAATATGAAGAGATTCTATTAACTTTTAGACCTGAGAATGTCAATCGGTTATACGACTTGGTGCAAATTCAAGACGAGCGGGTTAAAACTGCGTTTTACTATGCGTTAAGAGACACTTTGGTGGCCAACGATTTGGAACAAGCTTCTCGCATTGCGTACGGTCAAGTTCGTCATCGTGTGGTCACTCTTAAAGGAGATGTGATTGAGCCTTCAGGTAAAACTTGTTTTTTCTTGATCTCGATTTTTTGAAAAGATATTTTGGCTCCTTATGAACAGGAACGATGAGTGGAGGAGGTAAATCAGTTTCAAGAGGCCGCATGGGCCGTCAAGTTCGCACCAATACTGCCGGCAATGGTTTAACTGCTAACGACCTTCAGGTTATGGAAGGACGTATGAATTCTTACGTGGAAAAGATGCAGCATTTGCGAGAGAAGAAAGGGGAGCTCCAACGCCAAGTGACTACACTGTCAGAAGAGTTGAAAGAGGCCCAAATTGAAAAGTGGACTACAGAAATCAAAGTAACTTTTAATTTTCCGTAATTTCTTAGTTAATTAAGTCAGTATTTCTTTGACCGCTGTCTCGTCTTTAGGCTCTCAAAGAGAAAGCCAGTACCATCGAAGGGCAATTAAAAGCCCAAGAGAAGCAAGTGAGAGATGCCAAACCTGACCAAAACAAAGTGAAGACTTTTGAAGCAGCTATTGCGACTAAACGCAAGAGGTTTGATGAGGCTACAGCAGGAGCCAGCAAAGTGGAAGACAAAGTGCAGAAGTTGCGCGATCAGATCGAGGATATTACGGGAGGCCGAGTAAAAGCTGCACAGGAAAAGCTGGAATCGGTGGTAAAGAAGTTGGATAAAGTTGCCGCTGATATATCTCGCTTGAGTGTGGCTGTCAAAACAGCTGAAAGGTTTGGATTTCGTTTTGATTCTACGGATTTTGTGAGTGATATTTCCCTTTCTAGGAATTCTAAGAAATCTGCAGACAAAATTGAGAACTTGAAGCAGGAAATTAACGAGATCCAAGAAGAAATGAAGGCTAGTAGTAAGCGCCAGGATGAAATAGAGAAACTGTGCAACCCTTTAATGGAAAAACAGAACGAATTCAAGGTAAAAAGTTTGGGACTAAATGACTTAGGGACTAAAATAGATTTGTTTCTTGTAGAAAGAACTTGCAGAGGCGGAGGAGCTGGCTGTGGAAATGAAAAAGGAACTCGATGTGATTGTTCAAGATGAGAAGAAGGTCAAAGCCTTCAAAATTGAATTTGACCAGAAAACGCAGAAGATCTTGGATCGAATTGCCCAAAATAAAGGCAGGATTGCACATGCTGAGCGTGAAGTTCGTATATATTTAATGTGCCACTCTTTGTAGGTTGTTTTGAAACTTCAAATTTGGATTCGTTTTTACTAGATGGCCAAATTGAAGTTACATCACTTTGATGGCGAAGAGCCAAAAGAATTCCGTGAATTGCCGATTGAGGAGTTGGAAAACATGGACCGGCAGAAATTGAAATACCAGGTGGAAATAGGAGAGGATGAGTTGCGAAATCAAAAGCCCAATTTAGCTGCCATTGAAGAGTACCGGAAGAAGGTCTGACTCTTGCAACTGTTTAAGATAAAGTTATGGAATACGTTTATTGTTGGAATAGGAAGAGGCGTATTTAGCTCGAGTGGCTGAGTTGGACGACATTACGAGGTCAAGGGATGAGCAACGCCAACACGTGGATAATCTCTGCAAAGCTCGCTTGAACGAATTTATGATCGGGTTTGGCCTCATTACCATGAAGTTGAAAGAAATGTACCAGATGATTACCATGGGAGGGGATGCTGAGCTAGAGTTGCTGGATTCTTTGGATCCTTTCACTGAAGGCATTGTGTTTAGGTATGCGTACCAATGTTCGTGATAGCAGATCAAAATTAATACTTTTTTGTCCATTTTGCAGTGTTCGCCCGCCTAAGAAGTCTTGGAAGAATATTTCTAACTTGTCTGGAGGAGAGAAAACGTTGTCGTCTTTAGCGTTGGTTTTCGCTTTACATTACTACAAACCTACACCATTGTATGTCATGGATGAGATTGGTAAACTACAAGTCTTTATCGATTTTACTTAGAAACGTTATAATACGTATATTTTTCGTTATAGACGCAGCTCTTGACTATAAAAACGTCTCTATTGTGGGGCACTACATTAAGGTATTGTTGTGATAAATTGAACTTTAGGTTGATGAATTTTGGTTGCAGGAAAGAACCAAGAATGCACAATTCATCGTCATTTCTTTACGTTCCAATATGTTCGAGCTTGCTGATCGTTTGGTCGGCATTTATAAGGTGCAGAACTGCACACATTCCGTGAGCGTCAATCCCAAGTATTATGACGACGACGGAGCGGATTCTGGACCAGTTGAACAACGTAATCCTGGAAGTTCCGATCCTGTTGCTAATAACGTAAGTGCGAGCAATTCCAGGGAGGATCAAACCCAAGAACCTGAAGAGGTTATGGGGGAAAAGTGAAGCGACGTCTTTTTGTATTTTAAATAACTTTGAATCTTTTACTTTTTTATAACGCTGGGATAATAATAAAATACTGTCAACAATAATTTCAAGTTTCGAATTCCCTAGCTGCGCGCCAAAGCTAATCCAGCCTTTCTAGGAGGAGTCAATTTTGTAGCGAGAAAAAGGCGGAGCTGATCAAGAGGCTACAGAAGCTAAACAAAAACTTTAAAAAGGGAAATGACTGTTTATAACTTGTACATTTTCGATCCAAAAGGAAGCTTGTTATATTATGGGGAATGGTGTCGGAAAAAACAGGCGGGCATGACAAGAGAGGAGGTAAATCTATTTTATTTTTTTACAAACAAATATCGAACCGTAATGTAATAATAAACATTATCTGAACTTTCTGTAGGAGGCTAAGTTTATGTTTGGTATGCTGTATTCCATTAAGTCCTTCGTTGCTCGGATGTCTCCCACAGATGTAAAAGAAGGGTTTCAGTCATATCGCACTACCAAGTACAGACTGAATTATTTGGAGACACCGACAGGTCACAAGTTTGTCCTTAATACCGATACGTCAGCGCCTTGCGTAAGAGACGTTCTTCAAAATATTTTTAGCCAAGTAAGAAATCCAATAATACTGGTCTATTTGCTCAGCTAAGCAAGATTTGATTTATAGGTTTTTGTCGAGTGCTACGTCAAGAATCCAGCCTGTAAGACGGGCGAGCCGATAACTAGCGAACTTTTCAAGAGCAAACTAGAAGAAGTTATTAAACAATCAACTGCATATTCCTACAAACCCACGTGACTCATTCCACTCCTTATAATAGTTCGAAAATCTGTATAATATAATTATTACGAAGTAAACTCTCATTTGGTATTGAATGATTGGCTATAGTTCTTTTTGGCGATAATTCCCTTTAGAATGATATGTTGATTTTCATATAAGCGCATAGAAGTCGAAAATAACTTAAAATTCTGTAAATGCTAGCGCATTTACAAATCTTACTAAATTAGCTTGACTTATAGTTATTTAGCAACACCAAACGAATCCAAATATTGCAATCTAAGTCCTTTCGCAAAACATAACATATTTGACTCTCAGTTTCAAAATTCCAATCAAGAAATTAGTTTTGGCGTGGAAATGAATTTCCCGTATTATTTAAATCATGTTGAAATCTGACTTCGCGATTGTACCCATCCATTCCTGGTTCGTCGTTTATGGTGAAGCACGAAAATCCTGATCTGACCGCATGGGATTGTTTACCACGTGGTTTGCGTAGTTTTTCCCGATTGTCTGAAGTGGAATAGGAAGTGTTACTTTCAGCTATTGGTTCCTAGCGTATAGTCGTCAAAGTAGCTTCGTGTAACAATAAAGTGTCTGTTTTAAATATTTTGTGGATTTTTGGGCAGCATGAGTCATAGTAACTTGTATAATCCGTTCGCTTTACCGAGGCCAAGTTTACTGAATGGACCCACACTCGATTCCACAACAGCCAAATTTAATTCTAGTGCCCAACCGTCATCAGCTCCTGGACTCCCCAGCTTAACAAAGCCGTCTTTCTCTCCGGTTGCGGAATGGCGACCTAGAAATCCTACACAAGAATATCCAAGACGTTTCTCAGCGAACCCGAATTTCCAGCATCGTTTTCAACACCCAAATCCTCGTTTTCAACATACAAATCAGTTTAGAGGTCATGCTAGACAACCCTGGAATGCAAACGTGAGAGGCAACAATTTCCAACATCAAAACGATGGGAAAAGGGATTTGCAGCAATTTCCCTTTTTCTGCAACCGCTGTGACCGCTCTTTTAAAACCGAAGATCAATATAACGGGCACGTTAGTGAACACGTAACCTGCGGAATCGATGGCTGTACCTTTGTAAGCCATCCTAAGGTAGTCGAGAAACATATTGCCATGCAGCACGAAACCGGATTAGCATTAAAGATCATGTCTGTAAATACACCGGAGGATATAGCGAAATGGAGGGAAGAGCGTAAAAAGTAATACGCGTAAAACAAACATAACTGGTCTCTGTTAACCATACGTAATGTCTTTAGGCGTTTCCCGACTGTGGCTACTGTGGCTCAAAAACAAGCAGCTAAAGAAGAACAGACCTTGCGCGGCGAACTTTTGGATGACCGACCTGAAAGGTTTCCTAGTAAGTCAGTTCTACGGTTAAAGGCATATTAAATATTTTCAATATTTTTTCCATTTTAGTTCGTACAAGAGAAAGAGGACGAGGAAGAGGTGGTAGGGGACGTGGAAGGGGGCGTGGCCGTAATCGAAATAATTACGAACCTTATGAAAACCCATTCGATCCGACTTCGAAACCAAATGCCCGACTCACAAGAAGCAATAAAGAGAAAATAAGCGAAATTTCGGAAAAGCCAACAGCAATTCCCGAAAGCGCAATTGAGGATGAGATGAAAGGAAATTTGCCAGCTTTCCGAGGAACAGGTATTACTTGCATTGCAAATGAAGGTACGTCTGTCAAAGTTTTGTTTTCCTTTCTAGCTTCCATTTTGAATATTAAGAAAAGGCCTATGCAGTCCAAGCTAGGTTCTGCAATTGAAGGGGAAATAAGCGACGAGGATGTTGAAATAAACGTCAAATTTGATCCACCGTCACAAGAAGAAACGCCTGTTTTCATTAACCCATTGAGTGAAAGTAAACCGCTAGCTGGACCTAGCACTGCGTTGTCTTCTATCATGTGCTCATATGGTTCAGATTCAGATGAAAGTTTAGGTAAGATATAATACTACTAATAAGTACCGCAATTGTACAGCAACATTTGTTTTCGTAGAAGAAGGAGAGCTGAAAGAAGATCCCGAGAATCAAAAGAGTGAAGCGAGTGGTTGTATTACGGAAAAAGAACAGCGACCTAAGTCACCAGTAAAGGAAGCAACGAAAGAGATAACTGAGCCTAAAGCGAATGAAACAAATCCTCGTAAGCTCAACAAGCGAAAACGAAAACATGGAAAGCGAGGTCATGTGGAGGAAGCCCCAAGTGCTTCTCATCAACCGAAACCTAGCAACGCACCTATTCGACGTAAACGACTGACTTTATTACAAAAGGTAATATTTATATCATGCTTTACACTCGTTTTTTTTTAATATATTGTGTATTTTTTGTAGCTTTTACAAGGCGAAATACGACACGAGAGAAACGTTATTCTTCAATGCGTACATTATATAGTACAAAACGACTTTTTTGGTACTGGCAAGTGATTTATTTACAGTTACAGTTACTGACATCTTGTAAAAAAGAAGCTTACGCACGTCAAATACAGTGTGATGAAACTTGTATTGTTCCTGGTTTTTTTCGAGGGCAGTTGTACCCTACTGAATTAATCATTGCGTAACATCTTTTCAACCAATGGAAGCTTTCTTTCAAGAGAAGGTAACGCCTCTACGTGAAATGCTACTGTTAGTTCCACTCGCCAGGTGTGTGTTTTGGTTTTGGCTCGTGGGTGGGAAAGGTGCAGCAGATTTGCTGAGGATAAAACGTTTGCAGAAAATGTCTAGCAGTAGTGAGTGTGATGAATTTTTTGATCTTGATGAGCAGTCTGGATTGAAGGCTTCTAATTCCAAGTAGGGCCCCCATCTTCTGTATTGTCTTCTATTATATTGCACTCTAGAAATCCACCGATTGCATTGTGGTATCTTGTCTGCTAAACGTGTCCTAAATATGAATTAATTCTTTCCGGATTTTTGGAAAAATTCATTGTTTTCTTCTTTGTACAGATCAAATGCAGACGAAACTATTTTCCTGTCACCTTATGCAACAAAACTCGGAAGCTCCGATGCAACAGTATCTGATGATACTGGCAGGGATAGTCCCATCAGCCACAATCCCGTCATTCATATAAACTCCTTAGTTGCTGAGTCCGATTCAGCTAATGCTGAGAGCAAACCTAAAGAAATTGAGCCTCCCGAATTCATGTTCAAAGAGCCGGCTAGTAAATTCAAACCCAGGCCCACTTCTTTGGTAGATGACGCAAGAAAGGTAGAATTTCCTTTCTGAACATTTGTTTCTTAAATGTAATCCCTTCTTATGAGTTATTTAGGGCTCTTTGTCTGAAGATCAAAAGTGTCATGAGGTTGAAAAACGCCGCAGGAAGCTGGAAGATCTGCGAAAACGAATGCTGACTGATGAAGACGAAGGCGGTGGCAGTAATTCTGGTGCTAATGCTAGCCCACCTGGTAGCCGAGGGTCTTCTTTAGATGGTGTGTATGCCCTAAGTACGAGCAAACATTCCCACCCTTTCCGCATCGTCGAACACGACGCTGTGTCGCTGCAAAGCACAATATCCTTAGGGCGAGTAGGTCGGATTTTAGGCAGCAGTAGTTCCGAAAGTGGCTTAAGGCCCGCGTCTAGCAAGGATAACATCAAAAGCAGTAAGGAAAGCGTTCAAACGGAAGACAAAGGATCCAAGATCAGTCTCGTGAAACTTGTTGAAACACCCCAAGAAGAAAAGCGAGATGTCCACATGCCTGACCTTGTCGCCAGTACGAAAAGACCTCCGTTAGCCCTGGTTTTCAATCCTGGGCAGGGTAGGCAGGAAGTGGTTATGCGTATTGAACTTCGCGACTCGCCTGATAAGCAAACATCCGATCCTGTGGCCCCACCTCGACGTAAGAAAAGAACCAAGGATTCTCCTACAGAAGTAAATGACGAAGTAAACTTTTTTTACCCTTCTCAGTCAACAAATCTAATTGCCCTTTAAATTAGGGTCCTTCGTCTGGGTCGTTACCCAGTCCGGCTTCTGCAGCCATTGAATCGTTGGCCAAAGACATAGCAAGTGCCTTGGATTTGAAAGCAGCCGTTAAAGGAGCTTACGTAGTTAAACCGCAGGTAATTTCCTTTTTATTTTATTTTATTTTATTTCCTTTTCTTTCAGTTTTCTTTCTAAACTTTGAATTGCTTGTTACGATATTTTATTCTGCTTTTTATGCGTAGTATTGGACAAAGGTATTCAAGTTATACAAGCTAGAGTTGTGTTCATATCTCGTAATTGATTACCTGTTCATCTTAGGATAATGAAGCCAATAAAGCTGCACCTTCAGACGGGGAGAAAGTACCATTGCCAGGCTATGCGGATGGTGCTCGGCCTTCAACTTCGGCTTTGGAAGTACCGGGTTATTTTGACGATGGGGGACATAACCGAATTCGCCTCTCGTCGACGACTTTGGATGATGATGGCTTATTGCGACAGTTGAATATGCTGGTTCGCACAAGAACAGATTCCGGCAAACCTTTATCAGACTTGGTGTGATTTAGCTTGCGTTATTATTTTCTTATTTTTACATTTATTTTTTGTTGTTTATTGGTTTAGGAAATTCTTGAACAAGTTACGGTGCTTAATTTGGATACGGGAGAACGCATTGCATTAAGCGTGGCCGAAGATAAATTACCGCGCTGTGTTAATCCTCTTTCCTTGCATATCATGCGTTTGACTTCAGAATACGTCAGGTAAATACGTTTTTTATTACCTTAGCTTTTTATCCTGGGCTAATTTTATTTTATAGTAATAGCAGTTTGGAAAAGGAAAAAGAATCGGATGATGAAAGCGTGGACATGAAAAAGAGTCGATCGGATATGCCAGACGAAGGCGATACAGCTTCACTCAGAAAGAAAACGTAATTTCAACAGGGTTTTCTAGGAATTTTATCATAAAAAGTTGAGCATAGGTCCCAGTTGAAGAAATTCTTGGGTTCAACCATGAAAAAAACGGTGGATAAGGCCAAAATGATTGCTCAAGAAGTTTCCCATTCCAGGCACAAAGACAGAGAAGAAGTCATTGATATACCTGAGCATAGCACAGGTGGAGATCAACATTTAAAGGTAATTGTAAACTTCTATCGTATTTATGCTTTTGCATTTGAACACTTCTATTGTCAAAGTAAATTATAAAGAAGGCTGACATAAAGGTACCTAATTCGTGTCGTTTCGTAGATGAAAGCTTCACATAGCCACAAGGGCCCTTACGAGTTTGATACCCTACAGTTGGTACAGGAAATTACTGGGGAGCACTCGGGGCCAATTTGGTGCATGAAGTTTTCTCAATGTGGTCGTTTGCTTGCTACGGCAGGTCAAGATCGTTTGCTGAGAATTTGGGTCCTCAGAGCAGCCTTTCCTTACTTCCAGGACATGCGTACTAAGTACAATGCAGATACAAAAGTAAACACCACATTTAAGCAGCAATTTAGTGTACTTATGGACAATGTATGTGCGTTTCAGGTTTCACCTACTCCATCGCAAGAAAGTTTGATTTCTCAGCATTCGTCCGAAGACCCAAACTTGGCTGGCCATCTGAGTGAAGAGCTTAGTTCCTTGGATCACCGAGCTCCTTTTATGCCTAAACCGTTTTGCATTTACTCGGGTCATACGTCAGATCTGTTGGATGTTTCTTGGTCTAAAGTGAGAAACTTGTTTTTCCTCGAGACTAAAGTTAAAAGGATTATTTTTTTCTTCCGTAGAACTATTTTATTTTGTCCTCTTCGATGGACAAAACTGTGAGATTATGGCACATTTCTAGACGGGAATGCTTGTGTTGTTTCCAGCATATCGATTTCGTGACTGCAATTGCCTTCCACCCAAGGGTAAGTCCCTATTTTCAACGCAAAGCCATTTTTATTCTAATAAATCTTACTTTATAGGACGATCGTTATTTCCTGAGTGGATCCTTGGATGGCAAGTTAAGGTTGTGGAATATACCTGATAAGAAAGTAGCGTTATGGAACGAACTAGATGGAAGTACAAAGCTCATCACAGCTGCTAATTTCTGCCAAGTAAAACTGAAGTGAACCCGCTGAGGAATTAATTTCTAAATAATTGTGTGGTCTTTTTAGAATGGAAAAGTAGCAGTAGTGGGCTCGTATGACGGTCGTTGTATTTTTTATACCACAGAACAGCTTAAGTACCATACACAAATTCACGTGAGGTCCTCCCGAGGCAAGAACGCCAAAGGACGCAAGATTACTGGTATCGAACCAATGCCCGGCGAAGATAAGGTAAGTTTAGAGACTTTGAAATTTCCCATAAATAAGTCTAAAGAAATGGATCAATCCGTGATCAATTTTTTTTTCTTTTTACAGATTTTGATCACGTCCAATGATAGTCGTGTTCGCTTGTACGATTTAAGGGACCTGAGTTTATCGTGCAAGTATAAAGGGTGCGTCAACTTTAGCAGTCAAATCAAAGCCGGTTTTAGGTAAGTAAAACCCATTTTCTTGGCTTAAAAACTTAAAATTGCATAGCTTTTGGCAAAGCGGAACAAGATTTGTAATAGTCATCGGAGTGCGTAACTTTCTGTTGCACATTCCATTCGCAAGGCAGCGTGTAAAATATCGAAGGGTCCTCAACGCCCATTAAGGTCAACCATTCCTCCAAATTAGGCATCGTTTCCTTCGTAGGAAATTCGTATTTCTTAATGATGTGGAACTGTCGCTCTAAGTTTGTTAATTCGTGGCACTTTTTCGATCCGCGCATTTTCTGCAAGTCCAAGAGGATCAAATCGACGTCAAAGCCAGGCCAGCCTTCTGGTTCCAGTTGTCCTAATCTGGGCTTAAGCGAATTCATAAGGCGATACATGGCAAATTGATCCATAAACTTGGCATTTTGGGTTAACGCTAACCCCATAACTTGTTCTTTCCCAAATTTGTCGAATTGCGCATACAGCTGAGCAATGTCAGCCCGGAACTTAAGCTTAGGGTTAAGAAAGATGACTCGATCCAGTTCGGGGTAATGCCAAGGTAAAATTAAAGGGAGCATTTGAGTGATCAAGGTTTCTTGAATCATGGGCAACGTAATGGTGGGGAAATGCTTATCAACTTGGCTAAGCAAATCGTGGTAAGTTTGCCCCAGTAACTCCACCTGATACGTGTATTTGCATGACGCTTGTTCTCCTGCTTTGCTAAAGATGTCAGCGATGGCATCTTGACTCTTGGAATCGGTTAGGATATGGAACTGGATCGGCACCGAACTATGCAGTAGAATCCACGCAATCGTGTCTTTAGCCCTGTAGAAATTCCAATTTCGTAACTGCAAGCTTCTTTCTTAAGTTATTATTTAAAAAAGGGAGTAGGTTTAAGTACCCAGCTGCTGCTAAAGGTTGTTGTCCAACGTAAAGGAGTCCGAGTAAGATATGAACGACGGTATTTGGTTTTAGGACTGTTTGTTGGGTTGGACTGAGTTTCAACAAGGCTTGCTGGTAAATACTTTCCGCGCTTTTCTGCGAGTCGTCTTCCTAAACCCAAAATAATCATTTTAAGTACTATACATTGGGTTCAGTATATACAAAGAAAGGTTTTAAGTCAGAGTATTGTAATAATTTGCACGCAAAATTAAAAAATACTAGGAAGTATCCATACTTTGATGTAATTGGTAGGTGGGAAGTATGGTATAGGATCATTATGCGAGCTGACTTCCGTTAGGTTAGCGGCTTTGGACCGTAATAAGACCGTGTATAGGGCAATGACACATAGTGATATTAGCACTGGACCATAACGTGCACTACGTAACAATTTTCTACGGGGATTAAAACAAATTTTTTTAGCTTTTAAATAGATTTCGAGGGTTTTTATGGGAATGTAGGGAAGTTTTTCTACCTGGATGCCAGTTGAGCTAGCGAGCAGTAAGTTCGATTCCCCATTAGGCTAATTGCGTGGAGTATTGAAGAGAAATTGAGTTTATTTTCACGGTTTTTGTGGCCCATACTTTCGAGAGTTTCTTCTAGAGGATCGACTGAAAAATAGAAATCGAACTCCGCGTTTACGTTGCACAGGAGCCGTCGTCGATGACGAACTGGCACGGGTTCTTCTGTGATCTTTATTTTTTTAACGTTTCTTTCACACCTTGCAAGTTTGTAGTGCAGTCCTTCGGAAGACTGAACTGTTCTTCACTAGAGAATCTAACTGACTGAAGTTGATAAGTTGGAAAAAATCCGTTGGCTGTTGACGGTGTGCCGCGTCATTGACACCGCCAAAGCCAGAAGTTTTGGTTCAAAGCCCTTTCTAACGTTTCCTTATTTTGATGGGTGTCATACAAACGCATACCGCAGTAATTAATCTAAGCATCACAATATTAACGAATTTCTTTTAATGTCGTTTCAGTCACGATGGGAAGTTCATCATCAGCGGATCCGAGAACCAATGTATCTATATATGGAAAACTAATCACGACTACGCCAAGTTTTCTTCCGCTCGACGAGATCGGAACGATTTTTGGGAAGGTGTTAAAGGTAATTTTCGAGTTCTTTTGATATTAGACCACTAAAAGTACCGTAATGTTTTGACTCTTTGTAGCCCATAACGCGGTAGTAACATCCGCAGTCTTTGCTCCCGATCCTGCTATTATATTCAACCATATCGAAGCGGAAAAGAAACGCAAAGAAGAGGAAGAGCAAGCGAAAGTTGAAGAGAAAGGGGCTGGTCCCAGAACTACTTTAGGAGGGCATGGTCAGTCCCCACGAACTACGACTACGGCGTGTTCGGGATATGTTATAGTTAGCGCGGATTTTAATGGTGTGGTCAAAGTCTTCCTGAACCGAATGAAACCAAAACACAGTTCTTTGCCTGCTTCAGCATTAGCTTAGTTCTCTTGTTATGTGAAGTTTTGTAAAGCTAGTCCTTTTCTGTCGCTATCTTTTCCCCCCAATAAAGTGTACCTATATTGTGTGTAGTATCGTGAACTAATCAAGTTGATTTTGACTTATGAAATTAGCCTAAGCTTTTATAAGTATAAATCTAACGATTTTTTTATTGTCATTTGCTGAGAATACAAATGACGCATATGTACAGGCATAGGAGTCTTTTTCTATTGTAATTGTAACTTATTGTATTCATCATTGCTGCGATGATTGCGATACAGGATTGCAATACCTGGAGTCTTTGTTTTTAGCCTGTTTAGGGCAATCAATCTAACGATTAAATAAATACAGTAACAGTATGAGATCTTTATTAATTATAGTTTATCCAAAAAAATTTAGGATGAAATCTCCAACAATGCAACTCCTAGAATAACGCGAACTTTTTGAAAATGTGGGTAGGTCAATAATCCGAGGATGGCGCCACTAGCGAAAAGCAGAAAACAAGCGAAGTGGCTTGACTCAGCAAGGCGTTCATTTTTTCGTGTAGTGTGCGCTTTTTGGCGGTCTGTTGTGTATGTAGCGTGTTTTTGGATAAAAATAAGCTTGATTTCGAGAGTTTAACTACAACAAGCCAAAGTATTTTATAAAATTCGTTAACTGTCCGGTCAATAATAACCTCTATTTTCTGGTAGAATGGACACTGATCTTTATGATGAGTTTGGAAACTATGTCGGTCCTGATTTGGAGTCAGAAGAGGAAGATGAAGAGGATGTAGAAAACGTGCCAGATCGTGATTTTGAAGTAAATTTGTGTTCTGTTACTGGTATATTTAAAAAATAAAGCCACACATTTTTTTATTTTTTTTACAATAGGATGACCGGGCAAGTGAGGAAGGCATGGATGAAGATGCTGAAGCTGCCCAAGAAGCTTCTATGGCCATAGTTCTTCATGAAGACAAGAAGTATTATCCAACAGCCTTAGAAGTGTATGGGCCTGGCGTGGAAGCTTTAGTTCAAGAAGAAGATGCTCAACCGTTAACCGAGCCGATTATTGCTCCGGTGCGGAAGGTCAAATTTCAAGCTGTGGAGCACGATATGCCAGAAACCACTTATGACATCGAGTTTTTGGCTGATTTAATGGATTCATCCCCACTGGTGCGCAACGTGGCGCTAGTTGGACATCTTCACCATGGCAAAACAACCTTTGTCGACTGTCTCGTACAGCAAACTCACCCAGAGCTGATCAACGTTCGCCCTAATGGTGAAGAGAAACCTTTGCGCTATACCGACACACTTTTTACAGAGCAGCAACGCGGCGTTTCTACGAAAGCGATGCCCTTGTCTTTGGTTCTGCAAGATTTGAAGGATAAATCGTACTTGATCAACGTTTTCGACACGCCAGGTAAACCTTACATAGTTCTTATAATAAGACCGTTCTAATAGATATTGCTTGTTTATCAGGACATGTAAACTTCTCGGATGAAGCTACGGCTGCCATGCGACTATGCGATGGAGTTGTTATATTTGTTGACTCGGTCGAAGGCGTGTTGCTCAACACGGAACGTTTGCTTAAGCACGCAATCCAAGAAAGATTGCCTATTACACTCTGCATTAACAAGATTGATCGTCTCATGCTGGAACTTAAGCTTCCTCCTGTGGATGCTTACTACAAGATGCGCCAGATTATTGACGAGATTAACGGAATGATCAGGTAAACAATTAGCATATTCAAGTCATCTTAGTTAATCCAAAAGATCCGTTGATTGGCTTAACCTTAATGCAAATGGAACGTAATTTCTAACCGTCGCACTCCCTATTTTAGTTTATACAGCGACGAGGAAAATACGCAGTTTTTGTCGCCCATATTGGGCAATGTCTGCTTCGCTTCTGCACAGTACAACGTCTGTTTTACTTTGGATTCCTTCTCCAAGTTATACGCAGAAAATTACGGCACGGATTTCAACTCCCACGAGTTCGCAAGAAGACTATGGGGCGATATTTTTCTCAACAGTAAAACGTAATACCCCATTCATCTCGGATTTCTACTTTGCAATTCTAAAACTTTCCAATTCAGGCGGAAGTTCGTGAAGAAAGCCCCCAACAGCTCAGTGCAACGTACTTTCATTGAATTTATCCTCGAACCGTTGTACAAGATCTTGTCGCAAGTTGTGGGCGACGTGGACTCCACTTTGCCTCAAGTTTTATCCGAATTAGGCGTAAAGTTGTCTGCAGAGGAAATGAAACTGAATATTAGACCTTTATTAAAACTGGTCTGCACAAGATTCTTGGGCGATTTCACCGGTAAAACTCATGGACTGTTGCAATTTTGTCGGAAATTTTAAGATTTAAAAAAAAAAATTCAGGATTCGTGGATATGGTCGTAAAGCATGTGCCCTCGCCATTGGCTGCTGCTGAACGAAAAGTACCACACATTTATACTGGCCCATTGGAGTCTCAAGCCGGTCAGGATATGGTCAATTGTGATCCGGAGGTAAATTATTAACAGCCTAAACAAGTCTGCTATGTTACTACTTGAATGTTTATTTAGGGTGTATTGATGGTTCACACGACTAAACAGTACCCTACGGAAGATTGCAGCTGTTTCTACGTTTTTGGGCGTGTTTTTAGTGGCACTCTTCATGCTCACCAGTCTGTAAGGCTTTTAGGTGAACATTATTCCTTGGCCGACGAAGAAGATTCTCGTCTGCTGCAAGTAGGGCGCCTCTGGGTCTACGAATCCAGGTAATTTTATCATGCATTCGGTCTACTCTGCAGTGCATTCAGGGACAATCCTATCAGAGGCAAGCTTTTCAGGTCTTCGGCACTATTATACACCGAAACATCCTGGTCCTTTCATGCGAGAATCGCTCGAAAAAGAGACCAAGTTTACGTTTTATTTTTGCAGCTTTTCATTTGTTGTGGCAAGCTTTCCCAGGGCGAGAAATACTTGCAAGAAATATGCAAGAAGTTTTTTTGTTATATATGTGTATATATAGATGTGTAAGATGCTTTAAAGTATGGGGAGTTCGTTTCGTCTTTTGTATTTCTTGTAAGCTTCATTGGTTACGTGGGTTGTAGAACAAAAGGAAAGGAAAGGGAATTACTTGTTTTATGAAGGCAGGCTACTTCTTTTATTCGCATAGTCGGTCTTGTGTACCAACTTAATAAGCTGTCTATTTTGGGCCCCTTCTCTAGATACAAAGTTGAAGTGAGTCGCGTCCCGGCTGGGAATTGGGTCCTTATTGAAGGCATAGATGCACCTGTCGTGAAAACCTGCACACTAACGGAGGTGCGCTCCGAAGAAGACGTTTATATTTTCCGGCCGCTCAAGTTTAACACTCAATCCATCATCAAAATCGCAGTAGAGCCTGTCAATCCGTCTGAACTGCCCAAAATGTTGGATGGCTTGAGGAAAGTGAACAAATCCTATCCTCTTTTGTCCACCCGAGTAGAAGAATCGGGCGAGCATGTGGTCCTAGGTACTGGAGAACTATACCTGGACTGCGTCATGCACGATTTGCGAAGAATGTACTCCGAAATCGGTAGGTTTCTCAGTAGAAAGAATCTTCCGAAAATCTTCATGTCCTCCTTATTTCTGAAATATTTTTCTCGTATTTTAGACATCAAAGTTGCAGATCCTGTAGTCAGCTTTTGTGAAACGGTCGTTGAAACCTCGTCGCTCAAATGTTTTGCAGAAACGCCAAACAAGAAAAACAAGCTCACTATGATCTCCGAGCCTTTGGAGAAGGGATTGGCCGAAGATATTGAAAGCGAGGTTGTTTCTACAAACTGGAACAAGTAAACTATTTCTCTTTCCCTTAAACTTCCGTTAATTCGTTTGGACATGTAGGAAACGGTTAGGAGAGTTCTTCCAAACCAAATACAGCTGGGATTTACTCGCTGCTCGTTCGATATGGGCCTTTGGGCCGGACCAAAACGGTCCGAACGTCTTGGTCGACGATACTTTACCATCCGAAGTGGACAAGTCGTTATTGAACACTGTACGGGATTCAGTTGTTCAAGGTTTCCAGTGGGGCACGAGAGAAGGACCTTTATGCGAAGAACCAATCCGGAATGTCAAGTTCAAAATCTTAGACGCAGTAATTGCCAACGAAGCTGTTCATCGTGGAGGAGGTAAAGCATATTTTGGCTTCTGTTGGCGCAATTAATTATACCCTCAATAATTAATGAGCTAATTGGTTTCGTTTTCTATAGCTAATTAATTCTTTCTTTCTACTTTTCATTTGCTTGTTAACCGTGGAGCCTTTTTTTAAGTCGTTTTAATTTTTAATTATTATTTTTTAATTAATTTAATTTTTTTAATTAGTAACAAGGATTTTAATTATTGTGTTTGTTGTAACGTTAATAGGGCAAATCATTCCTACGGCTCGACGAGTTTCGTATTCAGCTTTCCTTATGGCCACGCCCCGTTTGATGGAGCCTTATTTGTTAGTGGAAGTGCAAGCACCAGCGGATTGTGTCTCAGCCGTGTACTCAGTGTTAGCTCGAAGACGTGGTCACGTGACCCAAGACGCTCCGATCCCAGGCTCGCCCTTGTATCTGATCAAAGCCTTCCTGCCGGCAATTGATTCCTTTGGCTTCGAAACGGATTTGCGAACACATACCCAAGGCCAGGCTTTTTGCTTATCAGTGTTTCATCACTGGCAAATCGTACCGGGCGATCCTTTAGATAAATCTATCGTATTACGGCCCTTGGAGCCTCAGCCTGCGCCTGCTTTAGCAAGAGAGTTTATGGTCAAAACTCGACGTCGCAAGGGTCTTAGCGAAGATGTATCCATCAACAAATTCTTCGATGATCCTATGCTCCTGGAGTTGGCCAAGCAAGACGTCACCTTAAACTACCCCCTTTAATGCGATTTAACTCTCTTTTTGTTACCTTACAATAAAAGGAATCGGTTTCTTGAGCGACAAGTGAGTTTTTCAAGATATTTGTATTGACAGCGATTCCAAAGCAGAGTGTTGGAATATGAAAATAAAGCTTCAGAAACGAAGAGAATTGGATCATACTTTGATCATAACAGCTAAATCGTTTGCTTTTTCCGAGAAAAGAGACAGAATGACAAGATCGGTTTAAAAGCTAAACATTTTTTTTAATCAGTCGTTCGTTCATTGTCTGAAGTGATCCGTTCACGTGTCCCTTGAGCAAGACAGTTACCCTTTTTTAATGCTAACACAAGAAGCTACTTTAAAAAAATTAAATATCAAGTACACGTAAAACCAAGTTTGAACGCAAGGGTTATTTGACAACAACTTCTAAACATCTATATGTGAATATCAGAGATTGTCAGCGACTAAGGTATGTTCAAGCTTTGTTGCTTTCTTTCTTTGGGTCAGCGTCGATTGGGTTCTAATAGCGTATCTAAACTACCGCTCAGTTTACGATCCCGGGCGTGACTATGGGTGGGCGTGGACATGGGCGAAGAGGACAAGGCAGGACTGGTGCTTTTATCCGTACGAGAGAAGGAGCGTCGAAAAAAACGCGGGAGATTAGGTAAAACACGCTTGCTTGTAGTGTTCGGGTGATGTTCTGGATTGGCAGGTGTCACTATGGATGACGTCACACGAGTCCTTCGTCCTCCCCCGCTTGCCAAACGCTCTTTCAAGTGTTTGATCCGCTTGAGAAACGGGATTTCACTAGAACACTTGGTAACCACGCTCGCTGTGGTATCAATAGTCCGTACCACGTCATTGGGTGCATTAGGAGGTTCGGTTAGTTGTGGAGATTCTGTGGTTACGTTGGGTGCGTCTACCTCTTCTTGAATGCACACTTGGGGTACATGGTGCTTGTGCAGGTGAAGCAGTTCTTTGCTGGCTCTTCGTGCGTGCGAAAGCAGGGAATGGCGACGATGGCCGTGGTTCGAAGAAACCGGCCAAGGCTCGGAATGAATTTTGAAAGTTAAGGTTTGCTCGCTGACGTCAACTTCCGTGGTCGAATCCGGGTCCAAGCCAAGCGCTTCTTTCAAATCTAGCTCTTCGTCGGAAGTATTCGCCTCGGAATCCGAACCTTCGTCGGAGGAAGGTTCTGGGTTCATCGGAGGTGGAAGCAAGGGACTTCGTGTGGAAGCCACAGTAGGAAGCGTTGACGTGCTAATACTTGGTGATTCTTTGGTGGTGGAGTCACTCGTATTGCTTTCGATACTGCGCCTCTGGCGAGTATCCTTCGAAGCTTCGTTTAAGCGGCGATAATACTCCAACGCTTCGCGGACAGGTCGAACAATCAAATCCTAATATATTCATCATAAAGATAACAAAGAAGCGATAAAATTGTCTTGTTTATGACTATACTTCGAGTTCTGGAATTAGTTGACCGACAGCTTCGAAAAGAGGGAGTAATACAAAGCCGATGAAAGAACATTGCGAAGACGGTTTGGTGATTTTATCTCGATCCATGAAGGGCGTCACTGGTAGTCCCAACAACTTTTCCGTGTCGCTTTGTTGAAAGAATTCCTTTTAACAATAAGAGAGTTAGTACAAAGAAATCAAATAAGAAATTGAATTCTATCTACTTGAAGTAAGCAATCCAACCAAGGCTCAGCCACGTCCATTGGTCTTGCTTCATTGGAAATGTCGGCCACTTTGATAAGCACCATGCAGAGCTACAGAAAAAAGCAAGTGTTCAGAAAGTTTTTTCTTTCTTCTTTTGTCTTAGCAACAGTGAGTATATATCGCCTTTTACCTGGTTAATGTGCGCGCGATTGGAGTAGTCGAAAGTGGGTATAATGTCAAGGAACTGTCCAAGAATTTCGTTATGACGAGCCATATCTGTTGCCAAGATACAGCGAATCATGCCTTCACGGACTTTACGAAACATCTCTGGCGCAAAGTCGCGAAATAAGTTGGCGGACGGATCTTCCAATATACGAAAAGCCACCGAGCAGTGATGGTTTTCCAAGGGGGATATGTCGTTGTAACGGAGAGCTAATTCTGTCCGCGCATTGATTTGGTAAATGTTATTGAAACCGGGGTGGTCCAAGTCGTGGCAGATGCAAGAAGTCAATAACACCAGTGTTTCCAAGTCGCCAATCTTGGATGGAAGCTGTACTGCCCATATTATGCCGTACATCTGCAAAATACCAAACAAAACTAAACAGAAAATCCTTCTCGATAACCTTTTTTCCATTAACGCTATACTCCGTGCTCTTATGAAACTTTTCCCTCTTCCTAGATCTTATGAGACCTCATAGATCTTACGCGACTCTGTCCTCATAGTATTGTCTGCTTCTCATTGTCAAGACGTCCTGATTTCCATCAAGTTTCTTGCCCAGACCTCCCAAGTCTTAATTCATTTCCCGTAAGCTGTCACGTGGGACACACTCAGCTTAATGAATTGGGACTGGTAGTGGCACGGAAGCGAGGTCTTTGCTCCAAAGTTTGAATGGAAGGCAAACTTTATGTAACTCGGTATACACCGGTTACGGCGACTACATTTGAATACTGCTATATTTCCTTTGCTCGCGTAAACTTTACTTCCCAAACGTAAACCGATCTCATCTCAAATTTGGTCGAGTAGCAAGAGTTTACGCCAGACTATAGTACGGAAACTACAGATGTCGTTTAGTCGTTCGCTTTTCTGACAAGTAAATAAACATGGCGTGGTTAGACAAAGCGCGTTTTTGACCTTGTGCCTAACCCGAACATATTACAAGAAATTGGTCTTTTCGACGGTGTTTGTTATGACTTCTTCCAAAGAATATCCCATGTCCTTTTGATAAATGTAATTTGTCTACAAATTAGAGCCCTATTTAAACACCCTGTGTGAAAATTCAAAGGGCCTCTCTTCAAAGCAAGTTCACAAGGACAAGTAAGAAGTATATACACTATAAGCATGCTGCCATTTCCTTGGCTATTTCTCAAGAAAAGCATATGTAAAAGAAAAAACGTATTCAGGCTACGTAATGACTAGACTAAACTATGGCACATTGTCTTTACTTTAGCATGGAATTGGGACATTTTGTCGTAGGGAAATAATCCTGAAAGACGTACGACATGGCTGAAAGCGAATATGATTACCAACGATTACCATTTGGGTGACGCAGAAGCAGTGGTGGAAGTTGTGAAAAGGCACCTCATGGTAATTCATATAGACTTGGCAGAGGAACCGACGCAAAACAGCCAAATCAATGCCTAGTTTTTGGGGGAATTCCAAATCGATGTACATGTGCTGAAGCAGTAGCAATATTTCCTCGTCTTCCCATTGCCAATTATCGAAGGTTGGCATTCGTAAGCAGCACCGGACTTCCTCGGACAGTCTCATCTCGCTGAACGAATTTACATAAGACGCAGATTAGATTGCAAACCTTTATTTTCTTTATTTTTAGCTGCTTATTCCATTTGACGTAACACAAGTAAAAATAAAGAGACGTACCAGATCTGCATGAATTTCTGGCAGGCTTGTTGTTTCTCCGAATCGGTCTTGCGTCTGCTCTGGATCCTATTCCAATAAGGACGAGACGGATTCCGGGGCACAGGGGTGTCTTTCCAGAAACCAACTATTAAACATGTACCAGGCACACGGCCCCCGAAACCCATTGTAAAAGAAGGGGGGAAAAAGAAAACCCCAGCCAACCCGAGATGAAAAGAAAAGCATCTCATTTGCGTGACTTACAATGCCGTTAAAAAGAAAAGTTACGAAACGGGAAAGGATATATCAACTTAAAGTCTAAATAACAGTCGCGAATGCCTTAACTGTCTTTTTCGGAGCACAATTTAAAGAGGAAACCCAAGTTTTAATTGACAGGTTCAACCTTTGAGCGTTACCTTTGAAGCCTGTGCTCTCGACTGTGCCTTCGCTCATTTTCGAGAACTATACGACGGTGTAATTAAATCTTAATAGGGAGTCGAGCCTCATTAGTGATTGATTACAAACTAACTTTAGGCTATTTCCGCTTTGTTGCTTGAAAAACCTTGCAAGTAAAACCTTGGGAGTTATTTTTAAAGCTCCTAATAGGACGATGTGTATCCACGATTAGCTAAATGCAAATTATCCGGTTTTCTTGGTCGAAATCCGTGTCCATAAAAAGTAAGTTGCGAAATCTTGTGGACAGCTCAATGTTTCAACATCTAAGGCTAATTTAGATGCGTCACGACTTGCGAACAATGTCATGGCTCGTAAAATGGAACAAAAAGGAGTCAAAGGATTCTATCGTGTCGATATATCTTGCGTAAGTTTACAAGCTTGTGTATAAAGCAACTGCTGAAATTCTCGTGTTCTACAAAGAAGAAAAACTCGAAGGAACTTTGCTTAAAATAAATTTTAAAAAATTAATTGCAATCCCTCCATGCAAACAACAACAACGATTTCAAGTTCATTGCTTGCAACTACGAAGTTGTGTTCCCATACCTGCTCGATCAACTCCTAGCGCACTCCGTAGCGTATTTATGCGCTTCTTGAGATCCAAGATGCCTTGTTCCGTTTCCTGACAGGTAACCCCAGCTTCGAGTTCATATAGTCTTTTGGAATTACGTGAAAAAATATAGTGTGGTTATTATCTCCTGGCTAGGTTTATTTTCGTGTTAATTAATAAGGTATTTACCGGTCCATGATGACTCCCAGTTCCTGATCCACTCGATCTAGAAGAGTCCCTTTAACAGATATCTTTTATTTACTTATACAGCTTATCGCGATATACTATGCTAATGTTCTTGTTTGAGTACATAAAAGGTTTTCATAGGGGTACAAAAACTGCCATTGACTAGGACCATGGTTAAGCTTGTTTTCTATCTGTCTGAAACCGAAGCAAACATTTAGCTTTTCCCAGACTCAGTCATCTGACTTGTAATTAGATAAATCGAACTTGTTTGATCTTTTGGTAATTAATGAATGACTAGAGGCAAATGCTATTATCATCAAGGTCCTAGCAACTTTAAAAGAGTCACCATATGAGATGTTAACATTTCATTGTTGTGACATAATTCACATTTAGAGCCATTCTTGGCGTCTAGTGCCGTTAAGGTATCATTCCTGCTAAATTTTGATTTTCTGACAGTTAATTAAAAGCATTCCGAACGTACCATGGCAAGCGAAGCGTGTGAGAAAAAAAGATAAAATATGACGTACCGTTGTAGTGCGCGGCCAGCAATTCCAGCCGATAAGGAGCTCGTTCGGTCGTCTGATTGGCTTCTGTGGGCGGTAATTGTTGCAGCAATGGTCCTTTTCCACAATACATGGTCTGGGCAGTCTATCTTCTTTTGCCGTGAAGAAGACGAGCTGGAATGTCGTGCTGTGTTGTCGCAGCTAAACTTCTTTCTTCCCAAAAGAAAAGAAAAGGAGGCAATCTAAATCCTTCTGTCAATATCAATACTCGGTCAGATGAGACCCATAGGTTCTGTTTCGTGCCTCCTGTCTTTACGGTACAGTACGAAAGAACAACTGACTGATATGGTATTCGTTTCACTAGCACTTGGTTGGGACCGGTATCTCAATTAAACTCGTCCATAGTAGACGCTTTACAAATTAGGAAAACGATAAACAGAATTTACGCGCAAAACTTGGCCTTACCTTTTAACAGTAGCCTCCGGCTTGATAAGGCGATAGCGTGAGCTCGTTTGCCCTCAGATTTGACATCTTTATTAGGCTGACTAGATGATTTTTTTCTTATTTTCTTCAAAGGAGGCTGATACGCAGCGGCCAGTCTTTCAAGCCAGTGGCGTTGAAGGTTGGATCGTGTATCGTGTCACACTTGCACCATGCCAGGCTTATAACCAGTGAACCGTATGACTGATGGTGTCTCCAACTGTCAATCTGTGAGCTCGTGGAGGGAATAAAATCACTTATACGCACTATATAAATGGTAAAATGATGGGATCAGTGATACGAAAAGGAAATGTAGCACTTTGCCGCAACATCAATTCGATGCGATTCGGGGTGATTGATACGATCGCGATTCCTTTGGTATAGTTTTGCACACCGCTAAACTTCCCACGGAATATGCTTCGCGAAGTCAAAGGGAGAGCAAAGATCAAAGTGGAGGAATCTATCCGAGTTTTCTGACCAACGTGCTGCATGCCTGTACGCAACTAAGCTGCATACACCCACCGAACCTTAGGCACGGTAGCTAAAATTAGCTTGCCAACGTGCGTTCAAAGGCAAAGGCTATACACAACCTAACTTACGAAGAGTCAAGGCAAACGACTTTTTTTTCCCTGTTAATCCTTCGACCAGGCGTACTTTTCTTTCGTGATTCCGAGAAACCATTTAGCTTCCTTGCCTTTTAGTATTGCTACCTGCTTCTCTACTTTTACGAATTCCGGATTCATAAGCTAGGAAATTCGTAAAACCTCCCAAGAACAGCAACTTTTGGGTTTATTACTTTTAACGGATGCAAGAGTGAAATCCATTAGTTTGTAGTTTGCAGCACCGGCAATCCGTAACGTTTCACTTGTTGCTTTCATCTGGCAGATATAGCAAAGAACCCCACGAGCCAGTGACTTGTAAACTAAAAGGATCGATTTTTCGCCAAGACCTGACTACCGCAGATGCACACAGAGAGCAGATTCGCGGCGTTGGAACGTAAAAAAAGAAAAGAAAAAACAGTTCGAGGAAACTGATACCAAGTTTCAATAAAGCCGGGGAACCCCCAGTACTATGCTGATTAAATGCTTTGTCTCCCGTCAAGTTTCGCAAGGCATTTCGCAGCACCGATAATTACAGCCGCTGGAGTCATGCTGTTTTCAACAGTTACCAAGACAGAATTGAACAAAAAAGGGAAGAAAAAGAAAACTATATTCTGTGTTGTCCTTTCCGCAAACCCATATTAAAACAAAAAGGAAAGTCAGTTGTGAAAAAGTGCCAAAAAACCCATGGGACCACTTGGCAAAAGTATGGTTAATGACTTTCCAAGCAGTCTGCTGCTTTTGTTCAGAAGTACTATGTACGTCTATCATTAAAACGAAATTCGTGTACTGTTTCACAGTGGCTTTGACGATGGTTCTTTCTTTTTGTTTTTCCTCAGTCGTTACGTTCACGCACAGTCGCCTTTCCCGATTTGCTCACTAACACTTGGGGATGTTAAACAACACTGTGTCAAGATGGAAGACTTCGTCGAAGAGTCGTGTCAGTCTGGCTCGGCCTGACTTCAGCTTGCTTGGTCGAGAAGCGCCGGCGCTCCTTGTATTCACGAAAAAGAAGTCGCCCTATTTTGCGTTCGTGGACACACTTCGTTATAGGCTTTGTGCTTCATATATTTATTACTATAATCTGTTTGAATCAATTAGTCGTTATATATTACTAGGGAAATTTTCGTTTGAATTAGATAAGAAAGGAGGAGATAAAAGAGCTCGCTTTGGCTCGCATTCTTGAAGCAAAAAGGAAGCCTTTATGTTGTCGGTTCTTGGGCGGTGTAAAATATCTTTACAAAAGGGAAAATGGAACGAAACCTTTATCTGACTGAAGGTTGCTCAGGCAACGGCAACTATTGGATGTCCCAGGAGTAAACGCAGCAAGATTTCGGTTACGTTAATGACCCCCAAGGTCAAAGGTCAAGTGTGACAACCGATAATGGGGGACAGGGAAGGGAAAAATGGAAGTTGACGTGTATGTGGTGCTTGGCTTTTACCTACTTGACGCTTGGCGGCGACTTTTTGTCCAACTTTCTTATGCACACCATAAATCCCGTACGAGTACTATGTTGTGGGAAATTGGCTTGATTTGCAGTTATTATCACCACCTTTACGCTTTTTACTTAGGAAAGCTTAAAAACTTTGCGAAGGGCAATTGAGTTCTCAGCTATTTTGGGTATTTAGCATCTGCTGTACACAAGATGCGTATTAATAGGCCCAAAGTGGTGTTTGCCCTTCGACTAGAGCTACTAAACTTCAGCTGACGCCTGACGGTTAATTTTTTGCCCCGCTTACATCACACTTCAACTCTCTTGGCCTTGTGATTGAGGGGTTTTATAATCCTCCCGTGAGACTCAGATACACGGTTTCTAATTGTGTCTTATTGCTTTAGGCCTTTGGCTAGAACTCGGACGGGGCTTCGCGTCCTAATTGAGTCACTTATTACTTGGCATGTAGGCGCTATCGTTTTCATTCATTAGCTTGCGACAAATCGAACGGAGCTTGGCATACTGTAACTTTAGTCATTTATGGCTTTTCCCAACCCGTGGATTCGTGATTGCTCCAGTTGCTGAAAAAGTCGCGTTCTAAAAGGGAGACTTAAACGGGAAAAGTTGTCAAAGCTGCAGCCTGGGAAAACATGAGCATGTATATACCCCGCTTTTGCATGCTTTGACAGTGTACTTGTAACCGGTTTAATATGTAATGCAAAAACTCGTGTCAGGGCTGGGCTCGGAAGGAGACGCAAAACTCGAGATAAATTTAGAAGTTTTCTTGGGTAAAACTTGTATATCCCTAGCCCCTGGGCTTGTGTGTTGTTGTTTTTCGTCCGTTTTTATTTGCTCTTTCGCGTATTGCTCGCGCTGAATCCCTCCGGTTGTAATGCTGAGCAGGAAGCAAGTGAAATCCTCTAACTGACAAATTGACCTAAACCCTTTGCGATCCCCTTTTTGCATATATAACCCCAACTTGGCATATGTTAAAGGAAAAACCATGCCAAGCAATATGGTAGATTGTGGAAACTTCCCACTCAAGAGATTCGAATCATGCGAGGCTCGCTTGGATGGGTAACTTTAATGTAAATAGGGTAAAGATTCGGTGTCTGCCCGGACTTGTGCCAACTATAGGGAAATTAAACCTGTCACTAGGCCGTTGGCATGTACCTAACTAGGAACACAACATGGCTATGCGGGTTCAATCAAGTGCGATATGGCGGACCAAATAAGGGCAAATGAGTTGTATTGATGTATGAACTCCCGCATCGTAATTAAACTAACGCAACTTCATGCTGGTGCTCCTGGTGTATGGATTTTTTTTATTGGAATGTGGAGTAGTTTTGCTTCCATTGACATGAGAAATTTCCCAGCAGCCCTTAATTTCATAGAAGAAAGGAAAGAAAGAAGAAGTCGCTGAGAAAAAGAGAGATTTCTGCCTCGTTGATTGTAACCAAACGACGTTACCGCTCTTGAATGTAGCCAAGGACTATTTCGTGTATTTTTTTTCTTTAAGATCTGTATGGCCATATTATTTAAGGTGCTGAGGTTCCTTAGGATTTCTGAACTATATATTTGTTAAGCAAGAATTCGATCAAGATTCTAAACTGTTAAACTAGTCTACAAGTAGAGATTGGATTTTTTTACCCAACTCTGTCATTGACGTTTTCCATCCAAGTATCTTAAAAACTTTCCGAAGGCCTATATGTCCGAAAAATTAGACCACGTAAGGTTCTCGATATTCTCGGAGCGAGCAGGCGCCTGCTGTGTTGTTTTCGCTTTCGGAATATTTTTCGAGCCTATAAAAATCACATAGTTCGCCTTTTTCCAAACCTTGCCCAGCATTATTTTTGACAGTTGTGAGCTTTTCAACACATAAAGGGACTTGTAGGTATATAGAAGAACGTGTTTGTTATATCTTTTGTGGGTTGGGGAAAATCGTCTTATGTGTCTCGTGGTATCGGCTTTACTTCTCCACAAAGATATTTTTTACTTTATTTTCTTCTCGTGCCCTTAAAGCCTGTGCAAACTTCGTCACAGCCTGACTTAGAGCAGCATTCGAGAGTGTTTCTCGGCGAAGATGTATTGCACCGGCAAGCTTTGTACGCTTTACCTCTGCGTTTGAATATACTTTGTTGCATCGCTGTCCAATCAATACTGTTGCCCGCATTGGACGTATGTATAGCGGAAAACATAGATCTGGTTCTATAGAGGATAACGGTAACCGTGTCCTGCTATAGGTTCAACATAATTATACTGTGTTGGAATAACATAAATTCCCGATTATTTGACCTGGGCCGCTGCAGGTAACCAAATTTAGACGTCACAATGCATTCCGGAAAAACTTGTCTTCCTTTTTTCAAGAAACTGTAAATCTCTACTGAAAAAAGAGCTTTCCTAACTTATTAAATATTATTCGCGGAGCAGATCTGTATAAAGGACACTATTTCGCTCAACAATGCCCTTTACAGAAAATGGTGGATTTTGGGACACTAGAACGACGTTCGTTGCTTTATTGTTAGGTAATGTTGAACAGTATTAATTGCAATTTAAAACTTGTCATTTTACTGTAAGATTACAAAAATAGTATAGCTTGATTGAAAGATTGATGGTACAAAACGATATTTGATAATGACAGCGTAACAGCTTTAGCTGCAAAACAAATGGTTCAAGCTCTAATGGAGACGTAAGCTTCAGGATGTCTAGACAGGTTATTATGATACACATTGAGCTTCTACATTGTGTATGCATTTGGGCTTTCAACATGTTCTTTCTAAAAGCTACTTATTGAGCATCGCTGGCGCGAACCACCCGTAAGTTCATTTGAAAAAATAAGCCTTGTGAGAAGAGTCTTTGCTCATAATAGTCTCGTGCTGTAAAATTGTGTTGTTGTAAATTCTAAAGCTGTCTCTGTTGAGTTATTTTAAAAATAATCCAAGTAAATTTGCTTTATTAAGGATTTGATTTACGGTTACGCTCAATAATATTATTTCATATTTAGCTTTAAAATGGCCCAATCGGGACAGGAAATGACTGACGAGGATGCTGGCGTCCTACAGTTTCCTAAAGGTATGTTTCTTCTTCTTTTCCCTTCTGTTGTGTATAATTGTCTGTGTAGTAAGGATTGTTTCATATTCTGTTGTTCTCACTACGAGTCCCAATTTTATTGGGCGTTAAAAAGCTGGATTGTAGCATCTAGATTTCCATTGTGATGCGGTGTGCAATTGGCGTATTACTATGCTTGTTGTGTCACAGTCAAGCATATCATGGATTTATATATCCCTCTCAGTTTGCTGCGGTTGTCAAGGAATTCTGAAGCTGCCCTATGTATACTGTGCTCAATGCAGCGGTCGTGTTCGACTGTGTCTACCTTGTTTCGCCAATGGTTATGAACAAAATGAACATGAGAGCTCTCACAGCTATCACGTTATCCGAGACAGCTTTCCACCGTTTAGTGAATCTACCTGGACAGCCCGCCACGAGTTGGAGCTCCTGACCGCTATCGAACGACTTGGCCCTCACAACTGGTTAGAAGTCTCGCGCTATATCAGCTCCTGTAAAACTCCCCGTCAAAGTCAAGAACACTTTATCCAATTCTACCTAGACCAACCGGATCCGTCGCTTCCTCGCTTCCCAGAAGGAAACGACAGGCATGTATTGCATCCAACGCCGCTATTTTACTCAACTAATGTCGGTGATCCTCCCCGGCCAGCTTCTAACACCCACTGCACCGAGATGGCTGGTTATAATGCAGCTCGTGGCGATTTTGAAACGGAAATATTTCAACATGCTGAGCAAGATTTGACTTGGTTGGAAACGTTGCCAGTACCTCCCGATCCGGACGAAGCATCTGACGACGAAAAATTAGAGCTGGCTTTGCAAGCAGCAGTCGTGGGCGCTTATAACACGAAATTGAGGCATCGAGCTCGGCAAAAACGGATCATTAGAGAACACGGCCTCATTAGCTTGCATCGAGCCATGTCGTTACGTCTTCGTTATGACTTGGCTTTACCCGGTTTCAGCTACGAGCGATTCCTCAAGTTTGCCCAAGTCCTTCGCGCGATGGAGCTGGACAAATTGCTCGAAGGCTTGCACGCGTGTCTGGATATCAGGCAGCGGATTTTGCGATTGCAGAACATGCGGAAATTGGGAATCCAGAGCTTTGCTGCGGCGGAACTCTATCAAAGATTGCTTTCCAAGCGGGACTTTCTGCACAAAGAGCAAAAGTTGACGCAAGCGGCCATTACGGATTTTTTGGCGCCTTTGCAAAATGTGCCGACCTGTTTGCAAAACCGGCGAGTGTTTCAACCTCTGGAAGTGGTGGGACTACCGGGTTATGACAAACTGTGCGAGAAAGAACGCTCTTTCTGTGCTAACGTACGCCTCGTGCCAGAACAGTTTGTCGAGTATAAAAGTTTGTTCATTAAAGAGTGCCAGGAGCGGCGAGGATTGAAACTAGCTGACGCTCGCAAGCTAATTAAAATAGATGTTAATAAAATTAGGAAACTGCATGACTTACTTATAGCTGAAGGCCTTATTTACCTGCCGACAGTTTGAGCAATACAGGGATTTGTAAATTGTGACGTCTTGATTAGAACTTGGTTCCTGAAAACGGCTCGAAAATCCTGGTTATTAACTTCTGCGTATTTATGTCCCTTTTTGTTTTTATTAGAATTTGAGAACGCGGAAACTTTGCTAATTTCGGAAGTACACATGTTACTAGAACACCGGAAATCCCAAAACGAAAGTGCAGAAGAAGAGCAAGAATTGTCAGAGGTTTTTATGAAAACTTTGAATTATACGCAGCGCTTTTCCAAATTCAAGAATCGCGAAACGATCGCAGCGGTGAGAAGCCTTTTACTCCAGAAGAAATTACATAAATTCGAGCTTGCCGCCTTAGCTAATCTTTGCCCTGAAAGCCCCGAAGAAGCCAAAGCCCTCATTCCAAGGTATTATATAGTGTTTGATTCTAAAAGACTCATACAATAAAAACGATCTTAACAATTATTAAAAACTATTAAAAGGATGTGACTTTTTTTTTAATTTAATGCCGTCGTAGGCCGCGCCTATTGACCGCTTCTTTTATTGTTCATACTTCAATTGTTACATTTGTTTTGCTACATCGCATTTACCCATTTGAAGGCCAGTGCCTCTCTTTTGCACAAATTTTTGTTTTATTATCAAGTTTCGAATTTTAATAATTTTTAAAAGGATTGGGATTTTAAATCCTATACTTGAGGCCTAGGAGTGTTAATTGTTTCCGATTTGTAGAGTGAATTTAAAAATGTTACTGTATGGGGAATTATTGATGTGAGTTGTGGATGTGACTTGGAAGTTTTGAATCTCTTAATTAAAAGCCAACAGGGATATAAGAAACTAAATCTTGTGTTAATTTTAGTTTGGAAGGACGATTCGAAGACGACGAACTCCGCCAGATCTTGGAAGATATTCAAACTAAGCGGAGTTTCCAATATTAATTTCCCCATTTCCGCACAAATTCTCCTTTCTTGTTTTATTCATTGCCAGGAAAAAACAAGTATGTCCCAATACAAGCCGTTGTTTTGCATAATCTGCTTCTTTTCTCTCGTTTTTCAATTTTCCAAGTCGTTACGCCCAGACTGAAACCATGGCAACGAGATGAATAATCCAATTCTAAGGTTGTTCTTTTCTTCCTTTGTTTCACCTACGCGGAATATTCTGCAGGTATCTGATTTTTTTATAGTTTGAAATATTCTTTCGCAATGTCGCAGCAGCATTTTCCCTTTCATTATTTCCTGGCGTACCGTAAATTATTGATAGGAAATTGAATTAAATACAGAATAAGAGGAAAAAATATTGAAAGGGATCTAACTGTGAGTAAAACACATCACATAGCAAACTAAGTTCGATAAAGGAATTAGGGAGCTAACACTTGGAACAGGGAGACAGAAATTCATACAGCACTTTGCTTCTCAACCATCAAAACTCGCGCTACTTCCAAGTGAACGTCTCCTATCGTCGCTGTCTACGACTCTCGCGTCATCTATCGTCAATGTCATCCTGTCATCTGAAAAACTCATTACAGTACGTTAATTAACAATCCCAGCCTTAGGGGCTTGTTTGTCGTACGTGATTGCCAGACGTGAGTTTGTTTACGCACGTTCATTTGCCCTAAATTGGACAATAAAAGTGATTATGACCACTTTTCAATTGAATGACGGTTATCTTTGCCTACATCTGTAGGTCCGGCTCAGTATATCCTTGACGACGTCAAGTAGGAGATTTAAATATGGCTATTCTGAGACTGAGTCTGAATAAAGGTTTCGCTTATGTAACTAAAGTTGTTTTCTTCGTCCTCGTCTTAGGGAACTATATAACAACGATGCTTTTGCCAAAGGAAATGGGAAGCTTGACTATCACGAACACTGCCTTACCAATAGTTGTGTCGAACACGAGCTCGGGATATGAGGAATTATCAGATACTGCATTTGACAACTTGTATCCAGCTGTTGTCAAATGTTTTGCAGTAATATTTTGCGGGTATTTTATTATTATTATTTAATAGAAGAAAAAAAGGCTCATAAACCTATCTTTGTTTGTAAGGTACATTGCTGGCAAGCTGGGATGGATATCCCAGATGGAATCCAAAGGGTTGAATACATTCGTGGGAACTTTTTGCCTCCCTGCCCTAATTTTCAACTCCATGGCCACACTAGACTTCGGGTAATAACCTACTTGTTGTTTTGCGAAAGATTAAATTTTTTTTTTCTCTACACAGGATTGTAAATTGGCGTTTTTTGTTGGCTATATTCCTTTCAAAGACTACGATCTTTCTTGTAGTTCTTATCGTAACCTTAATTGCGAGCAAACCCACTAATTTAGCCAAAGCTGGGCTCTACGCAATATTTTGTTCTCAGAGCAATGATTTTGCTCTGGGTTATCCTATAGGTAAATTTATAAATGTTGTTATCAATATTTTACGTAGGTTATAATTCCATTGCAGTTGCGGCACTTTATAGTCAAACTCATCCCGAATATCCGTCTTATTTGTATCTGGTGGCACCAGTTTCGCTGGTTTTCTTAAATCCCATTGCATTCTGCTTTATGGAATGTGGGCGTCAACAAGATCTCAGTCGAGCCGCCCTTACAGATCGAAACACGAAGTTTGTCGCTCCTTCTGGTTGCCGTTTAGTTTTGACCATCGCTAAAAGCGTCCTATTGAATCCAGTAGTGCTCATGACATCGTTGGGCTGCTTGAGCAACGTAACCTTCGGCCCATATCTTCCTGCAGTGTTGCAAGGCATCCTAAACTCACTAGGTCTGGCTTTTTCAGCCACTGCCTTGTTCTTGCTGGGTTTAAGAATGGTCGGGCAAGGGCAGCAATTCAATCGAGCTGATTTGGTCACTCCGGGGCTTCTTATCGTTGTGAAATGGTAATCTTACTTATTCGCTACGTTCATACCAATTTCAAGCTTTCTTTACCTCGTTTCCAGTTTGGTATTCCCTATAATTACCAGAGAAATGGTTAGTTTGGTTCATACAGGAATCACTACCAACGCTACGTTAGATTTGAGTGATTACGGCTTTCTGTACGGCACTTTTCCGTCCGCCCCCAGTGTCTTCGTGTACGCATCGCAGTTTCACGTTGCGACAGAATTGGTACTTGGGATTTGTACTTTCACTGCAGGAAAATTGAACTTTTGAAATAATACCTATATTTTAATCCCAGATCGCTGGAGCAATGGTAGCTTGCACATTTTTATCCGCACCGGTTATGTTCGTATCTGCCAAGATGGTAACTCTGTCTCGAATCAATCCCAGCAATTACCTGTTTGAGCTGGATGCTTTCCTTTTTGATGTCAGTGTAGTAGGACTTGTTTGTGCTGTAAGTTTCTTTTCATTTCCTCGTAAAAATATTTGTAAAAAATCCTTATTTCTTTCTTTTAGGCCTGGGTTCTGCTCATTTTCATGGTTGGCAAAAAATGGAAACAATTGCCACATTTTTTTACCATATCGTTGTTACTGGCTCAGGTATAATCATATCAGATTAACACTTGCGATGAACTAATATTGCTGTATTTTCGGAATTTTCGCTCATCTTATTTGAACACCTTTTTTTCAGAGTTTGGGGTGCTTAGGTGCATTATTTTGGTCCGTATTGGGCTGCAATACGCCATGGCAGCTGTACTTGCAATTCGGCTGTATTGTCCTGGGCGTTTTTGGAGCTCGCGTATGGACGGCTCTTTTGGCTGTCTCTTTGTACCTCCTACGTACTCGTTCCTTATGTTTCGTTCTTAAACTTCGTCTCCTCTTTTCAGCCATCGGATGGGGGTAAATTTTCATAATCTTATAACCTAATTTCTAGAAAAAATAATCTTAATTTTTTTTTAATTAAAAAATTTTATTATGCTAAAATTTGATTATTTTTTAGTATCCCTGCCCTTATTGTCGTGGTGTTGCTGTCCGCAGTTAGCGAAGAAGCCGAAATTCATCATAAAACCGATCCTAATTTTCAGTACGGGCATTCTCAAGCCTTGTTCGCTTTGGTGATCCTAATCCTTTCCTTTCTTGGTATAAGACGATTTGAATCTGGCAAAGTAACGCTTGCATAATTTATGTAACTCTTGCAGTTACAATTGTTTCCTTGGTGCTGCATCAACGCAATGGAAAGAGACACGAAGAATCGCGAGAGCACCCTGGAGATGATACTGAAAGTCTCCTGCCTGATATGGAAGATCTCGATCAAATCCGGCCCATGGTTTCGTGTGAGCCAACAGCAAGAGCCACGCCTGCTGCTCCCTTGTTTCCATCTTCGTCTACTACCAATTTAACAACCTTAGCCTTCAACAGAGAGCGTTTGGACCCTATTGTCGAAATACGCGAGAGTGACGATGGAGAAACTATGATTTTTGGGGTGGGTAATAGTAATATGTGCCCGCCCAAGGAATGCGGTACTTTGCAAAGACAACAATGTTCAGCCTCTCTTCGACGGTATCGCAATGCGCGTGTAATCATAGATAGAGAAGAAGACATTGGGAGTCAAAGTGGTGATGGAGAGCAACAAATATTGCGGCATGTAGTACTTTTATTGGTTCTTACAGGTTCCATGTTTGTGGTAAGCCACACGCTAGCAGTGCACAGCAATTTTGAGTTAATTTCGTACAAACTTTCAGGGCCTGGCTTTGTGTATATGGAGGTTATGTTTGGAGGAAGTTTCAGGGGTTTATTTGGAGCTTTTGTTTTTGGACGGAGCCCTAAACTTTGGTCAAGCTTTCTTCACGTTCCTATGCTTTGGCCTTGATGTTAAGATTGTCTTCTCACCTTTATATAGAAGGTATTTTCCTTTTTTAAGGAATATTAGTTTGGGTTTTAATCGAACTTTCTTTTTTAGATGGAGACGTTGGCGTTATGGCGTTGATAGATTAGTTTTGCCGCGATGGGAAGCATTGAACGAGGAAACTCGTCACATTTGCGAGCAGTTCGTGGGGTACCATATGGATAAGTGCGTCCGGGATTTGGTCCGGAACAGGAGGTAATAAATGCGGTTATGACTTATTTGTCGTAAAACTTTCCTTCTTTTTCCTTGTAGGCGGAGATTGCAGCTTTATAGAGATGTATTTCAAGGCAAAGACTTGGTAGACTGGCTCATTTTAGTGGGCTTGTCTCAAGACCGAGCTCAAGGCGAACGCTACGGAAAACATTTGCTGATGGGACGCGTAATTCGCCATGTCCATCGAGAACATCACTTTCATGATAGATCACTGCTTTACGTCTTTACCGTGGCTATTCGCCCACCACGAGGTGTCTGATGAACGGTTTTCTCTAATTTAGCTCTACTCGGTGCCTTTCTTCGCTTTATAATTATGAATATCAAGTGCATGAACAAAACATTGGAGGGTTTTAATGTCCCCTATCAGGGTAACTAGTTGTAATTTCGCTTTTCGGTATGTGCTGATAACTATTAGGAAGGAATCCATTTTTAGTATATGACTAGTCAGGTCCTTTTTAGGGTGATTATATCATTTTGTAAACCGTGGGACTTTAGATATAAATATTGAATTACGGAATGTTTGAACTTTTTAGTATCAGATACGACGATTCCCGGATATTGTGGTTCAGCATTGGCCGCAAAGGCGGTAGCGTTCTCTGTCGTATGAATTGGCAGTTCTTATGTGTCGTCTCCTGTCTCGTGCTGAATTCTTGGCATTCGGAAAGAGGATCAGCTGTTGCTACTTGCAAAATTGTGTTTGAACAATGAAGTGAGTATTCCTAATGGGT
The DNA here is from genome assembly GCA_022832285.1 of Lepidurus apus apus. Taxonomy (NCBI): domain Eukaryota; kingdom Metazoa; phylum Arthropoda; class Branchiopoda; order Notostraca; family Triopsidae; genus Lepidurus; species Lepidurus apus. The sequence goes on from JAGJRO010000089.1 coordinate 223,894, forward strand.
ATGGAAACGCCGAAAAGTTCCAGTAACCGTGGAAGTCGTTGGTTCCATGGTAAAATATCTCGACTAGAAGCCGAGGTGGCTTTGCTAAAAGGTAGCTAGTTTCTCTTTAAATATTTATATTTTATTTCTATTTCCTAATTCCTTTGCATTTGCATTGTTGTAATGATAATGTTTGTATACCTGTGTACTGTACCACTGACGACTGAGTCTAGGACCGGTACAAGACTTGCTATAGATTCGAGTCGCTATTTAAAGGGTCAGGGTAAGGTCAAGGTATAAATTATAGGTAGGTTTGGGTCAGGTCAAAGGGAAAAGGGTAATTAGTTCGAGCTACAAGCTACTTTGTGAGTTACTGAGTTTCTAGTTTTATGAAAAACATGCTCTAGATATAGGCCCAGAAGAATTAACGAATCTATCTTTGTAGAAGGAAACGATGAAGGGCTCTTCTTGGTACGCGAAAGTTCAACCGTACCAGGCGACTTTGTGTTATCGGTCATCAGTGAAGGCGAACCTGCCCACTTTCAAATCCAAAGACACGGCGAAGATGCTTTTTTCTCTATCGAAGATGGTCGTATAGTCCATGGCCTGGACACAATTATCGATCTGTGTTTAAAAGAAGGTGCTTCAGGAGGAGCAGTTGAGCTCAAACGAATTTGTCCCAAAGATCCGCCTCCCGTGCAAGTTTTAGGACATGGACAGTCTTACTTAATCCACAGAGCAGCCAAAGAAGGTATTAACAAGTTCCATAAAAAAAAGTGTATATATTTAAAGGGCTTCTTTTTTTAGGCAATTATACTGTCGTTGCAGAACTCGTAAGATGCAATTACCGTGGAATCGACGCCAAGAACAATGAAGGACAAACGGCTGTACACCTGGCTTGTCTAGGCAACCAAATCGACATCTTAAGAGTTTTGATTGAAGGTCAGGCTACTGTAAATGTGGTGGATGAGCAAAACTATACTCCTTTACAGGTAAGGACTTTCGTGTAAAAAGTTCTTGGCATGAATGGTTTTCAACGTAGAATTTTTATTTTATCCAGCTTCTTTGTTAAGTTTCCTTCGTTTGATTCAGTTTATTTTTTGTTGTTATTCAGTACGCTTGCATGCATAATTATCCCGACTGCGTACGAATGTTGCTGGAAACTGGTGCCAATCCACAAATCCGGCAACGTGAAACAGGTTAGTCTTTTAAGTAACATGCTCAATTTTAGGAGTTACTTTACACAGGTAATATTTATCATTTATTGTGGTCGTTCCCGTACTTAACAGGTTTTGTGGCTATACATGAAGCAGCCAGCAGAGGTCATACAGAATGCGTTCGCCTTCTACTAATGCACCGAGCAGCACCTTTGCCTAGGACGAAACGCCATGAAACCCCCGCCGATTTGGCTCGGAGAAACGGGTTTTATCAGTGCGCCCGTTTGCTTGGTATTTACCCGTTTACCCTCGTTTCTGGAGATTACTAAGTAAACTTAACCTTAGAATTGTACCAAAGTCCTGCTGCTATTAGCACACCTGAAAACTGGTTCCATGGTTCTATTAGCCGTCAAGAAGCTCTGTTTAGACTGAGGCGATTTGCTGAAGAAGACGCGTTAGATTCTGTTTTCCTCATCCGAAAAAATTCCCGCAAGTCGGGGTTCTTTGTTCTTTCCGTTTCCATCGCCAAGCATTGCTATCATTATGAAATCGGAAAACGAGTAAATTGAAGCACACGCAAATCGTTCTGTGTTCATGTTTAACTTATTATTTTTTGTCAAATTTAAGGGACAGTATTATTATATCGACGAAGGACCCTATATGGAATCATTGGAGCATTTAGTCGCTCATTACATGCGATGGGCGGATGGCTTGCCTGCACCCTTAAACTTTCCTGTGCCGCCTCCCATTTCCTATCGCAGTTGTGACATTTTAAATAACAACGTAAATTCAACCTAACTTATTTGATATGTTGCAAAATTCTCGTATTTATTGAATTTTTTTTAGTTACTAAGTCCTCCTCCTCTACCTTGTCGGAATACGCAACGTTCTCCGTCTCCTTGCCGGGATCGTTTAACCCTTACAAGTGATGCTAACAGCAACAACCGAACGGAAACCAATTCCAACCAGTCCAATACAGCGTTACTAACAGCATCCAGTGTCCCTAGTCAAACTTGGAGCGACAGCTACAAATTGATAGGCAATTTACGTCATATTTTATGATTCAAACTTCTTTCAACTGTTCTATTGCGTTATTTCAGATGATATCCCTGCGGAAGCGTTGGTTCGATGTGACGAGATAGGCGAAGGCGAATTTGGCTCTGTGTATCGCGGAGTGTATACTTTACCCGGAAGTACAGGATTGAAAGTCGCTGTAGCCATCAAAACTTTACGGGAAGATCAAATGCAGTCCAGCAGAGAGGAGTTCCTACGAGAATCGCGAGTCATGATGGCCCTTGATCATCCTTCCATTGTGCGACTCTTGGGTATCAGCTCTGGACCGCCTCTTATGATGGTCGAGGAACTAGTGCCCATGGGTTCGTTGCTCTCTTACCTAATGGATCATCCGGATTGTGTCAGTTCAGACTATGACATACGTGTCTGGGCTGCCCAGATTGCTCAAGGTACCCACTCTCCAGACCCCTTGTATAAGCCGCGTTCTTTTTGACGAAAGTTTAAGCCGACTTAAAAGTCTACCCAAGACTTTGCGCTTATAAGCGTTCAAGATAGGTAGACTTTGCCAGACTTCGGGCTTATAAGCGTTTCGTTTAGCTAGTCGACTTAGACTTTAAAGTCGACTTTTAGTTTTGGTCTCAAGTCAGGCAAGTCTATAGCGAGTACTCTTTGTGTCCACACTTAAACTTAACCCCGCCTCTTGTTTATTTATCCCCTTAGTCGATATCGAACAATTCATACATTGCTTTTGTTTATTTTCTACAAGCACCGCCCCATCGGTGGAGCAACTGTAAACTTTCGTTTTGGACTCGAGACTTTCCAAGTCGACTTCTGTAAACTTTCAAAGTTTAGGCTAAAACGAACGCTTATAAGCGTAAGTCAAAGAAGTCTGGCTAGTCTTGAGTTTAAGTCGAAGGTGCAAAACGACAGCGGCTATAGTTTTAAATTTTTTCCCTTTTTGTAGTTTTAGATTTTTTTTCCCTTTTCATAGTTTTACAAAATTTAATTGAAAATTTCATTCCAGGAATGTGTTATTTGGAAGAAAAACGTTTTGTCCACCGTGATTTGGCTGCGAGAAACATCCTATTGGCTTCGCGATTCCAAATCAAAATTAGCGATTTTGGATTATCCAGAGCTATTGGTCTGGGCAAAGAATATTACCAAGCTTCGCAGGGCGGAAGATGGCCAATCAAGTGGTAGGCTTTTTTGTTTTTCGCAAATAGATTGTGTGTGATATAGTTTGGCATTTTAAAAAAAAATTGTTAATTAAATCCATTAATTTAGGTACGCGCCAGAATCGGTCAATTTTGGGACTTTTTCTCATGCAAGTGACGTATGGAGTTACGCCGTAACCTTGTGGGAAATGTTTTCGTTTGGTGCACAACCTTTCGGTGACCTCCCAGGTGCTGAGGTCATTCAGATGGTCGAATCTGGCTATCGTTTGCACAAACTGGATGGGTGTCCAGATGAAACCTACGCTATGATGTTGCGGTGCTGGAATTATGATCTTGCGAAGCGTCCTACGTTTGCAGAGCTCAGTGCGTTTTTCGCCATATCTGTCGAATACGCCAACGTGCAGGGGTTATTGATGGCTAGCCCCAGTGTACAAGTATAGCGTACTAGCGTTCCTGAAACTCGTTAAAGACACGATGTTTTTTTTTTTTTAATAATTTGTTGGAAATTTTATGGGTTGGCTTTTCTCAATTTTATACTTAAAGATTTTAAAGATTAGCTCCTAGAGGTCAACAATTCCTATATAAAACACTCCACTGAGTATATTACAACTATGAAGAACAAAGACAACGGCACGAGATCAAGGCATTGTTTTTAGCCAGATACAGTTTTTGAGACAGACAGGCCAAGAGGACTTGGATAACTGTGAATACATCCGATCCCCCAAGTATTTTCGAATGGCAATTGTGCAAACTTGGGTTAAAGGCCAAGGATTGCTCCTGGTATGGAGTAACCAGATGTCTGCAGGTGTGGAATTGGTCGACGACTGGATGGAAGACCAGGAAGCATTATTCAGATCGAAGCCAGCGTATACCAAGGCTTTGATCACAGGCAAGGCTTCAGCACCGTGTCTTCGCGCTAAGGAAAGATTATTGACTGTAGGACACGACATCAGTGTGCCCTGATTAGGATTAGCACCGTGTTGGACTAGACATAACGCAAGACGGGTTTTCCGCTGTTCCAGCAGGCGAAAAAGGGGCGTATCCCCTGGTGTGAAGGATTCCAAGCTCAGCTTACAACCCCAGTCTTGCAAAACCGTGACTACTGTATCAAAAAGTTCTTCTGAAGTATCGGCCATGGAAGTCAATTCATGCAGAGGAAGAACACCCGTATAGGAATTGGGATAATTAGGATTGGCCCCTATAAGATAAAGAAAATTAATTAGCATGTCTACATAATATTGTGACATAGTATTTAAACAGGTGTAAAATATACCTCATTAAATACTACACGTTTGACCCCTCGACATCTTAATTCGAATTACGACGTCGAGTGGGTCAAACGTACTCAAGTATGGGGTAAGAGAGCGCTCTAGATGTCAACCAATTCCTCTCTAAGTTTTACCCGAAAACGCATTGAAAGAAACATGCTGGGGCACTTGGTGTGCGAAAACAGCTAAGCATATTTTTTGAGGGTGACAACATTATATTTTCCTTTACCTTTAAGTAGTAAAAGTTTTACGGATTCCACATGCTGCCCTCGACAAGCTAAATGCAGTGGAGTGTCGCCATAGTCGTCTCGTAAGTTGGGAACGCATCCAGCTTGTACCAAAAGTTGTGCTAACTCCACGTGTTTTTGGAGAACGGCGAAATGGAGCAGACGGTGACTTTGCGTTATTCGTACGCCATGTTTTAGCAATAAGGAAACTATGTCCACGTCCAAATGCCAGACAGCTTCACAAAGACACGTGTATCCTGTTCTTATAAGATGTATTAATTAGCTGAAAAAAGAATGCGCAATAATTACCATGTATTTCTTCTAGGTTAACTTTCGCTCCCCAGTTGAGCAAGAGGTCAACCACTGGTTTATGAGACCGTGCGACTGCCAAGTAAAGTGGTGTGCGATCGGAGTAGTCCAAGGCATCAATTTTTGCGTTGTGCTGAAGCAAAAACTGAGCCACTTCTAAGTGGCCCCGTGAACAGGCTGCATGTAGGGCAGAGCTTTTATCGTTCGAGCGAAGGTTAACACCAGCAGACCAGGAAATTAGCGTTTCTACGATGGCCAAATGCCCTCGTGAAGAAGCCAAAGAGAGAGGTGTCATGCTGTCGATGTCAACTGAGTCCACAAATGCTCCTACGAAGGGAAAAAAAGCATCGAGTATTGACGAAGTATTTTTTTCGAAGTCCATACCGGCTGATAGTAGAAGCTGTGTGAGTTCCAAGTGACCTTGTTCGGAAGCATAATGGAGTGGCCGTCTGCCATAGATATCTGAAATGTTCACGTCATATTTGCTCGTGACATTTATGCTTTTATTGGAATGTAAGTTATTGGTCCGTGGCAGAGGAGCTTTTGTAGTGTTTGAAATTAGTTTTTCCATTGTGGCGTTTAGGGGATTTTTTAGTTTAAGGGTCTTAGGGGGTAATTTCCTCTTTCTCTCTTGAATCACAAAGCCACGGCCTTCTTCGTCTGAAGAAGAATACTCTAAGGGAAGTGTTGCGGGTTGTAACTGTTTCTTAGGCTTCGGAGGGCAAAATATATCATGCGAAGTAGATGGTAAATGTAATGAGACATTTTGAGCTCGGAAGGTAGGCCTTATTTCTATCTGCAATCCAAGTAAAGCTCGAAACACATCAGCGTTGCCCATCTGAGCAGCTCTCCCAAGTAAAGAGTGACCACACTGGCATACCCGGTTTACTTCCGCTCCTATATTTGTGAAGAAAGTTTAATTGTTTTATAGTTATTTGTATAAGTCAATGTTTTACTTTTAGTGCATATAAATTAATTCACCGTACCTTGGGAAACTAGATTTATAACTTCTTCTAGATTTCCTAAGCTGATTGCTTGATATAAGCATTCTTCCAAATTTTTCTCTGGATCCATTAGTAATAGTATATCACGTGAATGTAATATTTGTTTGTATTGTAAATTTTTTATGCATATTCGAAAGTAGTTTACTATGTGCCCCTAAGATTTGAACTTCGAGTTTTCCGAATCAGGAGTCGCAGTCGTTCCGTCCCAAGTTCCAATCGATTTACATGTAAACCTAAATACTGTGTACACGTTTGTGTATTACTGTATGTGTTTACCATACGAATGCCTAAAATTAGTCTTTTTTTAAGAATATTGTATTTTTAGCGCATTTTTATGTTTCAATGCAGTACAATGCAGTCCGCGTTCTCAAACCTCCCAGTAGATTTCAAACCTTTACCCCTAATCTATCTGTATTATTCTAGCTAATTTTGATAGGCCTGTTTCTGTAAAGTAAACCTTACAAAATAAAGATATTATTTTTGGAGTTCCATTGGATTTGAATAGCGAACGTCACTGGGAGACGCAAGGGGCGCTTCGCCCAGCTTGCAGCCTCTACTGGCCCCTCAGTCGTGCTCGCGCTGCCGAGCAAGGTGGATGAATGAATAAGACCTGTTGTCATGATTATCTTTTAAGATAGTTGTGTTTTTAAGCTAAATTTTGATAATTTACTCCGTTTTTAGCTACGCAGGACATTCCTATTGATCCACAAGTAGTAATTTAGCTTCGTTTGTGGGGTGTGGGAGTGTTTTGATTGCGGTGTTTACTTTCAAACGTTTGGGCATGTATACGTTTTATTACGTTTAAGACGATTTTGTTAAATTCAGACTGGGCCAGTCCAAACAAGATCCCGGTGGGTTTGTTCTTTCGTCCATGTTTTTGTTCGCTCCAGTTCGCAATTGTTATAATTTTTAGTTTTTAGGAGAGACATCAATAGTAATTCTTCGCCTGTTTTGCAAATGAAGGTTATTGAAAACATGGCGTGGCATGTGGGGGAGTTATGTATGGTATTGAAGAAAGGATTATTTAGAATGTATTTAATATTTTAATAGTATAGAATAGACCCGTAATATAAAAGGAATAAAATAGGGCAATACTGCTTACGTCGAGGTTCCATCGTCCTTATGGCGTAATTATTAATACGTCTTAAAAGATGTTTGAATCTCTGTGTGGTTAGCCAGTGAGTAGAGTTTTAGCCAGTGATTCAATTCAATATATCACTTGCTCTTGAGAGGCTAGACGCATGTCGTTCTTCTGTCGAATTATCCTTGTGGACGGCTAGGCCAGGATTGTACCACGATGGAGATCAAAGTTCTTGGATTGTGCATTTTAAACGCTGGAAGAACTTGTACCAAATCCGTAACTGCACTGATCTCTTGGTAATATATAATCTGCCATTTGTTCAAATGAATTCTTACGTAATAAATTTACCTTAGGTGTTATTTAACGTTCGTGGTTTTCTGGTTTGGACATCGGTTCCTTGGTGTACGAAGTTATAAGCTGGGTACACTTGGATTTGGGTTTGGATTTTCCCTTGGATTTGGGTACACAGAAAGAGGAGAAGAAAACTGAATGACCCCGAGTAAAGAATCTTTGTTGCTTTTCATATACTGGTGGTTCTTCTGGCTGCGAATCTGATGGTTGTAAGCATTACGTTTCAATATTAACCCTTCCAACAGTTGCTGTTGTACAGTAACGAAATTAAAGACTTGGGGTTTCGGAGTTGACCAATCACAGTGCTAATCCCCTGTTTAGAACAATCCTGTCAATTCCGAAACTCCCATGTAGTGATCTTTAAGTTCGTTACTGTACTTGACATATTGGAAGGATCGCGACGTTCAGCACATCAGCTTTTGGGTTCGACTGTGTAGTTTTCGTCCCTTATAGTCCTTATAGTAATTATTTGTAATTTTCGAAATTATCGTCCTTATGTTCGATTACTGTATAATTTTTGAGTATTGAGTAGAATTGTAACGTTTGTTTTCTCGACATTTTGCTTTTATTGTAAAGTTTATACCTCCTAAACATTATTCTAGCACTCAGTTTTCCTCCAAAACTTGGATTCTAAATTACGCAAATGAAAATTTTTCTTTCCCCACGCAAATCCTTATTTGCTTACTTGTTGTACCCAAAACTTTCCCCGTAAAATGTAGTTTCCGAAAGAGTCCTTTTGTTGTATAGTACGATTTGTAGTATTTGAAATAAAAGCGAAAATTTTGGAAATTTTTGTGATATTTTTAAAATTATCCGCTAAAAGGGGTGTGGCCTCTACAAAAGGACGAATCCTATTGGTGGATTGGGCCAAAAAGGGGGCGTGGCTCCTTTTCGAGCTGGGAAAGCGTTTTCAGGGCTTTTCTCCATAAGGAATAATGCTGTATCCCCTTCAAAAATCGTGAAAAATTGAGAGCCTCGCCCCTTCCCCTGTTCGGTTTCCTATCCCCAATATTCGAGCTCGTGATGCCGAAGCTTCACAATTTCGAATATGGGTATAGGAACCTTGCTTGGAAGGCATAAGGTGCAGAGAAAGGGAGCCATTTAATATTTCGTTTTTTGACGAAATAAAATGCCTCGACCGGGTTTCGAACTGGGGTCCTTTCGTTCCCAAGTCTTGCGTCTTATCAATTCGGTCATACGCTTATATTCGAAGGGTGCTGAAACTCCTATAAATACTATCTATGAACCAAGTTGTGTACAGTATATACAGGTGAAATACGGGTGTTCAAAAATCGTCAAAAATGAGAGCCTCGCCCCTTTCCCAACTCCCCTATATTCGAGACCGTGATTCCGAAGCTTCACAATTTCGAATATGGGTACAAGAACCTTGCCGGGAAGGCATAAGGTACAAAGAAAGGGAACCAATATTATTTCGTTTTTTTGACGAATTAAAGTGCCTCGACCCGGAATCGAACCAGGGACCTCTCGTTCCCCAAGTTTGCGCCATAACCACTTGGTCATTCGCTTATATTTATAAAGCGTTGAAACTTCTATAAATACAATATACGGAGAAATCCGATGTACGGTGTACGTGCATCGGTGCATCCATCTTTTGTTCGATTTATAAAAACATGATGGTTTGCCTACAGCCATACCTTCATTCTCTAACTTTGCATGATTATATTGAATTTTTTGTTTCTTTTATAATGTAATAAAAATCCTTCCTAAATTTTGTTTATGAGTCAAAATCATTCAAAATAAGTTACAAGGCAATGTGTTTGCTTTAAATTATATTTTATTAAAACCTCACACATACATCACAGCAGATTTGTTTGACAGACGATTTGCATGAAACCTATATGCCAAACATCTTAGGACATGTTCCCCTACATTATTATCGTAGTTTGAAACATCGATTAAAAACCTGGATCATCCCGAGCCAGATGGCTGGTATTAGCTGCTCGAAGGCAGGGGTATCCCCAGGTACCACCTGGGTCTCTGTGGCCCACTTTAGCTAATACGAGTGTACACTCAATCTCAACCTCTTGAATCTTGCGATCTTTAATTTTTAGTTCTTGATTTCTGCTACCTTGAATTCTGCGCTCTTGAATCTTGAGTTCTTGATTTCTGCGAACCAAACCAACAGTGACCTAAATACATAATATACACTGTAATGTAATAAAATACGTAATCGTCATTATTAAATATAGGGAGCAGCATAAAAGTACTCAGCAAAAAGATCACACACATAGTGGAGAATTCCAAACACCCAATACGGTTAACTCAAAGCCAGAAAAATTCGTGGAAGAGCGCGTGCTCAAGTACTACATTCAATAAATTTAAATAACGAAGGCAGAGCCACGCAAACGTGCTCAGAAAAGCTCGCATAATTAGATTAACACACCTGCGAAAGGTTTCCTTGTGGCATACGACAGACAATACAGTTAGGCAAGAGAGAGAACTTTGGTTACACGATGAGCGAATCCCGGAATTCCTTCACGTTCACGGGTAAATTTGCACTGTCGCTCTCTTTCTTATTTTCAACCGGCTTTCACTATAGCTGGGAATTTTTCTACAAAACCTGGGTGGTACTCAAAATGCAAGTCGTTTCTCGTGCTCCAGGAGAACCCTTCTTGGACGTTAGGAGTGATTTACATCATGGGTTACGTCGTGCAGCAAGAAGCTGGAAATTCAAGCTTCTCCGTCCTCTTTCTTTCCACGGTTACTATGCTCCTATCAGGTTATTTTCATCCTAATTACTACAGTTTTTGAGACAAACAGGTTTGATTTCACCATTTAAGGCTTGTCGCGATGCCAATTCCCAGGTAGCTGCATAAAAGCTGGACTGAGCGAAACAAGCGGGAAAGCTCTAGAATTTATATATGCGTGGCTGGAAATCTATGGGCAGTTATCCTTTGTGGCACTCTGTGGACGCTGTCTGTCTTCTACCATCGATGCAATCTGGGGAGGGCCTTGGCACCAATATATTCAAGCCAACTTTCAACCCGTTCCGTGGACCGACATGTGTCCGGACTTTCCTACAGGAGTTGTCACACTACTATTAGGCATCTTGACAAGTTTAGGATTAGAAGTAAATCTTACTTTAGCGTCTTCCCAGACGTACTTAAACGTTAGAGCTTGCAGACCAACCGCCAATTTCGCCATGGGTATCATATAGCAAGTATCGCCATTGTTTGTCTGCTAACTCTACTACTTTTCATGCCAAGACACGAGCAAGACACTTCTTTTAATGCCTTGGATTTAAACGTAAGATATCCTAGTTAAAAAACAACGACAACCAAACAGGATTAAAAGTCTTTAAGATTTAATCTGGAGACAAATTGTGGAACTTGCAGTTGCTTGAAGCCAGCGCCATTTGTTGCTTGCCAATGTCTGGAGCATTGGCATTGACATCTCCCAACGAAGCCCGACCAAAGCTCTCGCAGACGGATAAACGACCGCAGATCCTAGGATTTACAGTCCTGACACAATTCTTGTCGCTCGGATTGACAACACTCGTATACACTATGTGCTCTACCACCAAGTAAAACCGTTTTTCCTTCTATTCCTCCCAGAATCTTCTACCAAATCGATTTTCTTGCCTCGAAACAGGCCCTTGGCATGGTCCATACCTATAAAGAACTTAAATACGTCCCCTATAATGCATTTACTTTTAAGCTTACTGTGCTTACTGGCTCTCAGCTTAGCCATTGTAGACGTCTTCTCCCAAACTTGGCCTCTGGTGCGAAATCTGGCCGTCGAGGGGTTCATTTGGCCAGTTTTTCACAAAGAGAACCCAGTGACTCAAACGCCAGTCAAGTGCATCGCTTTTGTCACTTTGGCTTCAACCTGCTTATCCGTAATCGTTCCCACTAAAACGCTTCTCTGCGGAACGCTCCTACCTCTCCTTGTAGGCAACATTTTCACGACCGTTTACATCATCCGGCGTTCGTATTCCCCATTCGCTTTGATTCTGCAAGAAAAATCGCATGACATAACCCTGGCGAATACTTCAAGTTACCAAAGAATGGATCCTAGGCCCTTACCCGACGAGCCAGATGTCGACCAGATAGTTTTGGAATACTTGGGCTTGTCCAAACCAGGAAACCCCAACCAAAAACCGTTTAAAGCTGCTTTGGTCCGCCGCTTGATAGCAGTTCTCTTAATTAGCCAAGTAGCATTAGCCTTGATGATTCGCTGCATCACTCTTCAGCCGCATTTCTTCGGTTTTGCGGCTGGGAGCTTGGCATTGGTATGGGTTGCATGCGTTGGCTGGCTCCATTACCAACCTCGCGTGAGGCAGCGCGAGAATCTTCAGTTTCAAGTGTCCTTCCCGCCTTTTCTCACTGCCATCGCGTCGCTCCTCAATTGCCTCCTCTTGGCTCACTTGAGTCTCTCCACATGGGTGGCTATGATCACATGGACCACCATAGGTAAAAGGATCTGAGTAAATAAAAATAAAAAACATGGCTAGCAGCTCAAGTTCGAGACAATTGCTTTGGGGGATAATGTCTAGGAGTGCTACTTTATGTTGGCTATGGCAAAACACATAATCGTCCGAAAGCTCGTATGACCAATCCCCAACCAGTTTTACAGCTTGGGACATGGTCTCATCCAGCTACTGTCCGTCACATCCATATACAGCCTTCGTCTCCCACGGAGAATCCAGTAAACCCATAACGGCTTATTGCCACGCTTATACAAACAAGGACTAATTAGATGTTCTTTTTCAAACCTCTCAAGGAGAATTATCCATACCTGCAATTTGGTGACGAAGCCTCGAATGACGGATCTTATGAACGTTTTTAATCGTTGAGAAAAGAAAAACAATCTAAATACAAAATAATACATTATTGTGAAATTATGCGCGTTGAGTTTAGTTGATTGGATTAGTTCTATTTTTTGGCGTTTATCTGTGGGAAGACGAGCAAGTGGAAAATGCGCCACACCCCGTTCTTGAGTCAATAATTTTAGGGTGGGACTCGATTGGTTGGATAGCTTTCTTGGTCTATCTATATCAGTAATCCATGAGATTTGCAGAGGTCGTAAAGTGAGGAAGTGTAATAATAAGCAGCATCCATGGGGCTTTGTGAGGAAGTAAAAATCACGGCCATAAAATCCGTGTTTAGAAACTGAGCGAGTTTTCTTGTTTGTTTTAGGTGATTGGTGATTGCAACGGAATAGGTTTGGGCACAGCGAACGAAACGATGGTCGTTTCCGGGACTACATGGGCGGAACAGCCAGTGTATGGAGGATTCCGGATGTGGCAAGTATTGTTTCTGGCAGGCGGAGTTCTTTTGGTACTAGGTAAAATATTATACGTATCGGAGTTGCTTCTATCAATAAAGAATGTTTTTAAAGTAATTCTCCTTTGCTGCTGTGTGAGAATCCGTATTCCAAGGACAAAGCAGGAAATCGAAGCTGATTTTCGACGCAAGCAGTTAGCCAAGAGATTCCGAGAAGAGCTGAAACGGATCAGAAATTCAGAAATGGACATCATGGATCTTAGAAACGGTAAAATGATCTGTAAAAAGAACTCATGAATGTAAATGAAGGGGATTTTAGCGTTGGATCGCGTAAGGATGGACTTTAAGTCGGATTCCGAGAGTTTCAATCACTCCGATACTACGCCTCGCAATGGTTTGAGTGACACCCTCAAGTCAGGGCCAAGTGAGAATTTGTCCTGCAAATTGAAGCTGTAGAATTATCGACATTCGTTTTCTAGGCAGTAGCTCGAACGTCGAAGCTCAGCAATGGTTGGAATTGACCTTGTCGAATCTCAAAAACAGCCAAAAATGCCAAAGTCCCGTTTAAAACCACAGTATAGTTTAAAACCAAAGCAGAAAAGGAAACAAACCATCTTTTTTTTTAGTAAAAAATGTAACATACGTACGTGACATTAAAAGGTGTATTCATATTCAAGTCGTTGGTCCTTACTAACCATGCAATATTATCCTAATAACGTATCTTCTGATCTGATATATTCGCCAATGTCCACTTGATGGAATGCAACAATCGTCATGGGATCTGCGTGTCTGCATTCTGACGTTGACTTGGCAGCTACTCCAAAACCCTAAAAGATTAATGAACTTAAGCTTTTTTGGTTCTTAAAAAAGTGCTGGTTTAAAAGAACTTACTAAAGGCAAATCTGCCATATTGTAAACGACAACTCCTTGGTATTTAGGTGCATTTTCTGTGATCCGAGCCAAACCGGACTTGGTAATATGATGGCCGTACAAGAATTGTTGCTCAGCTGGACCTTTGACCCATATTTTGTACTAAAAGAGAAAAAAGTATAGTCTAATATTCAGTCCTGTTTTCTATTCGTAGTGTTACCTGTGCGTATGGGGCAAGGTAATCCAGCGCGGTGACATGTAAATGAAATTTCTTCGTTTTGGTAAACTTGCCAAAACATGTCCCAATGCAAATGAGGTTGTCTTTGTCGATAGCAGATGCTTGTCTTAGTAAAGATTCTGCCATGTAATATACGCGGTCTCTATGCAAACGAAAACAATAGCCTCCATCTGGACGATCAATCAATAGCTTGATCTTATCGCCGATGCTAAAGAATACAAATTATTTTAATTTCACTTCATATGAATGAAAAAAGTAAACTTTTAAATTCACAAAGCGCATGCCGCATCAACATCAAGTAATGCTAATCCGACCTGACTTGACTGAAATGAATCTCTTTTTAAAATTAAACAGGTCCCAAACGACTACTTACTATTTAGAAAGCTTTTCAAAGAATGTCCTAGTCTCTTCATCAGTTAGTGGGCGCATTTCTGTTATGCTAGCTTCTTAACTTATATGCAAAATATCACAAAACTCTTGGCATACACGCTTTCACTGCTTGCTAACAACACGTGCACTGGACCCATCTTAGTAGATAACGTAGGGCGAATTACCTTGTACAGTATCGATCACGAACTGCGAACTGAAAAACTGTCTGGACGGATTCTCCGATGCCTGAATGGCTGTAAAAAGCTTACCGAGACATAAATACGAAGACAAGAAACTTGTCCATTTCATGCTCGCTACGATGCTAGTTTTAGTACTTTGCCTTAAAATATCCATATAAAATGAGTACATAAACGAATTGAAAAACAGGGCACCGGCTTGACTAAAACGTACTTTATAGGAGATTCTAAGTATATTGCCATCATAAAATTTTCCGAGAAACGCGATACACTGATAAAATACATAAAAGGACAAGTTGTGAACATGTAAAATTGTGGTATACAGTACAATATCGAGGAGCCGCTCTTTCAGGTCTTAGCCATATCTGCACAAAATTACAATAACGAAGAAGAGGATGAGTCTTTTTTTTATATATATTCACAAGAACGCCGTTTGTCTTTAAGCCCGACGAATGGATGTGTAGTCAGCCCTTCGCTGAAAACGCAAGGAAAAAATTTGCGAAGTATCCCCGTAAAATATTTAAATTTCAATTCATCTGAAGCTTTGTATAGGCTGGCTGCAGAAAGAACATCCTCCACCTTGGCTGCATAAGAAGTATGGACTTTTGCCGCGGCCTTGCCCCCTCCGTCCTTTTCCCTTGACACCAAAGCAACAACCTATAAGGAGAGTGCACTGGGTAGTAATTGGGTACTCCATACAGTTCGATATTAAAACAACCAAGAAGTTCTTACTTTTTCTGCGTTCATAGATCACGAACGTGGTCGGTTTTTGCAATCAATCGTGAATACCTGCCAATCGTGCCAACCCAAAGAAGGTTTTGCTGGGCTGCAGCACCGAGTACCGCATTGGTTCTGTATCCCGCACAAAAACCTTGTCTCCTTCTTTTAATACCATGGCTCCAGCAGTATAGCACGTGGAAGGAATAGCAATTTTTCCATCACCGCCTGTAGTGGTCACGCAGCGTAAAAAGGGCTCTGTATTGACAAAAACCTCATAGCTGTTCACGGGATGTGGATCCAAATAATGAATCTACAAAAACAAAACAAGAAACGAAAAACAAAAGGAAAAATTAAAATAAAAAGCTTCCTAACTTGTACCCAGGAAGACATAGTGATAATAGATAGCTAATGATATTTCACGCTGATTATCAAAGAATTACTCCCCAAGGAAAAAACAAAACAAATGACAGTAGTATTTAAAGGCCAGGGCATCCTTCCAGAAGAGGTAACCCGAAGGACCGAGGTGCTACAAATAAGTCCTGACTCCCTATCCTGTCATCTCTCTAATGATCACTTGCAACAAAAGAGGCAGAAAGAAACTGCCACACACTCATTAAGCAGCAACGCGGACGTCCTGCTCTTTTGGCTTCTCTTCCCTCTCTTTTCCTCTCTTTTGGCCACCTAACAAACCAGGATCTCAATATTTTTTCTTATTTTTTATCTAATCATCTAAACTGAGAGTCATACTACCACACACAGAGACCATCAGGCATCAGTATACCAGGACAGACGACAAGCTCAAATTAGCTTTTAGGCAAAGCATAACGGCTCGTGACTCGCGAGGAGCTTGCTGGGTGGCTCTTTACATATACGCGGACCGAGAGCATATAGGAAAGTCATGTCGGACTCATGAATGTCCACTCGCTAAACTACCTACGTCCGCTCTTTTCTTTTCCGTCTAAAATACAAGTTATTTGAAATGGCAAGAAAAACTCCGCCAAGTACTCCACAAGGCCAAAGAAGTCCATTGGGAAAAAATGACAAGAGCCAAAAGAAAGAAAATCTCCAAAATGGCTGGTAGACGGCTATAAGGCAGGAAAATCTATTCGTGCCACTCATAAACTATCCCAAGTCTTGGCGACTGCCAACCTGAGTTTTATTAAGCGAATCCTTATAACTCTCTCCCCTTCTCCCCGCCACCTCATTCCTAATTCTGTCTGCATAAAAAGAGATATCTGCAGTGACGAAGCGCCATGAGAGAATTAAGCACAGCAGCATGTACAATTCATAACTCAGATCTTTCTAAATGGGACGCAGTGACCCCCCCTTCCCCCCGTTCTCCACCTATATTTAGCATTTCCAACGAAACGAAAAGATCCCCAGTCGTCCGAAAATTTGTGACTTTCGGATGCTGTCAAAAATTCTACATAAAATTTCCCGACTTGTCATCCTAATCAGACTCGGCGAACTTGCTAAATGCATTTCTCGCCTCTTTTATATGTAGTGTGGGTTTCTACCTGGGCGTAAATAAAGTAGAGTCCGGCGTGACGAACGCTGACGGTTGCTCCATCCAATTTGACCAATGTGGAAGGACGTAAAGTGCGGCCGCCTGACCCAGGGTCATTGCTCAAAGTCGGTGCATGGCGCCACGACGTATGCAGGCCCAATTCATTCCTGGATGCCAGTTCGACTAAAGCCAACAAAATAAGTTTAAGGACCAAAAAAAAACAAAAATAAATAAAAAAACGAAATAAAAAAGACATTAATCAGTTGAGAAGCTCCTTCTCTTCTCAGAGCTCAGCACTCTCTTTTCCTCTCTTTTCTCGGTCGTTTGCGTTTTGCTGGCTTTACATGAAGTGAGTTGCCTTGTTGTTGTTCTCTTCAGCAACAACGAAGCGAGCAAGCAAGCCAAGGTCTCTCTCTCCTCGGCGGAAAGCCCCTTTTCCCCCCAACAGCACACACACATACATACACACAAGCATCGATGCAGTGCCAGCAGAATCATTATGCAAAATGTTCATGTCCAGATGTGTACTTTTGCACTAATAATAGCCTTGTCAGTGATCCCACGCGCCCGACCGGAGACACATTACGTCAAGAGCACGAGGAAATTAACGGGACATGTTGGTGTCATTTGTCTGCTTATGCTAGGTCATTAAAAGCCACATTTCATGGCCTAAGAGGGGCCCTTGGGGCAAAACTATCCTCTTTTTTATCACTCTCAAGTCTCTCTCTCTCTTTTTCCATCGCATCTCGTGCAGCTCAAGTTATTATTCTTGTTGCTTCCACTGCTGTTTTTATGAGTGTACGCGCCCTGAGCTCGGGACAATTAAATCGGCAAACTCGTCGTGCTTCTCATTAAACACACGTGTTGCCCTGATGGACTGCCCGGTGTTCAAAACTGGGAATTAGGCTCCGAAGGTTACTCACCACGGGTCAAATTAGTAGTAAAGGATCTCGTAGTTGTATGACAAACAGAACTCCTTTACCACTCTAACAAAACAAAGGAAAAAATAAAGAAACCTTCCCAAAAAATAAACGAAAAAAAAGACACCAACCTAGTTAGTGCTGGTTTCTAGTTGAGAGTATTAGTTCCAAGTGATTTGGAGTGTGCTCAAAAATAATACCGACATCGTTTGTAAACGTGTGCACAAGACAAGTTGAAGTTGAAGCACATTGATAATGGCGTGCGAGCAAGGCGAAGGGACAAGCTGGCGCCTTTTGAATCATACGTATCTTTGCCCTTTCTATGGCAGCAGGCATAACAGACGGAATGCTTTCTCAGAATAGAGTTGGATGGGCGCAAATAAAAAAAAAATATGGAAATAAAACATCACCACGCTTGGCGTGAAAAATGACAAGATCTGTAATCCTAAAATGAAACGTGCCATGCGTGCTGGTTCTAGGCTCTTTTTTTACCCCCTTTTTAAAAGCATAACAATAAAACGAAGCAGAAATCCAAACAAAAAGCACGCCCGACTTTAGGCCTACTCTCCCTTTTTCTTGAATAGTAATTTCGTAATTTATGATAATCAATCTGAACAAGCTAACTGCCCCGCCACAAGGTTGAACTCACTGAACCCTGTAAAACGAGAACTGTGAAAGATCTGGTAACATGGAAAACCACCACTTTCTCCTCCTTCAAGTCATATGTACATAAAAAAGGAAGACAAGACAAGGCCTTTGTCAGACGAATCTCTTGCAATGCACCCGTGTGACAAAGTACAAAAGGTAAAATTACTAACCGACTCACGTACAAGTGTCAGGTGGACTTGGTTTTAAAGCGAGCGAGAAAGTCCTTTTAATTAGGAAGCCCGGATCTTCGACCCCCCCCCCCCCCCAAAAAAAAAAAAAAAAAAAAAAAAATTACAGGCAAAAGAAGTGAGCGAATACTGGTTCGCCACATGTTGCCTAATATTCTAATCCGTCTTAAAAGGTTGAAAAGACGACAATAAATACCTGCATTATCGCCTGATGCATACGTGGCATTGCGCCCATCAGCGACCAGGTGAGCGGCCCAAATGCCTGCATGCGGGTGTTGCTGGATCCGGGACTCGGTTGTCAACTGCTTCTTGCCGAGGCGACTGCTCTTTTTACGGGTGGTGGGGCGTCGATAGTCCGCTTTGTCGACAGTCGACTGCACTTGTTCGCTAGGGACCTTGCGAGGGACGACGCCGCGATCTGCACCTCCAGCAGCTGTCGGTTGTTGGACGCGGATAACATCGCCCGCTTGGGATGAAGACGAGGACGACGCTTTGCGAGGTTTGTGCTGGGCATGGGAGTGGGCGTGGCGGACTTCCGGTATTGCTACCGAGGCGGCCGCCACGATGGCAGCCGACGGGGCAGTGATGGTCAGCTCGCGGGGTTGAGTCAAAGATTTCTGGTCGCCTTGGATCGGGGGCGGAGTGGGCGTCTCCGGGGAGCTTTTCACTCGACTGTGACGGACGACGACAGACGGGGCTTTGGTGCGAGGATTCTGGTGCGAGTGACCCTGGATTCCGGTACGGGCCGGGGAAGGTGAAGCACTCGTGGCTTCAGGCCAGAATCGATTTTGTCGATGATGAGGTTGAATGGGGGCGGCCGTAGCGTCCCAACCCACATCTGGGGCTTTGGGTTCACCCCGTCCGCCTGTAGCCAGCAAAGATTGATAGATTCGTAAGCCTTCAGTGCGATTGATGGATAGTCCGTAGCCTTGGTCAAAGATCGGGATGCCGTCTTGAGTATGGGCACTCATATCCACTTGGCGTTTGGGTCGGCCGAAACCCTGTATTTCTTCTTCTTCACTGCTGTCTTCTGCACTGTCGCTGTCCGTGTCAGCCTCTTCATCTTCCTCAGCTTCGCCATCCCCGTCTCCAGACTGGCTATAACTTTCCTCCGAGTCTTTCAACGATCCTTCCTTCAATTGCGCCAAAGTCACCGCAGACAAAGTCCGTTTTGACTCTGAAGTGGGTTCATCTTCCATGAACTCGACACCAAACCCATCTTCTACCTGTAGTAATACCAAAAGTAGACACGTGCAAATAAGAACAGCATAAAGACCGGAGTTTAGACTACCCACGTTGGATGTCGAGCGTTACCAAAAATCAAAAAGTATACAAGCAAACAGGAGGGAAGCCAACAATGAATTCCCCATTTAGAATCCCCATAACTTCGCAGGGCCCATAGAAAACAAAACAAACAAAAAATACAGAAAAGGCTTCTAAATTTGGACAATAATCATAAATAAGGCACAAGAAGAAAAGCCTACGGACTTAAAAGAGTTCCTATAATTGTCTCTAGACAAACTTGTTCGCCTCCTCCCGGGGCCCCTCATGTTTATGAAAGGCCGACAAGGCTGCTGCGGTTACAGAGAAGCAGTTTAAGGACCAGTCACGAAAATTGTAGACATGGATTCATTCTCTCTGTAACTTCTAACAAGGTAAAACCCCCAGAAAGGTCTGCTGTGGGCTTTTATCCATAGCTACAGCCCCCAGTACTGTGGATTGCATTGTTATGTTGATCCCTTGACAAACACTCCGCTAACGTTTCCAGAAAAGAAGTCCATAAGAAGGGCGTCGACTTACAGCCAGCCACCTCCGCTTATTTCCAACCAACTCACACACAACTTTGTCCAGTTCCAACTATTCCATCCATAACATTAAACGCTCGAATAGCTCAGGTGACATTTACGATGGGGAATTTTCTGACCCTGTCTTGCTGCTGCAAAATGCTGCATTGCAAGCCAAGTAAGGGCACCATTGTGTGCGCAAACTATTAGCTGACTTCATCGAATTCCTCACCGAAAAACTTCTCTTGCTCTTTCCTTCTGTTTGCGAAACAAAAATCCCTTAGCGGTGCTCATCACCGAAACCTTTTTTTCCCCTTTATGACACTTCAGCATGCAATTTTTCGGTTTAAACCGAGTGACGCAACAATGAAAAAAAATACTCAATAAATATAAATAAAATACGAGAGAACAAGAGGAGCACGAATGAAAGTTTTAAGGACATATAGGTTCTGTTTTGGGTCTCTTTTCCTTGGCTCGAGAACGAAACTTACTGCGTCCTGATCCTCGTCAGCGGAAGTGGGTTGTCCGCGCCAAGCTTGCTGTTGCTGTTCTCGACTCAGCTCTTTCAACTCGGCTAATTCTTTCAATTGCGAGCGCAATTCATGCCAATCGGCCTGGTCACGGAGCCAAGCCACGCCTTCTTCCAACTCCGTCACTCGTTTTTGCCAACGTCCCACGTCCCACACCTGCCATAAAGCACACACTGTGCAACTGATGAATACCGCAGTTATAGCAGCCATCAACAACAACACGCCCATGCTCAGACCATTGCTGGTACTCCTCCGGGTCGTCGTAGTGGCCGTGGCCACAGCCACGCCTCTTTCGTCAACCAAGCATTTTTTCCCGTCCAAAAGCACTGCGTAAGTATTAGGACCCATGATTTTCAAGTGTTTTCAGACCCTTGTGGGGGAGGCTGTAAAAAAATGAAAAGTTATCTCGCAACGGGCCACTTTTTAGAAGCCTCACACATGTTGTCCAGTGCTTTTTCTGTCTGTCCACTTTTTTGTCTATAATGAACTTAGGTTATGGAAACACTTTTTACGAGATTAGGGCAGGCTCCTGTAGGGCTCTATGCGTGATCTTTCAAGGGTTTGGGGGGGAAAGGCGAGAGAGTGAGACGAGTGAGTGGCGGACTTGGATAAGAAATCAAGTTAAGGTCTTTTTCAGGTGCCGTCTGGGAGCACAGTGATGCTCGCACGCTGGCGAGTCGGGCTTTTTCACTCCTTGCCCACAGAGCGCCCACAGAGCAGCAAGATCACAATGTAGCTTTAAAAGCGCTGGATGCTGCTTGTGGGGATGCGATGTGTGTGTATGTTTCTATGGACGCATGCATCGCGTGTTTGCGTGCAAGGTCGTCATACCAAAGTTCCCAAACCCAACCCCCTCTGCGTTGCCCTTATGGACACGCCCAATCTCTGCACTGTGCGTCATCATTTCCATTGAATCTGTTCTTCAACTTTTCCTTACCATCATTTTTTTAATTATTAATTTATCAAGCGTTTCATGATTACGGGAGCAAGCAGAGCAGAAAACAGCGCTGTTTCCACACCGTGTGAAATGTCCACATGTGGTCCTTTGCATACCTAGACTAACTCCACCCTTCGCAAAACCTTTCTCTCTGCTTTTAATTTATTCCGTAATTAGAAATTATACATCTCAATGCTTAAAAAACCTGTCATTCTTCTTGCTAGAAATAAAACCAAGAATGGAAGAAAAAAGGCTCCCAAAAGTACGCCTGTCTGGTACAAATTTAGGCGTAATTACGGCTATAACAATCCAGAAAAGAATGAAAAGGAACGAAAATAAGAATTAAAGAAAAAAAAAACAAAGTCTGAGAATGTGGAGAAGGATTCAGCCTAATTCCCACATGGAAATCACCCGGACAAAGTGGGACCACAAGGACAATACGTAGTACATCCACAACAGGCTTGCTGCTCACATTAAAGCTATTCTTACGGTTTTAACGACTTTTGCAACAATAGATTTCGCTAGCGAATCTCTTCACTTGCTCCAAGAATTCCTGCCCCGTGAGTTTATGCCAAGAATGCTGTGAATTTCTGGGAAAAAAACACACACACAAACACTGGCAAAGAGTTGACACACATAATGCACAAGGTTAAAAGTACATACAGCATTTACAGCACACACAAACTGACCATCGCACCGGTATGTCCCGCATCACCCAAACGGTTTTTCGCCCCGTTTTCTCCTACCCAAGGCGTCCGACTGTCAGGCGTCTCGACGCCAATTTCGCCATCAACTCGTCGACGGCGCCTTTTGCCATAATACGAGAGTCAGTCTCTCCTTCGTTGGCCTCTTTTTTTTTTCTTTTGTACGTATGTGTGTCTATGTGTAGAGGGGAGGGAGGGCCGGGGGAAGGTAAGTATACAGCTCTGCAAAGAGCTCCATGAAATGTGCATCTTTAGGCACTTGCCTTCATCTTCCTATCATTAATAACCGTTTCATAACCATCGATCACAACACCTCGGCGTAAAAACTTTTCGGCCACGTCCGGGTTTCCCATCTCCGCCAACGGCAAACAACCCGGCATGGGCCATGTGCCAAAGGAAAAGGAACTCTACTTGTGTTATTCCCTAATTGGGACTTCGCACTGTGCCGTGTAAGTGCTATATCTTACTCATGGTGTGAGAATATGAAAGTTCGAGTACAGAAGTTGACGGGCCATCATGCAAATGCTGCTTTTCGACCGGATCCAGCCCCAAACCACGCACCCTGAAACGCCAATTTTAAGTGCAACCTCAAGAGCCACGCGTTTCAACTCAACAACTAATCTAAAACACAAATAAAAAACATATAAAAAAAAGAAAAAAATGGCGGTACCCCGCAGCCTGTTTTGCTCCCAAGACCTTGAATAAACCAACTCAATTTCCCTTCATTTTGCCCCCCTTAGAAACAAAAATACTAAAAAAAAATTCCAAGCTCGCAAACCGCTTACGTTTATATAACTAACACGACGCACCTGCTTGGCTTTGCTTCATTTTCTGCAGTGGGCTATGCAATGCAAACGCAGCTGTCAAAGTCACTTCACTGTCATTAACCTAGTCTCTCACTTTTACGTGTACGCTAAACTCATTCCGTCCCCCCCCCCCTGCCCTTCAGCCTCCCAGACCTTTTTTTTTAGAACTCCTAATGAATACTGAGCATTTCTCACCCTTTAAAAAAATGATTCCCTCCCCATGGAAGCCAAATGGCCAAACGTATGCCAGAACGACTAAGACATAAACTGTGAGAACACAAACCTTAAAGTAAAGGTTTAAAAATAAAAACAAAATAAAATAAAAAACTCGTTACGAAAAACACTTCACTTTGGATCATAAAATGCGTTACGCAACAGGCGCGTGTACCCACAAATGTCATTTAACCCCAGCTTGCAATTATTACTTCCGACTTGGCTATAATTTAAATTGCCAGGTCATGTTACATTACGCAATAAAAAGTACCTAGTACCTCATTCTGGTATTTACTTGGACACGTATTGGAATTTAACTTAAAAAGGAAAAGCGGATACGAGAGCTTTAACGATAACAATGCAAAGTGCGCGCGTCTCTGTACTTATGTTTTGAACGTCTTAACGAGCTACTATTGTCTTCGCACCGTCCTATTACGGGGGCCAATGGCACCAGTGTAAGGTGCAGCCACGTTCTAGTAACGAAATTTTATTGTTGGGTCATCTAACTGAGGTAAGGCAGTACGGGAACAAAACAGCCAACGTGTTCCCTTCTTTGCTCAGATGTAAGTACATACACCGTCAGCAATGACATTTTGTTGAATAAGAAAAAAGAACACACAAAAGTTACTGCTCTATTATGTGTCTATTATTTTGTTTAATAAGAGCTGACGTGAGAACAAGCTATTGGAAATAACTCTTAACGAGAAGTCCACCACCACTGGAGCCATACTGTTCTAACAAGGTTGGTACGTGTCATTGCTCCAAGTTTTTTTTAGTTGCCTAACATTTCAAGGAAAGGAGAAATCAAATTGTAACCCATCAAAGTAAAAAAAAACGTACAAGTCCAAAAACGAACTCCGAGACTCCCACGCATACTTTTTATCAAACCTTTCCAATCAAAACTCTCATCTTTCCCTGATGAGGATATATCCCATTTACGAGTCCTTGAGTACTGTATACGTCATATTTCTTAAAAGGGCCAGAATTTTTTATATATTAATTTTTTTTATATGTTTTAAATTTTATATATTAAATTGCGTTGTCATAAATTGCACGTATCTACTTATGGCAGGTTTTAATCCTTCGCTGAAGCTAACAATAAATTATGACACGTATGGTACGACGCTATGTCCTTGCAAGGACGCCCTTGTGTTCGCAGGTATTTCTAAACAAGAGGAGAAATAAAAAAGAAAATGAAAAGAAAGACGCGAACACACAGCATCAGCATGATCCAGGATTTGACATCAATGACGTGGCCAAGCTTCAGACTAGGAAAGCTATTGTTGTGACTTTGGGGTCAAGAGATCAAATAAGACGTGTAGGCGCCAAGCCAGCGAAAGATAAGAGCACCATATAAGGACACGCCCCCTAGTGCGGCCACGGCGCCGGACTTCCATACGGACGTCCTCCGTTTTGCTTCGACAACTTTTAACAACAATAGCTTGTTTTCTTGGACAGCAAAATGTATATGTTCGTGGAAATTCCTGGGCAACCTTGACCACACATTTTTTTTCATTTTTTTTTTAGCTTTTGAAACGGAGTTTTCCTTGGTTTCCTAACGTTTCTTGTAATGTTCGGGGTAGAAAATAAATCGCACCTCCACGTTTCCCCAAGCGATTAATCTGCTCGATATGGTGGCTAATAAAGATTTCAGACTAAGATAAATGAGTTGGAAATGGACACTATTGCTCGTATCCGTTTCCAACTACCCGAGAATAACAATTCATTTGCCAAAATAAAACTAAATAAAATGTAATAAAATACATCCCCAAAAGAAACGTAAACAATTGAGATCTATTTAAGCACTTAAGAGACACGAGATTACAAAGTCCCTCGGGCTTTCTTTGTTGCTACGATTATATTGTTTCTATTATAAACTTCCCTGACAAGCCAATGGAAGCAGCCCCCTGAAGATTGCTCCCCTAAATTCTCTTTAATATCGACCGCGTTTCAACACAAGAATGACCTATGGCTATTGCTTGTCTAAAAGCTTGTTGCTGAAGGCTTTCCTGTAAGCTTTTCCCCTTTATAAACTGTAGTACAGTGAACCAGTGAACACGACAAGACAGCGAACAAAGAACCAAAACCTAATTCTTCCGAAAAGAAAAATCAAATTAATAAACGAAACCTTTGAATCCGTATTAGCTTCGAGTTAACTCCTTTTTTTCAGCTCACAAGAAAAAAAAACTAAATCTTTGTATGCTATCAAGGTAAAGTGTAGAGCATTAAAAAAAATCAAGGTAGCCATAGCATTTTTTTTTACTTGTCCAGACGAGATTTATAGCCCAGCTTTTGTAACTGCTAAGCATAACCACCCAGTATAAATCTTGTCAATCCAATCCAAACCAGCGGCACATGTTGCTCCATTAACCGCTCAAATACTGCAACTTGTCAGGATTTCTCTTTGTAAACTGCCTATAAATTCACACCCCTTTAACAATGTCGATTTCATAAAAAAAAGTCTTTAAACACATTGCGTAACGCACAAGTCTGCACATAATAGATAGTACCTAGTTACTGGAAGCAGTTAATACTAGATTCTCGCTCCAAACTTGGCGGCAAAAGTGAATTTTCGGTGGCGAAATTATGGACCATCTTTAATTTCTCTTGAGATTTCTTCCGTGCAGACACCTGTTGGAATTAAAAACAAAGAACGGGTTTTAACAGCGATGCTGTTAGCATCAGCCTCCGTTAAGTCACGCGAGAGTGCTCTGTCAGCAAAAACCTCACGCGACTTGACGCACACAAAATCCGTTACTATTTTTTTCACACCAAAAAGGCCTTGAGGAAAAAGTAGCACACATTATAAGACTAGGTCATTGACTATAACTGGAATTCATTGTTAAGGAACGTATCTGACGCACATATTCACACGTTAAAGCTTTTCTTGCCCATCTGACACCAAACTTTACCAAGAGCTTTTTTCCTGGTAGGCCAGATATGACTCCCGTTAGTTTGTAATCGTAGGAGCAGCCGCGTCAATCGTTTACTGTTCACGCCCCAATTAGGCTTAGCGATGCATCGAATGCTACGTCCTATTTCCTTTCCGTTTCACCTGACCATCTTTCTCCTCCGTGTCATCCTACTTTTGTCAGTAATTAATTCCCCCGGAAGAAACCCCAAGGAAACTATGGATAGGCTTCATTAAATCGTATTCTTCATTCATCATTCGAAGAAAATGGGGCTTTGGGTCCCTAATTTTCACGATGACGCACGCACAGAAAACTGTCAAGTAAAACATTCGTCACTTGACACAAGGGCCAAGTTAACATTTGTGTGTCCTTCGTGTGCCAGATGAGATTTTCGTGGCCCGAAAGGAAAGGCATTAATTGTTACTCGACACCTGTGAAGTAAGCGCTGGAAAATTTCTCTCAAAAAATAAAAGGGACACCCGTAGGAAGGGTTCCGCTGCATAAGCTGTCCGCGTTTTTAAAAACAGCTCTTGCCAAAAAACACGTTTTCAATGATACGGTAACCCAGAATCCACGTCACGGGCATTGGTTATGTCGCTGACCGTCCTTACTGATGAACTGATATCAGTATGCAGTTACTTGACAGGTCTCCTTAGTTTCTCCTACTGCATGAAAAAGTCGCAAAACTGCATGGCTTATGTCATACAAACAAGAATGGCAAATGTGACGTTAATATATAATAGAAAGCTTACTTAATTTCACTTTCAGGAAAAAATATACTTGAAAAAATTTGGGTGAGGCACAAGGACTCGGAAAGGTTAACTGAGCAAGTTTCTAGTACACAAAAATACCTCGTAGTGGAAAAACCCTTGAAAAAGTCTAAAAGTTTCCTTCCTAGAATGGCAAATTCGGACATACAGGTTTAGACTAAGCTCAAGGGACGTTATTCCACCCCCCTTTCCCCATCTCATTGGAATCAAGCTAAATCTACCTATACTAACCATAAACCGAAAGCCGTGAGGTCAAATGCAAGGACGCAGGTTGTCGACCTATGCACGGTTCTTTATTTTTGCTGAGGTTTCTTTTCGTTACATTTTACGCCGGATCCTGGCCAGGGAAAGAAGGAAGGCCCGAGAAAAGCCACTGGAATCAATTAGAATTCCATGACTCTTGCGTCAGCTGGAGCAGGGCAAAACAAAAAGTATTAAAAAAGAAAGAGGGAAAGGAGAGCTTTGGGAGAAAATGGAAAAGTTAGTAACTCGAGACCATTGTGCAAGACTATTAGAAAAAACTCCGTAGCTTCAAGTTCCATTCTGTCTTTAATCTCGTCTCACTTTCTTCCCAGGGAAAGTTTGCGAGCCTGTAGTTCCATCGAACCCAACGTTTTAGTGTGCCCTATGTTCACATTGTCTTACCGAACAACTAGGATGTAACCGTTACCCCAGTTCTTTGCACACACTCGGCTCAGGGATCCGGTAGGTATTTTCCCCTTGCACAATTAGTAAAAGTCTTGAAGAGAAATCGGACCCTATGAGCGTACATTCCATAATTGTATCGGGGAACACGCGCAGGGAGGGTTAAGACGACATCGAAAGCCCAGGTTGGCCAAACTAGGTCAATGATGAGTGGATAAGGTCAAATGCTTGAAGCTTTTTCGCACCTTCTTTAGTGTCGGATAGGACCGCTTTGCAATTTTTAGCAATTATGTTGGCACTCTTTAAAAATGAAAAGGAAACACATGTTATATTATCCTAGGCAGTCTGGCAGAATTTTGCAAGAAAATCCAAAGATGCGACTGGAAATCAGTTACAAAACTTTGATATCCACGTTATTATGGGCCCCTGTTTGGGCAAAATATGAACAGCAGCCATCTTAAGAATGGATCAACTTATTTCGTACAGTGTATGTTCCGGAATCTTCGAAAATGCGATTTAACATCAATCAACACAAAATTGTGAGGCCACTGCATGTGACTCTACCCTTATCTGTGCGGATATCTGACTTGATACGATTATTAGAACAGCAGGATTTAAGGTGCTTTAACGAGCAAGGGAACACAATAAACCCCTATACACTACTCTTTCGACATCTGTTCCTTTGCGATAAAAGCTATTTATACAGTCCTTTAAAAGGAAAGTTTGTACACTGGTTATGGTAGCAAAAGATGGACAAAGGCGGACAAGATGGATTTTTTTTATCGTGGAATCTATGGCTGCTTCCTATTCCTATACCGGTATAATGATAAGCCACGTGCATTATAGCAGATGAATGGGTAAGTTAGACGAAGCTTCCACCTGAGTCGCTGTACTTGGATGTACAGTGGGGTCGCTGTACTTGGATGTACAGTGGGGTCGCTGGACTTGGATGGAACCAACGGCAAAGTTCGAAGAAGAAAACCACACTTGCTTACGGCACGAGAGTTTCAGGTCTGCAGAGTTGGAATTTTACTGGTTCAGTCGGTGAAAGACTCGGACCGGGGTTAAGAGTTTGAAAATAACTTGTATCTCTGTAGCATGTAACTCGGGGAGGAAACTTAGAAAGGCAGTATTTTATTTTAACTGGTTCTTTGTGTTTTTTAAGTGCAATTCAAGTTCCTGTCGCCAAGCACAGAAGTGTGTGACTTAATTTTGACAAGCAAAATCCGAGAGTGGTTTCCGCGTTCTCTAATATTGACACCAGATTCGCTGGTTCTACTCGAACAGGTAAGTGGGTCGTCGTCGAAACTAATAATCCCCTTCGGACAGGGTCCGGCGTATCTCGATTCAAGTTTTCTTTTTTACTTCTTTCTGTTAGCGTTCCTTCGCCAGCTTCTTTTTTTCTAGACGAGCAAAATCAACTGTTTACAGAGAAAAGGTAAACAGAAGAAAGAGCTCCGGGCTCGTGTGTATTACCATTGTAAGAGTTCAAACACGCGTTACTATAGAGTATAAAAACGCCTAGACAAGGAGAAAAGAGAGAAAGAGAGAAAAAGAGAGAAGGACAGCTTTTCTCCATGAAATGCGGTGAAACGGAACCGGGTGGACTTTCCTTTTTTGGTACCAGCCCATTTTGGGGCTTAAGACTCCGCCTATTCAGCTTCACTAACAAACTAGTTTTCCGGGATTGGTATTACAAAACGACACAACTGGCTAGAAGAGTTGATCACAAAGGGGTCTGAAGTACAGTGTCTTGGTTCTCTACATAACGGGGACGCTTTAGAGAAAGAGGTTGCTTGGGCGGTCGCTTACTTTACGTTGGCTAGTGCCGATTGCAATCCTGTTCAATTTGAAGGTAGGACGTTCCTTCGTTGGACTCCGTTAAGGTTAAGACCTTAACGTACGTTTGCTCAGAACCTCAGGTGGGCTCTCCGGCTCCACGTCGACACAAGAGCATTAAGCAAATTGTCGAGTTCTTCAGCCAGCTTTTTGTTTTATTCATATTCAGGTGTGTCTTGTGTGTGACGGTTGTTCAGAGCCCAGTATTTTACATAGCTGCCAAATTAATTTCCCGCAAAACCATGGCGACGGTGTGGCTGCAGAAAGTCGTGGAGGACTACCACGATATCATGGAGAACCATACTGGTGAGTTGATTAGCCTTCTTTTTTAATACTACGATTCGGGGTTATGGGTTCAAGTATGGCAGGCCACAATCTTAAGGATTTGTGGAATTGCTTGAGGCCCACAGGTCTACCTTCTTCGGGCCTCAAGCAAAGATCGTAAGCATGACTTCCGTGTTACCTGGAATTCGCATTCCGTTGCACGGTTTTGGGGTTTTCTGCAAACTGTAGCTTCCTAGGATAGTAAATACGGTATCTCAAGGTCTACATTTGCTTACGTGGCGTACGTGTTTTTTTAAAAGTAATTAAACGCACTTGGCAAGGATGTCAGGTCTGGAAAAAGACAAAGGCGGGTTTCTTTTATATTCCAAAGCGATGTGTCTGGCTCAAGTATGGAACATGTTTGTGATGGGAATTTTTCTTACGGGTCCAGTCCCAGCTATAGTGAATTTAACCCAGAAAAGAATCTCCTTATTGCTGAAACCGGTTTTTGTAAGGTTCATAGACTCCCGTTACTTTGGTTGGGTTCCATGCGTGATTTGGCTCCAGGTAAAAAGGGACGGCAGAGCTTCTAAGGGTTTTGAAGCTCGAAACTCCCAAATTCAACGTGGAAAGGTGAATGCTATTTAGGTACAGCCTCCATTTCGGGCTGACACATCTTTGATGGATGATAACTAAGTTTAACCATAGGATCCTGTGGGCATTTTAAATTTGCATGTCATGGGTAAACAGGGAGAAATCTTCAATTGCTAACCGCTAACGGTTTTGCTCTTAAGCAAAGGAATACCGTAACTGAACGCAAAGACCATTGCACTTTATGAACTGGATTGACTTTAGACCCATTTTTTTCACCTCGGAACATGTATGCGTTTTCCACTGTCCTTTTGTTTTGTATTGAATTTCCGTCGTTTGCACGGTTTACGTCTACATTTAGGGTTTGGCACCAAACATAGCTGGCGCCACGTGGCGAGTTAGGGAAATTCAAAATGCTGAACACGGTCAATTCAAACCATGTAACATGCTTTTAAAATTTAAACTAACTTTTGTTGTTTGATTGTCTAGATCCCCGAGTAAACGGCTGGCCCTTGATGCAATCGTTTCTCCCCACGGCCATCGCCTGTGCCGCCTACATATACTTCTCCAAGGTTTTGGGCCCTCGATTGATGAAGGATCGTAAACCTTTCGAGCTCCGAAACGTCCTCATTGCCTACAACGCATTCCAAGTCATAGTCAGCGCATGGCTGGTATACCATGTAAGTATCCTATTCATTAGGTCAAACAAGCTCTATTAATTTTCTGGTGTTTTTAAAGGGTTTGTACTACTGGTTTTTCCGCTACAATCTCTACTGCGAACCGGTGGATTACTCTCCCACGGAAGATGCGACTTGGGTGGCCAAACTTTGCTGGGTATATTACTTCCTCAAGTTTACGGAATTTCTTGACACGGTGTTCTTCGTCATGCGTAAAAAATTCGACCAAGTTACCAACTTGCATGTAATCCACCACGCAGTCATGCCGGCCACTTGTTGGTGGGGTATCAAATTCGCGGCAGGCGGTCATGCCACCTTCTTCGGTACGGTCAACACCTTCATCCACGTCGTCATGTACTTCTACTACCTTATGTCCGCCATGGGACCCCAATACCAGAAGTACTTGTGGTGGAAGAAGTACCTCACCCTCATGCAAATGATCCAATTCGTCGCCGTGTTCCTGCACTCTGCCCAAGTCCTCTTCAACGGCTGCCAGTACCCGAAGGTCCTTGCCATTGTCCAAACCTTCCACGCGCTCATGTTCTTGGGACTCTTCTCCAACTTTTACATCCAAGCGTACATTCATGGCCGTCGTACTCCCAAGATCAAGGCCGAACATGATATCAACAAGAACGGCTACGGCAACGGAATCAACGGTTACACCAATGGCTATACGAATGGACACTGCAGTAACGGTATCCAAACAAACGGCCAAGCCAAAAGCAACGGAGTCAAAAAGACCGACTAAAAGAGAATGTTACGCAACTGCTCCAGAGATGCTCTTCGTGCAACTGCAAAAGAGAATTGTTAATTGAAGTACACAACCTTTTTAAGCTTCTTGCTCCTTACATCCAACACCGTGTACATAATTGAATTGTTTGACTCGAGCTCCCTTCCCACAAAATTTCCAACCTATGATCGTAACCTGTAAATATAATTCCAAGAAATGAAAAAGACAAACGAGGAGGAAAGACAATGCTCCCGCCTTGAGCACGATGGTTGCTTCTATTCTTGACTTGAATTTTTAAAATGTTACTCAAATGACCGCAGGTGCCGCTCATTTTTCTTTTCTTTTTTAAAAAAAATTCTATTACTATTTGTACTTTTTAAGAAAAAACATCACTCTGTCTTCCCCTGGCTTATTTAGGGGGTTAAAACTCCCAAAACCTAAAATCCAACGGAAAAGGAAAAAAACAAGGTATTCGGCTATTTGAAGCTCGTAAGTTTTGCATTTCTAAACGAAAAACTATTTGAGATAAATTTACTCGGAAATTATTTCCACACAATGACCTTGTGTAGTTTATGTAAGCCGTGAAAATTCTAAAGACTCGTTAATGAAATCTGGGCGGAAAAGACAATACAATGAAACATTTTCTATTTAAATATATTATATTTTTTTTCTAACTATATTTTTTTAGGAGTTCACGGACGTTTACCGAACGATTGTATTTCGACATATTACTTTCGAAGACAAAGACAATTCCGGATATGAGGTCCGTCTTCAATTGCAAATGGTCCCAGCTGGGGAATTTTACGACATCCGGTAAAAACCTGTACTATTGATCTGCACTTCCTTTAATTGCTGTAAAGTAATTGCGCAATTCACAAAAGCTCCAATTCTACTTGTCGAACGACTGGCTGAATGAGTACTATATACCCCGAAACTTGGCCTCCCGCCACTTAAGTACCGCTATGGAGAACACTATACTTGTCACAAGATGAATTGCCGCTTTTGTCTGACGTAATTACTATTGTTAAGTGAGCTGTCTCTTAATTATTAATTAAGGGCATAATTCATTCCGTTCCATAGCCTTGTAAAACGATCTGTCCCACAGATACACAGTACATGCGTCGGGGATACGTATATTCCATAAAGTGTGCCCAATCAGTGTCACGTGATCTCGCTTGGTCACAAAGTGACTAACTTAACCTCGACCTGGATTTGGACCTTGACCCGTGAGCAAACAGTGTGAGATATTCCCAAAGTGAGGGACCAAACTGAAGAGTCAGCTTTCCACCAATCCGGGTCTTTCGAAACGCTGCGAGTTGCTTTTTATTTCTAGAATGTTAAGGATATAAGGGTAGAAAGTCGTTTTTCAGTATTGCCTAGAATTTAGTCCGGAAATTGCTCAAATGTTTCAGCAGAATACCGCCTAAAATCCCGCCCAATTAAAAATGTTCGAGAGTTCATTGCGCTTGCTTCATCCATTTTTTTCATGCCTCCCAAAATAGATAGCATTTAGATTATAGAAACTACTCGGGTTTCTTGCTCCTGAGGATTGACAAAACTGGATTTTGGCGCCCAAGAAGCGAAAGGCTATTTTGGAAGGGTGCCTCTTGCCTGAAGTGGAGTACGAATGTTCGCAGACTTTCATACACGAGCCTCCAAATGATCTTATTAGGCTAAATCGTAGCTAATGAGAATCAGAATAGAAAGCCCACTATCTACCCTGTCACCCCACGTCCCTTGGGCCAGCTCCACAATTGCTCCTCCTCGCAGTCATGATGACCCCATAGGCTTCTGGTAATGCCCCAACAGGTCAGCGAGGTCGAACCTCCGGGTTTTCCATCCAAGCTCATTTGACAGCAAGGGTCATACCTATTTTTATATAGGAAGGAGCAAAGGCCGCATTAGGTCATTCTCACAGTGTCTTTCAGCGCGAAAACGTCTCTCTCTCTGAGTACTACAGTCTTTGAGAGTTGGAAGCCTCTT
This sequence comes from Lepidurus apus apus, assembly GCA_022832285.1. Lineage (NCBI taxonomy): Eukaryota > Metazoa > Arthropoda > Branchiopoda > Notostraca > Triopsidae > Lepidurus > Lepidurus apus. The sequence continues at coordinate 257,747 of JAGJRO010000089.1, forward strand.
GTTGCTTCTAACCCTTTCTTGCAAGGGGACTTCCTCCCCTGACCCCACGTCTACAAGCAAACTGATATCGTCTGGTAAGTTCCTCCCCTTAACCAGCTTACTCCCTTGAGTTATCTCTGTTAGTTTATCGGGCACTTTGCTTTTCGGGTTCTAAACCCCACTTGAAAAAATGTTCTGAAACTTCCTAGTAGTGCGTTACTGTGTGTGACAAATGCTCAGGTTGCGGATTAATACGGATGCTCCATATTGACCTCTCGGTTGCTTTACTTTTTGCTAGTGGCACATTAGGGAGCATCCAAAAAGTGGCACCTGCTCATTCTCATTTAAGCTTGGTTAGTACTTACCACTGTTACAGTGGGTAAAAAAAACAAGAGCAGCAAACGCGGTCCAGCTACCCAGGCGTGACACTTCTAACACGTGCTCTTCTTGTTCTCGCGCTGAGCAACTTACCCCCTGCTCCCTGCTCGTCACCCCAATTAACCACGGGACACCCGTTTTGCATTGTTCCTATTACCACCCCTCAGATCTTCCGTGTAGTAAGCTGCTTGCTCTTGTTCCGATCCCACTTCGTCATTTTGACCCCGACTAACCTTAATGCTTAGTTCCGGTGTATCAAACGCCCCAGTAGCAGCTCCCTACTTATATTGCACACCGTTTTTTAATGAGTGTTGCCCGCGCTTTTTAGGAAAATCATGCAGTATATTAGTTATGTTGGGAAGGTGAGGTCCAGTGGTACCTCTTCTGCCGCGTAGAAAACATTTCTATTTACTAGAAATTGTACTTGGAAAGTCTTGTTTCGTTGTTTTGCGAAATATAAAGCGACTAACGTTGTTTTGCTTTTGCGTTTGTTTTTGCAGTAAACCGGCCAGAAAATGATGAGCGTTACAGATAAGCGGCTATACGCTTGTGATCATTGTCCGTACCATACCGATCGTCGGAACAATCTTAAGCGCCATACGGTTACCATGCACGAAACCAGCGAAGCTTTATTGGAGTGTTGTGGTGGGCAGTTCGAAAGCAAATCTGCTCTACGACAACACACGTCAACGTGCCACCGGCACGGTTATGTTTGTGCCATTTGCGGACGCGTCTTCTGTCGTCGAGCCCTCTTACGACGCCACCATGCAGTTCATACTGGCATCAAGGAATTCTCGTGTGCAGTCTGCAGCTACGCCACTTCTCACAAGAGCAATTTGGACCGCCATATGAAAATACATAGTGAGTTCACCTACGATTCCTCGACGAGCCCTTACCATGCTTCCCAATCGTCGCCCAATACAAGCCGCGAGGACGCGTCAACTCCCACTCCCTTCAGCAGTAATCTCTCGCGACCCATGTACACGTTTCCTTTTCCGACACATTCGACTCCGTGTTTCCTGGGAGAAATGGCAAGCACGTACCCGCAGAGTAATTACCAGCGTGCTGCTGCTGCAACGCTTCCATCGCGTCCACGTTCCAATTTGGACTCGACTGGTTACAGTAGCTGCCTTGAAAAGATGTTGGGTAATCCACCCACCGACCCACTGTACGTAGCAGTACATTCACCCGGCAGCCGGCAGACGTCAGTAACGCCCAAAACCGGTTCATTGGAGGGTAGACCTCGTCCCAAGTTGCGACATGCCATTGATGTCATCTTGGGTCATCTTTCCGACGGAGACTCCGCGGGCGGGACTTCCATGACCATGAGTTCCACCAGTCCTTTTTCCTGCAGCAGTTCGCAGTCTTCCTTGCCTGAATTGTTTAGCATGAGTCCACCACATGGCGAAACTACGGTGTCCCCTAATTCCACTCACAACAAGTCGCATTTGTCAGGTGGAATTGTGACATGTGCCGCCACCATTAAGCCGATAGTGGACGCTGCTAATGCCATGCTGCTGGAAAACCCCATGATTGAAAACTTCGCTAGTTCCAAGTTCTCCATAACTGACAACTGCAAGCTTGAGCAAGGATACATTCACAAAAAGTGGCGCATGGCCAAACGTTTTCAGCTCTCTTAAAATTAAAATAAAAACGAATTATCTTTGACTTGACGTTTTTCTTATTTCGAAAGTATTACCCTTGCTGATCTTTCATAACGATGATAAGCAATCCGACTTGTATTTGTTCTAGTGCATTGTCTTTCATTTGTAAATGGCCTTCTGTCTAGTCCACAGAGATCGTATCACAATACAACTTACCTGAATTATATAACAAATTTCGTTTAAATTATATAATTGATTTATTTTTTCGCTGATTATAGCAAATTCAGACCATGGTAAAACTTAGTTCCAGGAACTGTGGGGATTAAAAAAGATGAACCGGATAGTAAGGTTTATGTAAGTGTCGGACCTCTTGAGTTGGTTTTCTATCGTTCCAGTAAGTTTTCTCCTGGGTTGGTGTTGCTGGGTACATTTTCTGATCCTATTTGTACGTAGTTATTTCTTTCATTAATCTGCAAGAAGTAGTAGCAAAAAAACAAAAACGAATGCTGCTAATTCCCTCAGCTTCTTAAGAACTTTCATCAGGTAATTTAAGATTTCCAGTCCCGAATGGCTTAGGTTAAGGTGGGTTCATCTCGTACTTTCTCGCTGTCGCTACTCTCTTGAGTGGACAAAGAATCTGTCCCCAAACGTATTTTTGGTACAATTTTTTGTGCGTGTGTGCACTGAGCTGTACAACGTTGGCCTTGGGATGTGTGGGCAGTAGCAAGCGACGTTCGAGGTCAAAAAATTCATTAGGGATTTGGATTAGGACCTTCAAAGGCACACAGGAGAGTGGAAAAGAAGAGGAACTAAGACTGCTCCAAGAAATTTTTTATTTTCTCTTCTCGAGAGCCTAGCTCAGCTAGCCTCTTTTCCTAGAATGTGCTCTACTTGTACCCAACGTTCGTAGAGGTCGCCCGGACGTTCTGGATTGACTACAATGCAACAATTAGCGAAAGCAAGGATCAGGCCGTCAAGGTTCTGCAACTTGGGCCCGAGTACAACTTGGTGGATAGAGAGGAGCAAACCCAGAGATGTAAAACCAGCACGGGGATCCCGGGAATTTGACCCATAGTTGTTGTCTGACCCCCATAAAAACACGGTCGTCCACGTGATCGGAAAGGTCAACTAATGTTGCCAGGACGGGTACAAGGGAACAGAGAGAAAGGGGAAAGAAAGGCGTATGCCCCCTTTTCAGATTTTTTTAAGGTCAATGCGAAAAAAGGGCAAAAGCCTTGATGTAGGGTTTTATGGATGCTGACCTTGGTTCTGAAAATTGGTTCATCCCTGGGCGACTTGTCGCTTCCTGTCTGGGCTGTTGCTAAGGTCGAGTAATGTTGTGTCTAAAATAATATTGTGCGTCATATTTCCCAGAAATGACCCTTCGTGAGGTTCACACTGTGGGCTAAAATTGACGCACTTAAACAAGTCGGAACTTTGATGAGTACGTGTGTTTCAACAGGCGAAGTGGTTTTAATTTGGTTTCAGGCGAATATAACCTTTCTATAGGGTTTGTTTTTAACCCGCGCTACGTGTAAAAACGTGTGTCCCACGAAACATGGAGGAGTACTTAATAAACCGCCCGTTACATTATCAGAAGCGAAGGTCCATTCTACGAATTGCTGAGGTTCGGTGTAGGAGCATTTGAGCACGTACACTTGACGGTATTTTGAGACAAGGAATATAACCTTTTATTTTTCGAGTTGGGGTTGGATCCTAATCTTGTGTGTTCCTTGTACGACGAAGAAAACATTAAACAATGGAATTTCCCCATGTGAGTTACCAAAGAAAGCAACATTCAGATGGGTAGGGTACAATTTTACTCGCAATGGAACCTTAGCTCTATAGCGATTGTGATTTATAAATAACGCCCTCAGTCCCCTCTATGAAAAAAAAGACGCTTGGTCGTCGAAGTCCAACCTCAGATCTTAATCAAGTGAACGCTACAAGCAAACGCTAGGAAGGATATTTATTTTTGCGTAGACATTTTAGGGTCCTTCTTTGACCCTTCAATTAAATCTATCAGACAAGGGGAGAAACCGCATAAAAAGAACAAGAGGGTTAAGCGATGTGCAAAAACTCGTGGCCTGGAGTCTTTTTCGATATTCGGACACAAGCGGTTTCGCTGGTGCGTCACGTGCACTCCAGCCTATACTGCTTTGCAATACAATACAGCACATACAATACGTATAGTAGAACAAAGTATATATTTTAGTAATTAAATTGGAAGGAAACTATTAGTTGTTAAAGCGCAGTAATTGCTTATTGTAAGTAATCTCTAATCATCTTAGTAATGTGAAATCAACCGTCCTGGGGTTCCCGTGTAAAGTAAGTTACTAAGTTTTAAAATTTGGCAAAATTTAAAACCTTCGATAGATTGGCGACTATCCCTCGACATTAAATTTAGACGTCTAAGACCACAAAAAAATATTGCCAACAATTATATGCTGGAGTAAAATTTCGACTTTTTGAAACTGTTTTCCACATTCATATCCTTCAAATTTCTAAATAATGTCGACTTGTCCCCTAACGCAATGATGAGCCAATTCCGAGAAAGTTCATAAGTTACGCTAACTGAAAGCTTTCCGACATCTACTAAAAGACGTCACAGGACTCCAGGGTTTTCGAGGTTGGAACCGACTCAATCTTGGGGACGTTTATCCAACATGCAATTCAAGAGAGGTAACACCACAGAATATAGGTTTACACAGTAAGATGGGTATCTTCCAATGTAAAGGTTTTGGACTGACTTTCTCAAAAGGCGATGGGCACATGGATGGGCAAGTCAGTGAATCCATTACTCCTGTGTTCCTTAGTACCTGCACATCCTCTTGAGACCGAGAAAGCCGTTCCCAAAACCTTTCCATTGGAAGATTATACACCGCTGTTGTCCTACCGTATAAACGTATATACTGTGGGCAGCACTACTTGACAGAAAATATAGCAGTGCACTTTGCGCATAATGTTGCTTACCCACTTAACGTATCGGCTACTGGAAAATTTAGTATGCTCTTAGAATATAAGTCTCTATTTAATTTAATTTGTTTTATTTAATTAAATTTAGTGTGCTCTTAGAAATCTTTTGCTGAAGCTGTAAGCGATTATATTTCAAATAAAGACAGTTTCCAATTAATATGCAATTTAGCTTTTCATAACAACATATTTAATTTGTAGTATATCTTTTGTCTGAAGACGTTCTTTCAAACTGCAGAATTTGTTGTCGCTTTACACGTTAGCATAAACAAGTAAAACGATGTATACAGGTACTGCGGGTTACAACGTCGTATGTGTATACGAGGCTCGTTTGATAAGTCTTTGGGATTTGTAAGACATCGCGTCATAATCCATTTGATAACGACATAATTTGAAAGCTTAATGTTTCAAAAGCTCTCAGTCCAAATTTTAGTCAAAAGCAACTTGTCAGTCACATCCGGTTATCGTTTGAAACGGAGAGGTTTGGCAGCCCCGCAAAGATGGAGAAAAGTGAATTTCGGGCAGTGACAAAACATTTTTTTAAAGGAGTGGACGGAAGCGCAGATAAAAGCCGAGTTGGATGAAGTTCATGGAGACTCTGTTCCTTCATTAAATACAATTTCTTTTTGGATACACGAATTTAAACGTGGTCAAACCACCACTGAAGACGAAGCGCGCTCCGGACGGCCAGTTTATGAGGTGACATCATTGGATAAAAGGAAAAAAATCAACGATATGTTTATGGAAGTTCGCCGAATGAAGGTGCGTGAGATTGCTGAGACAATAGGCATCTACATGGAACGAGTGCATAACATCCTGCTTGAAAAATGCATATGAAAAAATTATGTGCACGGTGGGTGTCGCGATTGCTCACTCTTGACTCGCGTGCCGTCCCACAAGTTGACTGTCGCAATGGCTAAAATCCGCGAATTGGGCTTCGAATTAATTCCTCGTCCACCCTATTCTTCAGATTTGGCTCCGTGCGACTTCTTCCTGTTCCCAAACTTTAAAAAATGGCTCGGAGGGAAGAAATTTTCGTCGAATGAGGAAGTCATCATCGCCCTCAATGAGTATTTTGAAGGCTTGAGAAAAACGATTTTTTCGACGGTATTTAAATATTGGAATCTCGCTGGACCAAGTGTATAGCCCTTGAAGGAGACTATGTTAAGACATAGAGGCAATTTTTCCCCCCAAAAAAATTTATTTTTGCTTTTCCCAAAAACGTATCAAACGACCCTCGTAATAAACGGAATGTACAGTACTGAGCTGATAAACGCGGACACAGCAAATCGCCGAGGTCTAAATACATAAGCCTCATTACACAAGTCTTATTTAGACCTCTGCGATTTGCTATGTCCGCGTTTATCAGCTCAGTACTGTACGTGCAGTGGGGTTGTACGCTATATAAGAGAGGATCATAATTTTGCACTCAAGTTCGTCCGACAGTTAAGAAGCTTCTAGTACATGTGTTTCCGACGTAACTGGCAAAGTCCCTCGATCGGAAAGACCAAAAGCTTACGTAATAAGAGAATACCTCCAAGGAGGCGACGGCGTCCTTTGGAAATCTTATCGGTTCAGACCATTTTGTAATATATTTAGCTATTACGCAGTAACTATGAAAAGCGCGTGAGCCGCTGGTCGTGGCCAGCAACCAATACAACGTGAGTAATTCCGTTCCGAATAAAGAAGGGTAATAGATACTTACAGGTACGACCAAGAACTACCTGACCTGACCTACGTCTTCCCTGACTCATTGCAACACTAGCCCTCTTTAGCAAGCATTGCCATTTGCAGGGCCACCAGGCGCATTCCGAGGTACAACAGATGGTCTCGTTTGACAGCGACAGTCTAGAATCCACCGAAAGGTGACTTGAGAGGATTTCATAAGCGTCACGTGATAAATCAAGTAAACTCAATGTGTATAGTGTGGGTGTCAGCCGTTTTCCTTAGGCTGTTTGGATAGTATTGGTTAATTTCGTCTTGTTGAATTAAGGATCAGCATCCTCAATTGTCTGTATGCGCACTTGCCAAAATAGCGATCGCTGAAGCCGATTGTAGGGCCGGAGAAGGTAAGCAAGCCGTAGCAATTCGCGCTATTGAGGACAAAGTGTGCCCGACTACCGGGTGATTTGCACAGAAAGAGACCTTCTCGAACCTGCGATCTCGTTTACCGGACTGGACCCTTGCTTGTAAGGTTTCGTCAGGACGAAGGAGAGCAGGCACGTACCGAGGATTGCTGCTCCTCGAAGTGCAGCCCTTGATAAAAAAGTTGCCTCAAAGAGTTCTCCGTACTGGACGCGTATCCTGCCTGAGTAATAACATTCTAGGAAGCAGCAAGATCCTAACAACGTAGAAGACGACAAACCAATACATGGATTTGGCGTACTATTGCATTAATTATTTGACCAAAGATTATGGTTTCCACGGTGAAATCTCCCAAGTGGCACCGAAGCTATAGCTATAACAAAACCTCTTCGACTTTTTTGAATTAAGCAATACCATTTAAGATCCTAATGTAAGATCTGGCATTTTTCTTAGTAGTTCTTATCCCGTGGCACAGCTTATTGCGTAGGTGTCACAACTCTCTCATTTATATTGCGCGTTAGGTGAAAATATACAATAACCCTTCGACAAGTCGTATCGAAGGTAGAAAAACGCTTCGCATTACCGAAATCTACTGCAGAACAATAACTTACGGATTTAACATGTTTTAAACTTTTTGTGTTAAACTTTGTATAAAATATGTCAGAGGCAAGGATCTTTGATTCAATTTAGAAGTTCTCAGGCATGAACCTCACATTAACTTCGAGTTAGGGCCTCAAAGTAATCCATTAATTTATATTGCCCTTCATCTTGCGTAACTATAATGTTCTACGAACATGGATGACAAAAGGGTCCTGGTAAAGAAGCTCTGAGGATTTTGAAACCACAACAGATTATTGGCCAGTATCATATCTGTAAAGTTTAATACTGTGGCTACGCCCTAAGGTCGTTGAACAAGTCATATGAGCGCCAGGAAAGAGAAATGATAGCCTCAATCAACTTATAATTAAAGAGACAATTTAAGTCTAACAAGGAGGCTTTCCTGATTAGATCTTGGCTGCCCGGGTTGTGCCTGACGCAAACGCAGGCGAAGCTTTAAAGCCAGCGCAATTATCGGCGATGATTTCAAAGAATATGCACAAACGTTTGCAGAGATCCGGCCGGTGAGATTTGCGGTTGCTGCAATCCGTACTCCCCGCAGAAAGATAGGCACTTCAGTTCTTTCGACACTTGTACTGTTCATCTTGAAAAAGAGTAAGATAAAGAAGATTAATGCAAAGATTTTTATGCAAGGGATGGCAGACCTTTGCAAGCCGGTTATGACATGTTCCGCGAATTGCTGGGTTGCAGTTCCTGGTACTAAAAGGTTCCCCATCTGTTTTTCTTTAAGGAAGATATACCGCTGCGAGCAGGAACGCCCTACATTCCGGGCCTCTTTGGCGTTCTGTGGCCCCACTTGAACAGAGATGGCACGTAAATCCGCAGGTTTCTCATTAATAACCCATAACGCTTCAAGTAGGAGACTAAATCTCAACGGCAACAGGGATCTATCTGTGCTAGGCACGTTCGATCGAAGTGATGGCAAATTTAAATGCTAATAGGCAGCTCCTTTCTGGTACCACGTCCTAATACAGAGGACACTGGGTCATGAAAGGTATATCATTGTCACTCTGAAACTTATCTGTACAACAAGTTGTTACCCTCAGAATGGCGGCCAAGGCTAAGGGAAGTTATTAATTCCATTACACAAGATCTGTTGCATTCAAGGCAGCACGGACAATAAATGCGACGTGCAGCAGGTGCGAAGGGGAAAACTAAATGAAAATATTATATCGTAAAGAATGATTTAAGCGTCCTCTCGATGAACGTACCCAGATGAATTACCCAGATAATTTTCACACGACGTCAGAGCATTGTTCCTCTCCCGCCACATATTTGTGACTTTGCAGTACAATAATTCACGCCCACTTTCCTGTAAACCACCTGGAAAAATAGCATGCCGCGCGGTAAATAATAAACATAACGTCGAATTTCTGAAATCTGATGCAGATCACCGCAAGCCCGTAAGGTACCTCACCTAATATTGAAATCCTGAAAATAATGCAGTATTAAGCCTGAAATATAAAGTTCTTTTTGCATCAGTTGTAGGCAATAAAAACGTTTTTAAAGTTACTTAAAGACATAGTTTTGACCTTTCACAATGCACTCTCTCAAACTCTACAAATAGTAATAAGTAATGATGTAACAAGAAACCCAAAAATATTCACATGCAAAGATTCTGTTATTACAAAAGTTTTTAAATTTCCCGAAAAAAAACTGGGTCTTCGAATAATTTCCATAATCAGTTCTGGCGTTTTTTTCGTTCGTTTTCTTTTATTTTCCTTTCCCCAGTCTCTTTTTGTTTTCTTTCATGTTTTTTTTTCTTATTCTCTTTTCTTCTCCTTCTTGGTAGACGCAAAAATTAACAAGATCTAAAAAGTTTAGCCTAATACAAGTCCGTTCGTTATACACAAAAAAACCTTTCGCTACGAAATATCACAAAATCATTGAATAAATGTGAGATACCGAGTTTCAGATGCCGACTGGATTCAGTTTTGGGGGAGGGAGAGTTTTTCTTTGTTTGTTGTCTTTTAATAATAATTACGGAACCAGGAAACATGATTTCTTTTGTCGTTGGTAAATAGATTTCAGAATTTTCTTCACCCTTTCTTGCTTTGTGTTTTTTTTTCATGGTTGTCTCCACGCGCCCAATTCGTATTTTCATTGTTCAGCTGAAATGAAAGCTTCCCGCCCAGCTTTGTCATAAGTCCTAAGGGTAGCAGGCCTCTTTTGTTTGTTTGGGTTTTCTTTACAAGCAATAAACTGCGACAAAATATTCCAAGCGCCAAAAATTTCCTTTCGCTACAAAGCACAAAGATCCCGGATTCGATTTGAAGCCCCTCCCCCTTTACAAATGACGGTCGGTAAGAGTGTCTAAGAACTGCCGTTCTCGAACAACACCCCCCAAAAAAGCACCCAAGCCAGCAAAGGTGTAAATGGGTTTAAGTTTGAATATAAAAGGGACAAGGAAAAAAAAAAGACAAAAATACAGCAGGGGAAAAAAAAGAGCCATTACGCACGCGCAGCTAACATTCATACACACTACTCGTTTTTTTATTTGTTTTTTTTTTTGTTTTTTTAAGATTAGGTTCGTTTCGTTAGACGGGGGGAGTGCGGTTTCAGAGGCAATTTATGCTTTTTTGTAAACCTTTTTTTCATTTTTACTGCAGCCAAGAGGCGTGGCTTCGAAAAAGAGACTCTACAAAAAAAAGTTTTCCTCTAGAAAGATAACTACACTGACTAACTTAAGCCTATAACTACGATTGACCGTTTTTTGAATGAAATATACCTCATTTCTTGGGGGTCGGGGGAAGCGCGAAAAACAAGCATGCAAGTATCCTATGAGCTAAAGCAATAAATCGCATATTCATGTTTGACCATGATTCAACACTATCCTAGCCAAAACCAAAAAAAAGAACATTGAAGTTTAAAACGAGTTTTGAAATCCAGGTGGGCCACGTTTAGCGTACACGTAAAAAACGATGCCCATCAAAAAGGTGGGGGAGGGTCATGAATCAAATATTTTGAAGGAAAAAGGGAATAAAACTGGACAACACACCATTGCTAAACAAAGCTACAAGACAGTAGTTTCCTTATTAAGAGTATTTTAAAAATAATAATAATAATAATAATATTTTTAAAATCTTGCTTTTAATCCATTAGCCTGTGCTTTCGCAAAATAAAAAAATAAAAAAAATAAGGGGGCAAGGATCCGCCAAAAAGGGGGTTTGCCACGCCCCTCTTTTTTGCTTTGTTTTTAGTTTATACACGGTTTAAACCAGCGGGGTATCACACCACGCCCCCTTCCTTGGCTTTTGCTACGAACCCTGTTCGCTCCTGGACGACAGAATAGACAGCCACGGATTAGCTTGGATGGCGGGGGAAATTGATTTTTTTTTACTGTATATGCGGTTTTGATCATCGGTCATATTTTTATAGGTGAAATGAATGCAATTAACATAAAAAGGTGGGAAAATGGGATAATGAAAGGGTAAGAGTGGTGCACATTTAAGGTCTTTTTTTAGACGTTTCTTTTGGAAGCTATCAGAGATTTTCAAGGAGATTTTTTCCAAGGGACATTTAAAAAGGGGTTTTGTTTTTAGGAAGAAGGAAGTCTAACGTCCCCAATCCCAACAAGACAGCGCAAAAAGCAGAAAATTTCTCACGCATAGATGGCGCGCAAAAACCGATCCTGTTCTACTGCAAAAAGTTAGAAAGCCAAGTTTCGTTCCAGCAGACAAAAAACGGTAGCCAACAACGCTTTTTCTTTTCAGCACATTTCCGGCGGGGGAAACCAAACAGCAAATATCTACTTATTAAATAGAAACAAGGGACAGCTTTTTTAAACCCAAAGAATGTGAATGTAAAAAAACATCCCCTCTCCCCAGCATTGCTGAACAAGGATTTAGAGTAAACGGCGCAGGATTTTTGTTTCTGTTTTTCCTCTTCTTACTCTAAGTCTGTTGGGTAACTCTAGAGTTTAAGGTGTTTGGTTTTGCTTTCTGGTTTAAAAAATTCATTCGTTTGTGGTTTAAACGAGACCGTGGAGACCTCAAATCACTCACTCCTCCTCTCTTTCAACTTGACCCCGGATGGCACTTTTTGATCACACCATGAATTTGAATACAAATGTCTGACTCGTTCTCACACACACGCTTATGTTTCCCTCCTTCTAATAATATTTATAAAAAAAGACGTTTTGAGTATAAAGGAACATTCCGCGATAAACACCATGATCTGCCCTAAATAGTAAAAAGATTTATAAGTAGAAAGTCGAGTGTTTTCTTCTTCTTGCATGGCTTTTCCTTATCTGAATTTACAAACTAATAGTAATTGGTAGTAAAAATGAAATAGACTGGATTTGAGTCTCCCATGCCAAGCTCGCCATTGAATTTTCTTACTCAACTTAGTCAACAGCAAAAATGTGTTCGTTTTTTCCTCCATATAATAGAAAGTATTTTTCGATTTTTGCATTGTTGCCCTGTTTTCCACAGCTTCATTGCGATTGTCATGGTAAACCTTTCTTTCCAGATCCAGACCAGCAATATAAACGCGGACTGTGTACGAAAAAAACCCGGCAAGTCAACTTTTTCCAATACATGATTTTTTTCCCTAAAAAGCAAAACAAATTCTGAAAAATCCCGATATGTAAAAAATTCGTTCTTCACTTTTTTTGTTGACTAGACAACAAAAGAAAACGTTCCCCTACACAATTTTCTAACGCGGCTTTCTTATTCTCTTCTCAAACCGTTACTGGCTTTGCTTCATGATCAAAATAAACCACCTTGCCTTTCAAAGTTTGTCTTTTCTACTTCTTCTCATTCCCTGTAGTACAAAAAAGCATGAAAAGTTGTTTTTAAACTTTCGCAAGGAGCCTCTCCTTGTTTTTGCGCAAGGAGAAGAAGCAGTGGTTCTTTGCTAACGGACCTTCACAAGATCCATTTGCCTTTAAACTGGGTAAGGAGGAGACATCTAGACACGAACGTGATAACTTCGTCTTAAGCCCTGAAAAAAATAAACAAAAAAGGCCCATTTTTGAAAAATGATATTCTACGCAGCTTAGGATAGAGGATAAGTCCTCTTCAAAGATGTGCCCAATAGATTTTTTGAAAGAGTTTTTCAGACAACATTAGGAGTTCCAAGATTCCCTTCATTTGCATTTTCCTTCTAAAGGAATGCAATTTCCTTTTCTTTTTATTTAGCGCGTACTGGATAATAGAAGCCCTTCCGAGTTTCCTCTGTCTTTCCTTGTTTTTGCATCTTTACGTCATAGAACGTGTTCAACGATAAACTGTTTGCTGGTTCCGAAAAAAAGATTTCAACTTTTTGGACAATACAAAACAAAGGAAAAGATATTTCCAATAACTCGTTGTTCCTTCACCGGGGGGGCTTTTCTAACTTTTTTTAAAATTCCCAAATTCAAGTCAGCATATACCCACTCGATCAGCTCTTGTTCCAGAAAGACTTTTTACTGAAAAAAGGGCTGGAAGTATCCCGCAACAGAAGATGGGAGAGTTCAAATTACAAACCTACACTACTACTAAGAAGAAATTAGCAACAGGTTTGTTCGTTAAAGAGAGAAACTTGACGGCTAACAAGGTAAAAAATTAAAACGTCCCCCATTTTTCGGCAAATAATCCGAGTAAAGAAAAACTTGGAGAGCGTTTTACAACTGAACAAAACGGACTTGGTCCGCCACCCTGATTTGCCCATCACTGGCCTTTGTCAGGGGATAAAAAGGAATCCAAAAGATGACAACTGAACAACCAAAAGAAAACGATATTCCAAGTCTCGAAAAATTCAAACGAAAAACAAAATATCATAGAAAATGAAGTCCGCCTCCTTCCTGCCAGTCTTTTGTTTTTATCGCTTGCTAAAAACTTTTCGGCCGAACTTGATTGGGATTATACTTGATTGCGAGCATTCGAATTTGAGGAGGGGCGTGTCAATACGTAAAAAGAACAAAAATAATGAATGGTCCATTCCACTGTTCTCCAAGGTCACCATGTTGCAAAATTGCACTCCACAAAATTTGTTTAAAAAAAAGAGTTTTTTTTTTTTATGCCGCCAAGGTCCGCGGTGTAACAGAAGCCACATTGGGTTTGTCATCCCGTACTGGACGCTGGACGATTTGCTGCTGCAGTATGGACGCAGGTGGCAATGAGATTGGTATATGGTAAAATTTGCAGCGATGCCGAAAACACTGGCCCTTGACGGCATCGCGGCAAACCGTTACTTTCAAGTCCGTCATATCCACATAATCTGGGAAGCAAGAAAAGAAGCCATTATAACTTTACGTAGAATTACTTCCTTATCTAAAATTATATCTTTATGTGAAATTTGATCTTTCTATAAAAATAAATCTATCTTTAAGGCCACGGTGAACTGCAAGTAGTTGATCATTTTTGTCAAAAGATGACACTGATGGCATACCCCTATATTACAACAGGTTCTCCGGTTTTACGGAGGTAGAAATGACACCACGTGTGTCATATAATTGCAAAACGTTCTTCGGAAAAATAATGACAAACAAGGTGTCACTCGAGTTGAAAATTGATTTTTCAGAACTTGAATGAGTTTAAATTAATCATATATCTTTTGATGCAGCCTACCAAGGTATGTTTAAAAAACAATTTCTCAATTACATCGTTAAATTTCTTTTAAATGTTTGTTTCAAGTTGCATAATTCTCATGGTATAGAGGGGTATGCCATCAGCGCCATCTTTGGCAAATATGACCAACTACTTGCAGTTCACCGTGGCCTTAAAAGTAGGAATTCAACCGGATTAATCTTACCATCTAACACGTGGACGAACTTACAGGCGCAGCGTTTACATTCTCCATACTTAAAATCGCGGCATACCGGGAGGGTGTCCAGCAACTGCCAAAATGACACAAAAAAGGCATTAGTAAAAAGAATCCTTAAAGTCTCTGCGATGAGATAAGAAATTTTGTTCAAGATAAATAATAATAATATTTTCTTTTTGGCAATTGATTTATACAACCGTTCGGATCAATAAAGCTGGTTAATATTCCAAAAGTTATGCAAACTTTTTTCTTCATCGTCAGTCACTACGGATAATAAAGGCAAAAAGCTTACCAGGGCCAAGCTTCTTCAACAGTGCAGATCAATGGCATCCCAAGGCACGTGCAAATTCAGTCAATCAAGTTTTTTTTTTCAAGCGGCATAAAAATCGGCAAAATACAACAAGAAGGCGGAGAGGGAAGGCGGCGGATGTATACAAAATAGTTTCTTTTCTTTGTCTATTTTTTATGTTGGTTTGTTTTAATGTCAAGTACTACGTTAGGGACATTCCAAAGTACGGGAAAATATGTAAGGAAATAAAACGTTCAGGCGGCCGCAACCCAAAGGAAAAAAATCACTGCTACCAAATTAAAGCGCGCGTTCGGAGCAAAAAAAAGGGCCACAAACCCTTTTCTTAAAAAAAAAAAAAAAAAAAAAATGGGTGAAGGATAAGACAAAATTAAGGCGGAGTGAACAACTCGACAACTCCGATACAACTTGGACTTGCGCTGCAACTTGTGTCCTCTCTCCTACAAAAAAGTCCTCGTGTGGGAGAAAAAGGGGCGGGGCTTGGAAAGAAATAAAGAGGAATAAGAGCACAGAGGCGATTTTTTCCTACTGCAATGTAAAAGAAAGAGTATATCAAGCTGGTACTGTACTAGTAAAGGGAAAGAAAACTCCCTCTTCTAAAGCTAAAAGTGTTCTAGCTAACTTTTCTTACTGTAAACTTTCCTGGAAGGCTTAGAAGGCGTAAACCTGCTTCGGTCTGACTTTCCCCTCCCCCGACGATAAAGAAAACTACCAACGGCTAACTTTCTTTTCTTGACTAATTTTTTTTTTACTTTTTCTTTCTTTTTCTTTTATTGCAACCGAACCATTTACTATACCTGTCCTTGTTCATCCGTGTACTGCACTGAGTAGGCATTGTTGGGAATAGGCACTCCCACACCTAACATCCAAGGTGCTGTTGTAGCTGCTGTTATTTTTTTGTTGCGTGCAAGAGCATCCCAAGGCACATTGAAAACAAGATCACCAAAGCACCCGGTAATTCCATGTTTTTTAGTTTATTTTTTTTTGTGTGTGGTGGGAACACAAAAAACAAAGGCCATTCCATTTTTTAAGGCGTTATAGGGGGAGAAGGAGGGGGGGGGGGGGAGCGGAAATATGTAAGTCATGATCGTGCAGAACATTTTCCCCATTCGAGACAACAAGGCGGCAGCATGCGGAAGAAGTATGATAAAAAAAGAATACGAAAATTAATATCCCCCCTCAAATAAATGGAATAAAATTCGCAGTGAGCAGCTGAGACATTGAGACATTCCATTAATTCCACTGATTCCCATTTGGCAATACAGTTAGTTACTTTGTAGGAAAATGAGATTAGTACGAGCAAAAAGTAGCCATTCCAATTTTTGTTGTTTTCTTTCCGTTGGACAATAACATAAAAATAGTATGTGGAGGCAAAGAGAAAATTCGCCTATACTTACAAATTCCCGTCTTGGTCATACTCCGAATGCAGGAGTAATACCGGAGCTGAGAGCACATCACACGAGAGCGAGAAAAGACAGGGAGGAATAAAACTAATTAAGAGGTTCAGGGATCAGGGGTTTCAGTCGCTCTGACGGATAAGAAACGCACATGGATGAGTATTGTGCAACCGTCAAATAAATAAATCACAAAAAAAAAAGAATGAACGCTTCAAAATGGTCTCATGAAACTCATTTTGCCTCATTGGTTTTTCCTTATTATTCCCTTCTTAGTAAGATTGTAATTTCGTCAATTTGTGATTGAACTAATTCAAAAGCTATACGACCAAGCCAAACGACGGGAGTATATTTATACAGTACTGTGAAAATAAAGTAGCCATTCTCCCCGGCAGATGCAAGACGCAGTAGAAATTTTTTTTGGACTAACCCCGCAAAGTCTGGTTTCATTCTTTGTTGCTCAGAATAGTAAAGTAACAAGGCTGGGACTGAGAAATAATTTCTTGGGGTACCTACAAAAGGTACAAAAGGCAACAGAAAAAGGCACCGTTTTTTTTTTGCTTTTTTTGTCGCACGTCGCAGACAAAGAAATAAGCGGCTCCGGAATGAAGTTTTTGGTAGATTTTTGAAAAGCGAGGTCCAAGTGCATAGAGGTGGCGCAGGATATGAAAAGCAAAGGACAAAGGTTTCAACTTTTGGCGGGGAAAAAAGGGTTTCGTGTGGCGGGTACGGAAGTTGTTTCTATGAGCAAAAATAGCAACGCTGGCAGAGGCAAAGTAGCAAAAATACGTGGCTGGCGAATACTTCGGCGAATAAAGGCGGTCGCTAGGTTGGAATAACAATTTTTTTTTCAAATATATATGATAAATATATATCAGCAGGAAAAAGAGCGCAGAGTATAAATACCGACAGAGGCGCGGAAAACTCAATAACAAGCCATTAAATTGAAGAAAACATGGTCATGCAGTTTCACAAGCTGATTATTATTAAAAACGAGTACATTAAAAAAAGGGCGGGAAAACTTGGGGGTTGTAATAGAGGTTATATATATCCTATGGAGGTGGAGGGAAAAGAATAGAAGAGATAGAGACAATAGTGTAGAGTTTTTTCCAGAGGTTAAAGAGTCAAAAACTATAATGAAAATGGGGGGTAGGGGGGTGGGAGAAACTTTTGCACACATTACATCCAACAAATTGGCTGTTACACAACCAAATATACAAAAAAGCTACTAAGATAGCCCCACTTTCTGACTTTTGTCTTTTTTTTTCGTAACACAAAAAAGTACCACCAAGGGGGATGGGGGGAAGAAGGAGGCGCTACTTTCAGCTTAACAAAAAATTTTTTCGTAAAATTTAAAAATGGTGAGGCGTTCCAGAAACGCATAACCATTTAGTCCAAGAAATTATATTAATGTATTAAAAAAAAACACCATCACCTAAGGAATCGCTTTTGCAACTACGAAACCCATGAACTTTGCCGAATGTACCGGGGGTGGAAAACGGACGGGTGTACGAGGAAATAAAAAAAAATCATAGTTTGTTGAAAAAGGAAATTAAAGAAAAATAATTCCCATGATTTTTGGGCCATAAAAAGGTAACGAGGAAAACGATTGTATAGGCATCCTGGACCAACAACAACACAGTAATTATGTGATAGGCAAATTTTGGGATGGGAGAGGAAAATTATTCTTTTTTGGTGGGGGTAATATTTTTTTTGGCGAGCAATTATATACGAAATACGAAGCCTAAGAAAACTCAACTACAAAACTAAATCACTACTGTCCCCCAAGAATGGCATGCGACAGAAAAACAAGAACCAAACCCATGACAAGTTTCTACGAAATTGGAACAACGTAATATATGTGATATATAATCTTAAAGAAAAAAAAAGGTGTACGGGGGCAGTTTTTCGCGTTGTTTACGGCAGGATCAATTCAAAAAGGGTAAATTTTCCCTGCACCACTGGGATGACGGAAACTGGCTTGCAAATCTTCCAAAAAAAGGGGGCAGGGGGGTAAAATAACTCCATAAAAAGGTCAGGCAAAAAGTAAATCAAAGCTAGCACTGGGCCAAAAAATGTAACAATCCAAAACCAATAAAAAAAATGCAAAAAAGCACAACAATGCAAACTCTTCAACTACTTTTCCCAAACTAACACATGTTGTTATTGGTTGGGCTACTGGATAATAAAAATGGTGTGATCAAAAACCCAATACAAAGTAATTCTCGCGTCATGCTGAGCCAGCATGGAAATTAATGCAACGTATGTTCAAAAATTCGGGAAGGAATGCCACAGTAAAATTCGCTAAAAAAAAGGATCAGAAAAATGAAAAAAAAAATAAAAATAAGAAATTCCGGGGAAATGTAGCCAAGGATAATGAAACCTTTTCCAGTCAAAGAATTAAAGAGAAAATAGTAAAATTTTGCAAAGGGGAGGGCGGTTAAGGAAGGGGGTGGGGCATTGGGCAGAAAGAGGCGGGGTTTATAGAGGACAAAAAGCTTGTACACAAAATAACAGGGATTCAAAACTCTCCCTTTCCAACTACAGTTAGAATACCAAATGCGCAGAAAACGTTTGCCATTCCTTTTTTGTTTTGCACATGCAGCGGAAATCAGTTTTAGGAATATTGGGCGCAAATGCAGCGTTTACAGGAGCGGAACACAAGTCCACTAACCAACCCCCCTTTCTACGTTCTTTTTCATGTCACACCAAGATTAAATAGGAGGGAATTGGGGGTATATCGGGTAGAGAGATAGACAGAAACAAACAGAGAGAGAGGGATAGAATCCAAAATTTTGGCCAAAATTGGGATTTCTTTTTCTTTTTTTTGTCAGGAATATAAAACATATTAACAGCCCCTTTATGGAATGGATAAAAAGCTTAGAGATGCGTTATCACCAGGATTATCTGTCGCATTTGATACAATCAATCCCTTTAAAAAGCGAATGTAACAGTTTTACTTATAATTTTGGTCATCCTTGCGACTCCTTTTTCCCTATCATATTTCTTTACTCCCTTCCTTTACTTCTTTCGTTCCAAACTTGTCATTTTTATAAACTTTTTTTCCTTTTTTTTGCACTGTCGAAAGGGCATTGCGAGTGGATGATGGTTCCGGCATCACGAACGCATTCAATCAACGGAAGCACCGCTTCTCAATGGAATTTTTTGACTTTTTAAGAATTTCAACATTTTTGGCAGTCAAAAGTTTTGCTTCCTTCCCCCCCGAAATAGATTTCAATACACTGGACAATCCTCGCGTGACACTGGATTAATAACAAACAGGGGCAAAAATCACAGGCTCGGTGGCCATTCTTTAAAAAAATCAACACAATCTAGACCACTTTACTATCTTCCCTTTCGCTTGTTCACATAGCGTGACTAGCTTGCTTTCCAGCTTTCTAAACCCTCAAAAAACTTTTCCCGGTCTCTCTAAAATCTAATTATTTCAAATTATTTAAAACTCCTGTCTCAGATTGTCCGCATTTTCTTATACGGCTGGGGTAAGCCTGACGCTGAGGCCAGTGCTGCCGCTGCGGCGGCCGCATTCGACATTCCTACTGCGCCTGCTCCGGGTCCCGCGGGCATGCCGAAGGCCATGTACTGCGAGGGTACCATGCCGGCCATTCCCCCGAACTGCAGCCCCTGTCCCGCGGCGGCAGCGCCATACATGGCTTGCAAGCCATGCGCCCCGGAAAAGTACGGATTGCCCGCGAACGGATTGCCTGCGGCGCCCGAATGCAATCCCGCCAAGCCCTGGAGGCTTGAGAGGCCTAAACCTTGCCCGGCAGCTGCGGCGGCGGCCGCCATATTCTGAAAACTATGCAGACCAGCCGCATTGGGAAAGGCGGCCATATTGGCGCCGCCAAAGGCGTTTCCGGCGCCTCCTGCTGCTAAACTGGCGTAGGCGGGATGTAAGAAGGCTTGCCCTGCTTGCGAATTCAACAAGGCCTGGTACGGGTATTGTAACCCGGCAGCGGCCGAGACAGCTGGATTGCCGGCTGCTGCCGCTGCAGCGGCGGCGGCCGCCGACTGCTGCGCTTGCTTGTTCAAAGAAACACCGGTGTAAGCTAACGCGGACAGGTTAGGGTACCCGCCCAAGCTGTACCCGGGCATTCCGCTCGAGACGGTCGTGTAGGCCGAGGACCCGGGAAATGAATAGGCGGCCGAAGAAGAAGGGGCCGAAGGAAAGGAATAGGCTGACGAGGACGGGTACGAGTACGCGAGTGTGGAAGACGGAAAGGAATAGGCGGCTGACGAAATGGCCGCCAAATTGGCGGCCAACTGTTGCTGGATTTCCCTATCTCTAGAGGGTGTCGGACACTCGCGCTTGACGCCACCGCCGGCGTACGTCCAGCTGGCGGCCGGCTGACTCGTTTCTTGACTCGGCGTCGTGGCCACCGCAGTAATAATGACATCACTGGGACTCCTGTTCTGACTGGGCTCTGAGCCACTGGTACTGGTACTCGACTCGAGTTCATTGGCAATGCTTCCGTTGATGACGGAAGAAGAAGTGATGGACTGAGAAGAAGCAAGGATGGTGGCACTCGGGCTACCGGGAGGCTCGTTAAGCAAAGAAATGGAAGAAAGGGCAGAAACGGACGAAGCGGGGATAAAAAGCTCGCTCAACTGGGGGTTGGTTATAGTAGGTGCTGCTGTTGTTGCTGCGGCAGAGGTGGCAGTGCTAATAGTAACCCCTCCCGCGGCGGGACTAACATTGTTGCTGTTGTTGCTGTTGGTACTAGCGGTAGCGGTAGCAGGCGGAGCAACGTGAGGTTGAGTTGAGGGGTACTCACATGAAACGGGGACGAAGGGCTGCTGCAACTGCATAATGGCCTGGGCCTGGGCTTGGTGGTAAGCAGCGGCGGCGGCTGAAGCGCCCGCGGCCGAAGGTTGGTACACTGGCAGTCCCGACTTGTCACCGGCACTCCTCTTGTAACCTTGCACCATACCCGGATACGCCTACAATACGCACACACAAACAAGGAAACAAGCATGTAAGTTAGCGCTTCCACACAACATTTCCGAGGGTCAAAAATAAGCAAAATACAGAATATAGACCATAGAGTCTCAAATCGGGGCTCTTTTTTTCTTTCTCCTCCTCCTTTTCGAGAGGGCAACTGCCAAAACGCAAAAAAATAATAAAAATAAACGTCCATACTATCATTCCACAAAACTACAAACACCAGCCAATAGCAATTCAAATCCATCTCAAAAGAAAGCGTTTTCAACATAATCTCTCGTCTAAAATTACAGCTATTTATATAATAAAAGCCTGCGTTCATTCCTTAACAGTGAAATACGTTCGCCATGTATCACAACGAAAAAAAAAATTCGGCGCATGTAAGTAAAGGCACTAACTAAGTGCCCCAACTTCACTAGATGTCGACGACCTGAAAGCGAGGTGAGCTGTGTTAATTTGATTTCATGCCCAGCGCCTTAAACACGTAACGTCTAGCAAGGCGTGGGACGACGCTTTGGCTTTAACATGCATCTGGACAGGGATTAAATTCTCGTGTCTCTTATTCTTTTCTCTAAGAAAAATTCCCAAAATTGACTGTACGTTTAAAAGACTCGCTACAATTTGGCCAATTTAAAAAAAAAAAGATTGCGTCAAAACTAATTTTTTTTTGGCTGCTCAAAGTCCAGTACCAATATTTCATCCTGAAGACTCCTGTCCCATTCTCGGGGTCTCTTCCTGGTAGCCAAGTTCTGGCCCTCTAGCGGAAGGGTATTAGAAGTCGTGGCCGCCGCCGCAGCGGTAGTCATCGTCAGGGGGCAAGAGGCGATCGGCTTTATTAGTAGACAGTAGGGCAGGCAGAAGAGTAGGCAGGCAGGAAGGCACGCAGGCATGGGGCATCAGCGATTTTCAGGCAAGCAGCAGCCAAAGCAGCCAGGCAATTAAAAGGAAAAAAAGAAGAAAAAATGGAAACAAGAAAAAAAAAAGTCAGGTAAATCCGACAAAAAGTGTCTTCACCACTCCAAAAAACGCTCGTGTGTTTCTCTCAAAACATCTACTTTGGGGTGATTCTCATTTCCCAGTGAAACTCCCTCGACCGAAGAAAAAGAAACCAAAGAGCCCCGAGAGAAAGGGTTAATAAATAAATAAAACGTGAAGTAAATCTCGGGAGCAAAACTCGACAGCCATAAATTTGCGAAAACCAGCCGCAGCTTGAGTCAATTAGGGTAAAAATACACGCTAGTCTGCAGCTATGACTGATCTCTCTCTCTTGTCTCGCGGAGTTCCCCTTCCCTGTGGAAGTTACTTCCCCCAGTGTGTCTAACATATTAACCCTCCGCGAGAGCACGAGGAAACCTCGTTTTGACGGGGAATTACAATGCTTTGGCGGGAAAAAAGGGCTCATGGCTTTTTTATGCCTTAGTAAAAAAAAAAAGAAAAACTTTTAGAATCCATCAACGTCCTATGTTTTCCTTATACGGCCTTCTATCCCCCAGAACCTGCAGCAAACATTACACCGCGTAAAAAAAAGGGGGAAGGGAGGGATAGAAGAACGTTTTTCAAAATTGCTGGTACTATTGAAGGCCGTTTGTGTTTCTCTCCCCACATTAATCTTCCCGGCCATTTATATGTCTTTCTCCGACTCAATTACTAATGACAAAAAGCTATTAGAGTTCCCTTTTTTATAACGTCTTTCTTTATTTTTGTTGTTTTTGGTGAGTCTTGGGGGGGGGTATGAGAAGAAATAACTCCGCAGCAGCCGATGAAAGTAGCGCTGCCAATTGCTCTAAGCCACGCCCTCCCCTTTACTAAGTAGCCGAATTTTATTCCCATTATTTTTGGTGTACGGGGGGCGGGGGGAGGAGTAATATAAGTAATAGTAATGTTCTCTTTTATGGGCTGGAAACCAAAAAGGGGATTGAAGGCCTTCCACTGCATACTTTAAAAAAAAAACTCCAGGAGAAGCCACACCCATTAAGAAGCACACTCAACAGAATTATTTAGAATTAACAGCCAAGCAATAATGCATGCAGCGAGATGCTTAGGTGAGCGACCACGTGACTATTGAAACGCAGACAAGGACGGCCAAAATCAAGATGCGTTGATGCTTGCCATTCATTTTTTTTTCTTTTTTTGTAAAGAAAATTTTCGCTTTTTCTTTTACCGGGGTATTAGGGAGGGCGTGGTGATGGTGGTGCGGATGGCTCGTCCTTTGTTGTCGTTGTAGCAGAGCAGCGTGGAGGTGGGGCGGAGGGTGAAAGTAGCGGCAAGGGTCACGACTACAACGCCCGCGCATTGCGTCCATGCAAACCGTCACCACAGGCAGGTGGACAGCAACGGTCGTCGTTGTTACGTCTGCCGCGGTAGCAACAGAAGAAGTAGCAGCAAGAGGAGAAGAAGAAGTAGCAGCAGCAGCAGTAGGAGAAATGGAAGTGGAAACTAAGGGAGTACCGCAGCCGCCTCCGGGCCCCGGACCGCTGCCGGGTTCCATGCCCTGAGTCACACCCAGAGGCGAATGGGAGGCGGTGGACCCCGCAGGTTGCATCTCGATGACTACGCCATCTGGCGGGTGCGCATAACGACACTCGCTTTCCGGCCGTCGACAAGTACCGCGCTGAAACTCGCGACACACCTGCGGGCAACGAGAGGCAACACAATTCGGTGGTGTGTAGCTCAAGCTTTCTCAAGTTTCTTTTTGTCTCTCCTGGTCTATTTGGCTCTTTTTATATAAATGTACATCTAATTTCCTTTCCCTTTGCTAGATTTAGATTTCTTTATTTTTTCCAACTTGCCGATATCTGGCTTAAGCCCACTTGAACTGCAAGTAGTTGATCATTTTGTCAAAAGATGGCACCGTTATATTATGAGAATTATGCAACTTGAAACAACTTAAAGCAAAAAATTTAAAATAAATTTAACAATAATATCTTAATAAAATTTCTTGGTATGATGCGTCAAAACATTTAGATATATAATTTCTTGTGTTATGATTAACTTATTCAAGTTATGAAAATTTTAAATAAATCATATATCTAAACCTTTTGACGCAGCATACCAAGAATTTTTATTAAGATATTTAACAGAACATTTTTATTAATATATTTTTAAAAAATGTCAATTATATCGTTAAATTTCTTTTGAATTTGTTTCAAGTTGCGTAGTTCGCATTATACAGGGTATGGCATCAGTGCCATCTTTTGACAAAAATGATCAACTTTTTGCAGTTCACCGTGGGCCCTAAAAAATCGAAATTTGTCCATCTAATTCCTTATTCTGCTTGTTTGGAGAAAGATTGGTCACATTTTTACTTTCGGGTAAGCATACAGAATCGTACGGCTCGGGGATGGGATAGAAAAAAGGGGGACGGGGGGCGACAAGTTCTGTTTACCGAATGCAACAATTGCTCTAGATGCTATATCGTGCAAAAAAAATGAAAACAGGGGAGGGGCCAAGAGAGGACCATAACTTTGGACATTAACAGCTTCCCAGACGAGACTTTTTTCCTTCTTCTTGTTCTTGTTGGTCTCTTTATTCGGAGGTAAAGCTCCGTTCCCCCTTCGGCGTTTTAGCTTTTTACCCTAACATTTGAGGGTTCATAAGGAAACGTCGTTTACGAGCTTCACGACTGTAGACATACAACAATGAGGTGACCCCCTCCGGCGTTCCTGTCAGTACGTGGTGATTAACTCCCCTCATCCTTTCGCTTTACGTACACTTTCGTGTTCACCTTCATAAAGGAAAATCACCAGCTACGACTGCCCCTTCAAAAAGGGGGATGTTTGGGGTGGAGGAAGGGGTAATGCCCGGCGGGGCTACCCCATGAAAAAAAGTATCGCGTTCAACATCCCGCTGCATGCAAATGTGGCTTTTGTTTTTAAGCGGCAAAATTTTTTTATTTTTATTTATTTCCTTTGATCTTAGGGAAAAAAAGAGAAGAAAACTATTGTAGGTGCTGCGGATATGAAAATCGAGAAGCACCTTACAATATAGGTGGTAACGTAAATGTAAACATTAAATAAATAATCTTTCGATGATGTGAGAATCTGGTTTAAAGGGGGAGGAGCTGAGCCAGCAGCCAATGAAAAAAGCGCGGCTAAGAAGGCAACGAGATTGTTTCTCAATCACAAAAACCTAGTCTTAATTTTTTTTAATATAAACCCCCTTGTAAGGCTTGCTAACGTCGCTTTAATTAAGGAAGGTGGCGAGGAGAAAAAAGTAAAAAAAAAAAAAAAAAAAAAAAAGACAGAAAATAATCTGGAATGGGACTTACCTCGATACGATCCGAGCGCTGCAGCTTGGTGTTGGGAGCAGGAGCATAGCCCATCATGGAAGACACTCCCTCCGGACCCACTACTTGAAGCATGGCCGGGGACGTGCCGTACGGGGAGTAGGCGCTCTGGGCGGTCAACTGGGGTATACCGGCTGCCGTCAGGTACGGTGACGCAGCCTGCATAGGCACCACGTGATGGTGAGTGAAGCCTCCTATACTGCTGGCGCAACTAGTCGGCTGCGGCCAGTCAGTTAAATTGGGTTCTTTTTTACAAGTTCAACTACCAAACCACACATGAAAGCATTCTCACAATTTGCTGATTTTTGAAAACGAAATTCCCAGTCGGTGAACAAAAAAGACAAGGCGCTTATTGTGATCACATTTGCCAAGTTAATATTGATTCTATTAAGCGGCTGATTCTAATACCAGTGATCATAATAAGCGGCGCCTATTGCAACAGAAAAAGTTTGGGGATTAAATGAGGGAAAGTTGGCCAAAAAAAGCAAATTGTGAGCACGAGCTTAAAGGCAATAGCCACCAAAAAAAAGCTCCAAAAAACGAACCCAACTTTGTCTTCCAGAAATAGAGCAAAAAAATATTTTCTAGTGAATTTATTCTTCCCATCACGCGTTAAGTAGTTGTTAAGCTATTCGCGATGTAACAAAATATAAACTCGATTAAACAAAATTTAAACTCGATTTAAAAAATTTAAATTCGCGATTTAACAAAAATAGAGCACGTGGCCTAGTGACGTCAAAAAACGTGTCGGTATCCATGGCCCCCTTGTAGTTTTGTTTACCATCCTGAACACGGAAGCCAACGGTAAGCATGGTAACAAGCGCGAACACCTCTGTGACGTCACGTACCCGAACTTCCCCTTCAATAACTCGCGAAGAGCTCATAGGAAAGATACGAAACGTTCGCCGTTCTTATAAAAATTTAGACTACAAGTGTACATCAAACTCTAAATTAAATATCATATATCTGCCTCAATCTCATTTGGTGGCTAGTACCCAAAAAATAAAATAGGCGATTTAAAATTTTTTTTTTTTTTTACTTACGATGGTTTGCATCTGACCGGGCAAAATATGCTGACCAGGACTCATGCCCATTTGCAACATGAGCGCATTTTTCAAGGCGAGGTGATTTCGTCCGTTAATGAGAAGCTGGTCTTTGAGGTGTTGAGGTGGATGGAAGTATTTGCACGGAGGCTTCTCGCGGTTACACCTCCCCTACGGAATACAAAACACAAAACCCACCAAAACTCATTAATTTTTTACGCCTCTTATAATAATGCTATACTTCATTTCGTTCCGCTCAATATATTAGCGCCCCTTTTCTTTTCCCGGGCAACGGCAACCCTGCCTGTCTCTCGTTCCGTACCTCAAGCTTAAATAAAACCCTCCTGAAAACTAATCAAGAGCCGAGCAGAAATTTGAAGGACTCGCCAGCAACGCTAATGAGATTAGCAAAGGGCGATAAAAGAGCGAAAATGGAACAGCATCGCTCTGCTCACGCCACGTGTTCTGTGTCTATCATCGCCAAAGACGCCAGGACGAGAAACGCGGCAGAAAGCACATACACGAGATAATTCAACACAAGTGTCCTCTACAGAATTACTCTGGTTACCACGTCGCTTTAGCCGCCTTCTCAACCTTCCGCATAACAGTCCAATGATTTTCTCTTTTTCTAAAAAAGAGTTGAAAAATAAATAAAATAAAAATAAATAAAAAATCGACCATCCCAAACCTATCAACACCCATGAAAAAAAGACGAGCAAATGCCACCTATAGCGAGAATGATCGGACCCAATGCCCCAATATTGCACGCTTACTCTTTTTCTCGCTCCCATTTTCGTCCGTTTCTTTCACGGATTCCGCAGGGATGAGCGACATTTCTTCCCTGGAGGTTCCAAAAAAAAGAGAAGGCCTGCAACTGGGGAATTACCTCCCCCCGGAAAAAATCTAAAATATGGCTTCCACCACGTCGACAGCAAATGAAACATCTCGTCAGCTCCTGTACTTTGTATGTGGAGAGTGAGCTATAGCACTCACCCCCCCATCCCCTACTCCTAAAAGCCAAAAAAGGCAAAAAACACCCTGGGCCATTGTGAATGCGTCTCGGGTGGCGGTCCTAGAGCGTCCGGCTCTTACTTGGTCGTCTTCGCTATGGTTTCCCTCCCTTGTCCGCGCCTCGTGTGCTCAATCCTCCGCAGGGACCTCGGACGTGGGTGGAATTTCTATGTGCAGTACCCAAATCCTAGTCCGCCATGCTCAAGTCTCGTTTTTCTTCCTTTAGTAACATTATATACTCGCAAGGAGAAAATTTAAGCTAAATACAGTGACGCTTTTCAAAATCTAGATCTTTTTTCGCTCTTTCCTAGGTCTTAATGTGTAATTCCCAAGCTGGAAAAATTGGTGCTATCCCACAGTTTCTTCTACACTAATACTAAAAATAGTACGCCACAAGTATTTGCACATTAAGGCCACGTACTGCAAGTAATTGACCTTTTTTTCAAAAGATGGTAAAAATGACAGTACGTGTATCATTGTTGCAAAAATGTTCTCCGGAAAACAATGACAAACGGGTGTCACTCGAGTTGAAAATTGGTAGTTGGATTGGAAACGAATTAGGTTAGGTTAACGATTCTCGTCAACGAAGGTTGACGAGAATCGTTAAAACTTGTTAGCCGTTCAAAAAATTCATTGTTCGAAACTGACATATTAGTGTCCCTTTTGACAGCCGGGATACATTACATAAATTTGCCACTAAATCCGGAGAACACGTTGCTATATCATGAGAATTTTGCAACTTGAAACAAAAATGTAAAAGAAATTTAACGATATAATTGAATTTTTAAAATATCGTAATAAAAATGTCTTAAAACGCTGCATCAAAAGATTTAGATATATGATTTACTTAGACTTATTCAAGTTACGAAAATCTTAAATCATTGATCAAAATCTAAAGCAGCAGGTAAAGTAGATTCTATTAAGCTATGTTTAGAAAAACAATTTTCAAATTTTCTCTTTCTGTTTCTTTTAATTTCCTGTTTAAAGTTTATGAACTTTACGAGAAAGCCACAGAGGTAGGGTATGACAACAGTGCCATCTTAAGGCAAAAAAAGGATCAACTACTCGCAGTACACCGTGGCCTTAAAATGAGGCCTGCTTCTAACTCATCCACGCCTATCGATTGCTCGTGGAACTGCGGCAGTCATTAAAAAGAACAGGGCCACAAAGGTTACTAGAATGTGTGTTCCTGTCAGCAACTGGAGCTTCAACTCCCAACTCTCTTTCTGTCGCAAAAAAAGCTCCGGGACCTGTTGTTATGCGTACTTAAAACGCGTTCTAAATTTACGCCGTGACAGCGCCGCGCTTCACACAAGTTGCCAAGTTCACATGGAAAACACAGTGTTTCCCTCCTCAAACGCAAGCCTTGTCCCATTAGTGTAGAGAAAACCAAGTGTGCTTGAAATATTTAGCACAAATCTGTCCCCTAATGTCAGGCTACAATTACCTCACTCGTTCGGCTTCGCTCTTCTTTCTGCTTGTTCGCCCTTCACCCCCCACTTTCGGCTCTTCAAACGTATAACAAGAGACAAGACTCATTTGCATGCAACAATGGGCTTAACCTGCAAGTCCTTCGCTCTCTGTTCCGGGGGGGAAAAAATGGAAAATAAGCTCAAGCTCTCTGTCTCCTCTTCAATTTATCTCTTTTCCTTCGCTTTCACAAAGCGTCCTCCAAATCCTCCAGGCGTCAAAAAATCTCATTGATCATCTCTTTTACAAGATCTTCTTCTTAAAGCACTTCCGTTTCATGTTCTCCACGATCTCCAGTCCCCAATCCCTAAGTACGTTTCGTTTCAAGAAGCATCAATTTCTCCCATCCGGGGAAGTTTTTCCTTAATCCTCTACACTTGAGTCGCTTTTTAAAAATGTTATCAAATAAAAATTCTTCCCAAATTAAATAAGACTTATTCCACCGCTTTTGCTTCCTCTATTGTCCCTTAAATCCCTCCCTGGCAAGCATCTATTTATCCCCTCCGATCCCCTAAAACGCTTAACTCCACGCTATGAGGAAGTAGAATCCTACAACTTGCTAATGCTATTAATTGATCCCCCAAAGTTTATATGCTGTACCTTGATTTAACTCGCTACGAACCACTCCCTTTAAATTCGACGATAAACTGCTTAAAAAGGTCGTAAATGAGCTCGCTAGTCTTCTTTCTTGTTTTATACAACAAAAAATAAAAATTTAAATAAAAATCCCATTCCCTCCTTCAACTTCGTGCACTAATTAACTTTCCCATTCCGCCAAGATCAGAACATACATCATTTTTTCTTAAAAAAATACATAATAAAACGATTTAAAACAAACAGCAGAGTATGTAGTTCTTGTACTGTGAAAACGGAGCGCTTGAATAAATGCCTAAATTGCCCTGATTATTATCCGCGCAAGTGATCGTGCCATCTAGTACTCGGGAAGGTCTACAGTCCGTTCTCGCGTGCTTGAGCTACACTAGAAATGGCTTTTATATGCACGCAATGGCGGCTAACAGCTAACGGCTTTGGCTTGGTCTCTCTTAGTTCGTACACAATAGCCTCAGTGTACAGTACAGGACACCCTTTAAACTATTCCATGAAAAGGCGAACTTAAAAACCATGCGTGACTCTTCGGCTAAATGCCCATTTCCACAATAGCTCTGATGACAAAAGTACCGCACAACCGGCACTCATTAATTTGTGCTAAAACTTAAAAATAATTTCAATAAAAACTTAATAATTACAAGTAGAATCAACTTTGAACAGCCCTCTTTAAAAAAAAATTTTTCAACATACCTTGATCGAGTCGTAGCAGGCTACGACGCGTCCATTTTGCACCTCGACGCTGGGTGGCGGGTGGGCAAATTTGCATTCCGTGTCCGATCGAGAGCATTTGGAACGCTGGTACTCGCGGCATACTTCCAGCTGGAGCCAGCGCGAGTCTTTGACGTTGAGCATGTTATTTAAGTTCATATTAACCATGGCCGCCATGGCAGGGGCGGGCACAGGCGAAGATTCAACCACACCCAGGGGCTCCACTTTGACGGTAATTAAAGGGCACGCACGTATATAAGGTTGGAATTAATTGAAAGATTTTCTTCTTTTTCTCTCGAGAAATGACTGGTGTCTTGTGTTTCAGTTCTTGTGTGTTTCCTCGCCTGTTCGGCCTTCTGTTCTCGGGATTGGGGCAGTAATCTTGACAAACAACAGTTATATATATATATATATTTATATTTTTTTTTGCACTGGGGGATTTTTAGGACAAAAAATTCCTTGCACTGGACTGTTGCCTATGTTATGTGTAAGAGTTTTTCCTTTGGTGGCTTTATTTTTTTTACGTGAAAGAGTGGTTTTGCGGCAGAGAAGACAAGACGAACAATCAGAAAGGGAAGGGCGAAGAAGGCAACAGGGACGTTAACCTGGTTGTGGAAAAGTGGGCGTGGTTACGGTGGACGGTGCTAGAATGCGGGAGGTTTGCTTTCAAATCTCCGTTCACAGGGAAATGGGGGGGGGGGGGGGTTTAGTGATGTTTGTCTGTACCTTGTCAATCAATAAAGGACGGAATTTGACAGATTTTCTTCAGTTTTTTGCTCTGTTTTTTCTTTGGGCAACCGATGGCAGCTTTTGGGGGTTTTGTTACGTGTCGGTCTTTTCCTTTTCAAAGCTCTTTCTTTGCCACAAGGCGGTGGTAAGTGATGTGTCCGAATAGCTTACACACGGCACAGAGTTGAATAAAGGAAGGCGGGGAAAAGGAAAGTGGGCGCGGCGTGTATGCTGGTTTTTCCAAACGATTAAAAATATGGAGAAATTAATCACGATTACTTTTCCTCCCCGAAGCGCAGGGGGCAAAAAGACAGAAAAACGGCGCCAAATTCAAACGCGTTTAGTCCAGCTTGATTTTTAAAGGGCGGGATGAATGATGTAGACACACACACAAAGGCCTGCGGATTTTTTTTGCAGTAGGGCTGATTTTTTGGGTTGGCAGGTGCAAATGATGGCAGGATATCAAGTCTGAAAGAGAAAATGAGAAGCAACAATAGAAACCGTAGCTCTTGTGTTTTTTCCCAACAAATTATCCAACACATATAAAGACATAAACACAAAAGCTTTCAACATATACGTTACACACAAAGTCACTACATACCCAAGTTATGAAACATAAATAGGTACAGGAATATACAGGCAAAGGGTTAGAATAGGAAAACGTAAGATGAATTGAGCTGAAGTACGCACTACGCACTTGGATCCGACTCTGACACGGGTCGAATATCTTACACTAATTAGAAATTCTTGCGAAACTAAGCCAGGATTTGGGAAATAAACGAAGGGATTCCATTCCAAAGAAGAAGCCATCTTCTTTTCTTTAATTCCAATCCTTTTCTTAATCCAGAAACTAAATATTTTAATGAATAAAATAACCTAGAATATTGATAAAGTAATAAAATAACCTAGAATATTAATAAAGTAATAAAATAAATAAAAATCCTCGCCATTCTCTAGGCCAAAGTAAATTGCCTTGAAACAGATCATTTACCTAAGGAAACGTAAAGGAGTTTTTGACTAAAAGGAAACGCGAGTTTACTTTAGTCGTAGACATAATATAAACAACGAAGCAATTCGGCACAAATAACGAACACGAATTCCTTTCGAAAGTATTTATTTGTCTTACTGTGTATTTATAATCACACATTTTGGGCGGGAGAATTTATTACATCGATCTCAACTATCTTCCGTCTCACTTTCAAGCTTTTCTTCCCTCCCTTTTTCCTCCCCGTCTGTGTACTGTACGTATTCCACTCGCTCGGGGGCTCTCCCCAAGCAGCAATTACAGCCCGGGGTTATATTCCACGAGACTTGGTATCGATTGCTGTTGCGCTACCTCCTTTTTGGCCTGTTGGCGGAGTCATAGAGGGAAAACTTGGGAGCGAGAAGGGGGTTGGGCGGAAGAGTTTAAGGTATATCACGAAGGAGAAAAAGGGAGAGATATCAAGAGAGAAAACAGAGAGAAAGAGAGAGAGAGAGAGAGTGGGTACAAGGTAGAAACCCCGCAAGGACTATTCCATCCACATTTTGCCTTTTGCTCTCCTCCCAACGACTTGCGACCAAGAACTCGAAAGACGAGACGTCGAGAGGGGAAGACGCGACTCGGACTTGGCAGCCCAGCCAAATCACCGACTTCCGTGGGCAATACTCCGCGACCTATGTACCCCGGGGGCACTACTCTGCAAACTATGCAAATAACTCTGCCTCTTTTCCCTTTGTCAGCCTACCCCCCAACGTCTACCAATACAACCCTTCTCTTTGCTCCCTTCTGATCTCCTCTATCTCTCTTATCTCTGCTCTGAATAAAGGACTTCGGGTCGCAATACTCGTCTCGGAGTCTATCTAACATATCTATGTACCCCACTAGTGGTATTTTTTTTTAAATGCACAGTTGGCCGCTTTAGCGCAGGTCACAGCTCGGGTACATTCCACTATTAATTATTCATTGCTGAGTCATGGCCCAGACTAATAGCGCGTTCCACTGGCTGCACTGGTGCAATCCTTTTGGCACTCGGTGTGTAAAACGTGTGCAGTAGATGCCGCTTATTGTGATCACGTTGTCACGTGAGTATTAATATCATTATTGATTCTCATATTATTGAATACTACATATTATTAATATTGGTGGATTGTTCTTTTAAAACTTTATGTCGTGTTTCATTTTCTGTTTATTTAGTAACGATTTTTCATCATTTTTATAGAGATGATCGAGGGATTTCTAACTAAACGGCCGCTTCCCTTTGCGAAAAATATTTTAAATTTAACTGGACATAAGTTTCAATGAGCCATAACTTCTCTTTTATATTTAAATAAACTCTTTTCTTGTTCATCGCCATTTTTATATAACCACACATCTAAAACACAACTAACACTGCGCCTTCGAAGCCTACTCCTACGCTTAGGTAGGGTTCGCAACACGATATCCCTTCTAATTTTCCCATTCGATTAAAGGAATTGGTCATTCAATTGAATAACCTGTTCATTTAATTGACTGAGGAGTTTAGAAGGGATTTCCCCTAAGCGTAGTCGTAGCCTGGAAATGACAGAATTGGTCAAAACGACGTAAAAGCAATGTCATTGGTCAATATGCAAAACCCATGTAGCAATATCTACTATAGTTTTGTTACTGTACAGTACCTTTAAAAAAAAACGACCCCAACAAATATACCCCGGCATACCGTCCTAATGGCCCGCAACTACGCGTATGGGAACAGCACTACGGACACAACGGACGGCTATTCGCACTTCGCAGCACTGTTTCCAGATGCGTAGTTGCGGGCCATTAGGACAGTACGGTTTCTTGGGGTCGTTTTTTTTAAAGGCACTGTACATGTGAAGATACTTTTGAAACTGATTCTAATAACCGATTACAATGTTACGAATATTACCATCTTGAATCGGTTCTTTAAACTTGAATTCCATAAAGTGGCTGATTCTAATAACCATTGATCACAACACACGGCATCTACTGTACTTTTGTAATGCACAGTTGGCCGCTTTAGCGCAGGTCGCTCGGGTATATTCCCCTGTTCATTATTCATTGTTGAGTCATGGCCTGGACTAATCCTACGAGTTCGCATCTGACTGCACGAGACAACGTTCGTATCTTTCGTTTTTAAAAACGGATTAAAATGGAACATTACTAGTAAAGTACGTGAAAGTACATAGCCTAAGCACGACACATGAAACACGTTTTTTTCCCCAGTTTATTTTCGTGTGTGCTTAACCATTGCTGGCCTGTTGACTGCATGTTCCCCTTGCAAATTTACAATATCGGGGGGCGTGGTTGGCTAGAGCTCGGCAAACCATGACATGCTTGCCCTGCACGCCGAACACCACCAAAGCGCCCGGCACCCAGGCGCCTAACAAGTACGTCACAGACAACTAATAGCGTTTTTTTTTGCGCGTACTTCTATCTAGTCCGTCTGCCCCATGCATCGCTCCCATTTCACCCTTGCAATTTCTTCTTTTGTTTCCCATCTCTTTCTCTCTATCAAACCCCACCCTACCCAAAAATGCCCGCCGTCCCACCTCTGATTCACCCGGCAAGTCTCAACAATGAAAAACTCTTGTCATGTCTTTTTTTTTCGGTCTTCCGCCATCGAAAATCGACGACGACCATCTCAGCCGTGAATACCAAACGCAACAACCTCCACTTCTTGTTTGGGGGAAGAAACCTGAGTGAACCACCCCACAAAAAATAAACAAAAAATAAATCAAATAAAAATAGAAAAGAAAGAGAGTTATATAAAGCGCTCTTGCTTTTAATAAAGTTGTAACGTAACGACGTGAAAATGTTACCCCCTCAACAATATAACAACGACTCTTAGGGGGGGTTATAGCTTTACACGGTAATAAGCTCAAGCTGTTTATGACAAGGGTTTAGTGGAAAGTTCGCGTGATACTTTCTCCCATGGAATATGTCACTGCGCCTGTATTAAGAACAACCCACTCCCCTCCCCTCTTTCTCACCCCTTACCGCCCCATCCCCCTGCGAGGTCGGACAACAATGGTCGTTCTAGTAGTGGCACGTGGAAACGACGCCGGCATGCAACAATCAACTCGGGGATATTTGACGCCAAGAAAACGCATGCATTCACTCAAGGCCCCGCCTACTTCACATTCCAACCAGCTTCTTGCCCCGTCAATCAAACTCGCACTCTTGTTCACACATTCGAATAGGACGGCCTTGCCTTTCCCTCCCCCCCCCCCATCCTCAAGACGCCTACATTCCATTTTTCTTTAAAGCACTGCATGGACAGACTTGGATAATAGCGCGTTCCACTGGCTGCACTGGTGCAATATTTTTGGCACTCATTGTGTCAAACATGTTACAGTCCATCTTTACACACACTGAGTGCCAAAAATGTTGCACTAGTGCAGACAGCGGAACCGCTACAAGATAAATTGAACCAAATCCAAAGCAAAAGAAAAGTAAAAGTAAAGAAAATTTAAAAAAAAGTACCCGCACCAAATAATCAAAAAGATGTAAAACCGGTCTCTATAACTCGTTGCGTTAGCCTGATTTCCCTTCAGGCACTCATGTTGGTTTCATCGGATCGAACATTCAAATAGCCAAGAGACGATCCTTTGTTCGCCGGCTTTCGCCAAATACGAACCACGAGATTGGCAAACATGGCATAGCAACAAGGTAAAGACACAACACGGCTTTGCCAACGCTTCTTATTAGTTTTAAATCTCCCATTTTACCTTCTTATACCCTTTTATCAACTCGGTGCAGCGAGCGTTTACCCCTCCCTTCCCATATAAATACAAAAAAAGGAAAAAACAATGGAACTTGAATCGGCTGCCGAGAGCCAAACATGGGCAGTATAACTCATGGCAGCTCTAACAGTGTCCAGTCTGTTCCGCTCTCTCTCTCCTCTCTTCTCTCTCAACTTCAACTTGAATATACGCGGGACAGGACGGCAATGTTACTTGATACGATCAATGTCATCTGTTCCCTCTCTCCGCTCGCTCTCTGCCAACCCCGAAAAACCCTCAATGTCCTATTCAATGGGGTTAAAAAATAGGTAAAAAACCAACGGACCAAAAAAAGAAAAAAGAAAGTACAAAAAACAGTAAAATAGCTACAATCACCCCAAAAAGTCCTCAGAATTTTTTACTCTTCTACGGTTTATCCTCTCCACTTCCTTGTCACGCCAGGGCAAAGTATACCTTACGGTGTAGCAAGTAATT
This sequence comes from Lepidurus apus apus, assembly GCA_022832285.1. Classification (NCBI taxonomy): domain Eukaryota; kingdom Metazoa; phylum Arthropoda; class Branchiopoda; order Notostraca; family Triopsidae; genus Lepidurus; species Lepidurus apus. The sequence goes on from JAGJRO010000089.1 coordinate 293,846, forward strand.
GATCACTTTTTGTCAAAAGAGGGCACTGATGTCGTAAGCTTTCTCAATGTAATTTCATAAACTCTTAACAAGAAATTAAAAGAAACAGAAAGATAATTGGAAAATTATTTTTCTTATAAATATCTTAATAATAAAACCTAGGGAACTGTGCGATTTATTTTGATGTGATTTATCTACATTTATTAACATTTTCAAAACTTGTAAAAATTTTAAGAAAAATAGATTAAATAGACCCAGTTTCACGACTATAATGGGTAAGAGAGACATTTTCTGCAAGACCCGATTGGTATAGAAACTTTAAGCTCCTCGAGGTACATAGATATAAATATAGATAGATATACATATATACGGTTTCTCCCCTATTGCGCTGCGGGATTTTTCTACAGATTGTCAGCAATAATAATGACGGACAGCTGCCAGACGTTATATCCCCTCTTTTTCTTCCTTTTTAAAAAAATCAAACTCTCTACGTAACGCACTATTACTAGTTAAGCTGATTGGTTACCTGGGTAACCTGATCTAACAGCATGACGAATAATAATCCATTCGCGTGCGTTATTCTGCTTTGCTTTTCCCCAAAATGTATGCGCTCCTTTGCTGTTTTAAATCCCGTGATCGGCACAAAGTTCCCAACTTTTCGAACCGCACTCGAAAATAGCTTCAAAACTGTTCACTGTCTTCAAAAAACGCTGTCCGCACAAGAACTAAACTAGAAAACATTCACTGGCACCAATGTCTCGTGTGTCCTTCCGTCGTTTAGGCAAAATACCCAGAAGTCCGGGACTCGTTTTCTTTTCGAAACTTACGACTGTTGTTTAAAAAAAAGTACTAGAGTTCTGGGGGGAGCTTTGAGTTTGTCTGGTGTGTCGAGGAAAATGAGGAGGTCTCTTACCCTTGCGTCACTCTCCCTTTCTGTCCCGCACTATACTAAATGATCCCTACCGATGAGCAGGACCAAAATATGCTCGGCTCTCTGCGCGTATGCCAACGGAGTTTGTGCCAACGACAACGACCGCACCGGAGCCTTCGCATTCATGAGTGCGGAAAGACACGCGCCAGCCAGCCGGACGGACTATAGGAGAGACGGCCAACTCTAGTGTGTACCGCACAGTTCCACAGTCGGACCCAGCCCACCCCTCACCATCACCAAGAACGGGGGGGGGGGGCGCTTTGTAAAAAGCCCGAAAAGGGGCGCGGCACGCCAGTGGACCGGACCGACTACGGGCTACGACACAACACAACACGCGCTAGCCCCATGGGAAATAGACGGATGCGAAGAGGGGGTCAGAACGTTCCAAACCTGGATAAGCTAAACCCGCCCTTTGGCGTCTAACTTTTTTCCTACTTTTTTTTTGCCTCCTATCTCTTGTATATACCACCACCACCCTGCCCACCCTCCACCCACTCCGTGACTGACTCTCTGACTGCGCATCTTTTTGATGCAGCAGACTCCCCGTCATCGCCATGATGTGACCCGAAGCTTTTTCACGCTCCCAGAAAGCCGAACGCTATATTACACCACCCGTGTGAGTCAAACCGGTCAAGCCTCGTTTTCCCTTCAAAAGCCTTCCCCTCTATACAGCAGTCACACACACTGACACATTTACACTTTTCAAAAGCCAGCTTAAAAACCATAAAAAGCCTTTCAAATGTCCCAAAAACTGGTTAGGTAACTTTTGCAGTACGGGAAATGCCAGCATCTATGTTAAAATAATAATATAATCAGTAATTCATAAATTATACTACTCCTACTATTATTCGTGACATGAACATTAATAATATTAATTGAGCCTACGTCCGCTATCGTTTCCAAAACTATGAAGAAAAAGAATAGCAGCAACATAATAATAAATCATACTAATGTTAATTACAGTTAAGGCCACGGTGTACTGCAAGTATTTGATGGTTTTTGTCAAAATATGGCACTGACGGCGTACCCTATATCGTGAGAATTATGCAACTTGAAACGAAAATTTAATAGAAATGTAACGATATAATTGAAATTAAAAAAAAAGTATCTTAATGCGCGCCGTCAAAAGACTTCGATACGTTTTATTTAAACTTATTCAAGTTTTGAACATTTTAAATCTTGACACAGTTGACGCTTTTGACGATAAATAAAGTAATTTTGTTCTTAGTATAAATAACAATCAAAAGGAAAAAGCGAAGAAGAAAGAAAGGAAACAAGTCTCAAATGCAAATAGGCAAAAGCACAAGCGAAAGCATCGTGCATTCGAAGCCAATCAAGGTCTCTCTCTCTCTCTTTTGCTGAGTTCCTATTCAAAAGATAGTCTCGCTATAATACACTCAGTTTACTGTGGCTCCTTACTTCGTTCCATCACTGTCATGTCCTCGAACGTTAGAGCTTTTGCCCTATAAGATAAGCTCCATGCATAAGAGCCGAACCAAGATGAAACGGATTTGGGGTTTACGGGAAGAGGCGGGGCCAAAGGTGGAAAACCCTGACCCAGACATGGTTGTCAATAACTATGCGGCTTATATGAACTCTTGTCTGTCATTAGCAAAAACTTAAAAACGCGCTGAACCTGGGGCCCCACATACATGCACCAAAAAAAGATCGTCATGAGAAGTCCCCAATGGCAAGCTCCACCCTTTGGCCTGTGTGTCAGCGGTCGCTCCTTGGCGTCGCGACGCCGGGGCGTCCCGTCCCCGTCCCGTGTATACTAGTGTTATCGTGACTCACTAACACACTCCTTGCGGGCCGCTTTTACTCCATTCCACTCCCCCCGAAACACACATGCAATCGTGTCACTCTTTCTCTCTTCCTTTTTTCTCAAAACTAAAAAAAAAAAATTAAAAAATGAGAATGCCTTGCTGGCTTTCAAACTCTCCCCAAAAGTTCAAAACGCCCTTTTCCAATTGCAATAAAGGAGAAGAGAGGGGGGAATACCCTAAAAGAATTAAAAACAGACAAAGTCCGCGCGCGCACACACCAAAACACTAGTGGGATTTTGTGTTCTTCTTGGAATAAGTTCCTCTGTCATCGTTCCAAAGTTCCTTGAAATATCCATAAAAGTCGTATGACGAGATTTTGTTCGGTTCTTGTAGTTACCACTATTCTAAGAATGCCAAAGTTTGTTTCAATTCTTTTGGATAAGCCGTCCCCGAGCCATCGGCATCCAAACTGTGGGTTATGACGTCACAGAGGTGTAGTCCGAAAGCCGCGAAACCTTATTTCATGAAATCTCTATCTGTAATAGTCTAATTACTACTTGGCGCATGATGGAAAGAAACACATCACTAGCAGCGAGATTTTTTACTCTATTTCTTAGGGCAAAAGTTTTTTGTTTTCTTTTCGGTGGCGATTCGCCCTTTTTAAAAGCGCCTTGAGCTGCTGCAAAGTCCGATAGTAAGCAGACGGCGCTCGAAAATAACTCGTCCTTGACTATATTTTACCCACGTTTCCTTTCACATGGAGCATCAGTTGAGCGAGCGTAGCTAAATATATGTGTTCACACCCTCCCAAATGGCCTAAACAAGGGAAATTCCGCCTCCCCCTTCTTTTTCCTCTCTTGCCCCAAACTGAGCCTATACACAAAGTCCAATATCCTGGGCAATAAGCAAACCCTCTTCTGTTCGAAAACTCGCTGGAAAACCCAAAAGTAGCCACATTTATCTCAGTCTAACACAACCCCTCTTGCACCCGTTTTCTAATTAACTCTCCACGCACTGTTACCATATATCTTCTATCCCCATCTACTTCCGAAATGTGCCACAGATTACCCTGCAGTGTACTGTACAATGCAAAGAATTATGACTGTCGCTGGCGAAAGCGATTTAAGTGCAAATTCGATGCTAATGGAAAGATTTGTAAAGACTCGCAATAAAATAAAAAAAGAACACGAAAAAACATACCATGACTGCCTTAACATCCTTATGGAGTAGGAGGATTTATATATACACGTGGAGTACGTGAGCAGCGTCACAGAGATTAGTCTGGCAACGGGCCCAAAAATCTTATCTATACATTTTTTTATGTTTGGCTTATTCGTACGGACTTTAACATTGCCCCAAAAAAGAACGGGCTATTTACTAGCTAACAAAAAATAAAAAAAAGACTCCAAACTGCAAAAGACAAAAGATTCCCTCCGCCAAAAAAGCAGCCAGACACCCATAATAACTGCTGTTGCTGCTGCTGCGCTCAATTTGCAAGAGCTTTTAGCTGAAACCTTGCAAAGGATAGGCCAACTTGGATCAAATCAACCCAACCGAAAGCTGTTTAATTTTCCATTTTTTTTCTTCGTGAACAAATTAATGGTTTAAAAATTTTCCAGAATCATCCCAGAAAAATATATTGTTTCCTTCAGAATAAAATCGCCCAAATTTTCGACATTTTTTTCCTGAAGGGAGGGGTTACTGGGAGGATGAGGGGAAGAGGGTGGACAGCTTTAGGTATCTGAATTCATGCAAATATCCGTCCACATATTTCCTCCATCAAAAACCTGCTTTTGGGTGGATGCAAAGAGGCGAGAGTCCTACCGCATAGAGAGAGAGCGAGCCAGGGCCATTTAACTTGGCCATCCTACGGAAAACGATGACGCTACACTACGTTCCGCCGAAGGAAGACGACGACGAACGAGGCACAAAGAAAAACAGCTCATCATTTTTCACCGCTCGTTGGCTACGGAGTCCTCGACAATCGAATCAACGAGACCAAGCTTTATTCCTCTCCACCCCACCCCCCCTTTTTTTGGCTCGAGCTCGTTTCCTCATCTTCCGTCGTCTGTGGAGTCTGTGAACGGGAGAGGGAAACGATTCCTTTTCTCTTTTTTTTCTTTTTCGTTCTTTTTCATCCTTCTTCACTTGTTTCGCTCTTTGGATGGGTGTGTATAGTGTGTATATATGATGGGCTTGGCTGTATGACGGGTGGGGAGTGAAATTGCAGTGACAAGGCCTTATAGAAAAAAAGACCTTATAAAAAACCTTATAAAAGGGGGGGAAGACCCCCTCAAGTAAAACTACATGTATAGTGTATATACAGTAAACCAGTCAACGCGGTTACCGAGGAATGAAGCACCATATCCAGCGTATCCCGTCTCCTGCCTTATGTGTAGAGCTTGAACTTGGCCTTTTTTATCTTTGGGGGAGGTGGGAGAAGGGGAGATGGGTTATATTGCATATTGGCAGTCAATGAGGGAGTCATTCCGCATGGCTGCAACGACAGCGAAGAGGTCGCTCTAATATTGCAACTTGTCTTATCGCCATCCATGTACCCCCCTCTTCCCTTCATAAACATAAATCTTATTCCCGGTTATTGTCGTTTTTGGCCAATTCCATCCCTTTGCGAATTGAATGGCATACCATGTCTGCTGGTACAATGCGTAAAGATGTAATCGAGAGCCTTCACGTTGTCTCTTTCTCCCCTTCCCAATTAACTCAAGTTCTGGGGCGCTGGATATGGGACTCGATGCTTCTCCCAACTCTTAGCCTAATATGCAGAAAAAAACGAAAATGGAATAAAAAGACAAAAAGGAGGTCAAAGGAATCACTGGCGAGCTCATTGAAATACCACTTGGGTTCTTGTTCAACGACTCATCTATGACTGTGCACATTTTCACAGCCCCTTCCGAGAACAAAAAAAAAGAAAAAAAAGTGAAAAAAAATCGATTTTCATTTTCCAGTCAGACTCGCGTTGGCTCAACACAGGAGATTGCACCAGGGAGCGTCACACACAAAAGAGCGAAGCAGACACCGGCCATGCTCCACAGATCCATTAGAAACATCGGGGTAACCCAAGATGTCCCTCAGGTATACCACACGCCGACACATGAAGAGTATTGGGCGTGGTCCCACTGGGCGTAGCCGCGGCACAAAAGTAGTTTTCCTCTTTTTGGGGCTATTTTTTTTATTATTTTTTTTGTCATCGTCTGTCTGCTTGCTGTGTTATACTCCCATTCTATCCGGAGTAACATCATGTTTCCACTTTATCAAAAAAGAAAATCCTTGCAGCCTTTTACCCCACGTCGCTAACAGAAAGGAGAACGGGGAAAAAATAACAATCTGCCGCACACGGCGTAAATAAATTCCAGAGGGCGTCGTCGGCAGTCGCGAAAGACGAGAAAGATCGCACACGTGGATTTCACTAATTTTCCGGGAGCTTTCCCGGTGCAAACTCTCGTGGGTACCAAACTATGCCGATGCAGCTGCGCTCTTGTCAACTTACGCAGATTGACAGCAACTCCGGTCCGACTTTTGCAGCGGAATCCGACACCTTTTGCGAACGCGGGACAATTAGGCGCTCCGTAGCGCGTTGCAAACAGACGTGTTACCCGTTGCTACAGCCAAGTTCCCCTCCAAAGTGATTCTTATGTCTTTTATGCCGTCTTTTCGTGTCGCTTTTAAACTCGAGCTAATTGTGAACATTCCCCAAACCTAACAAAACATGCATAAACTACCCCAAGATTTATGGCGACGAAACGTCTCATATCTTTTCCTTAGCGCTTTTCTTTTCAAAGGTAAAAACAGCTTGTTTAGACAACTGCAGTCTCTTTTTTACTCTCTTTTTGTGTTTTTTGGTGTCGTCATGAATGTAGGTTTAAAGCCCCATACTGTAACATACGACACAAAATCTTCGGGTTTTTTACCCTCCAGCACAATACTATCTGGAAGATTTATTGATGTGTTTTACATAAATACAGAAATCTTCTAGAACCTTTAACCTTCAGCAATCTTGTGCCACCATTCCAGGAAACTAACAAAAAAGGGGTTAAAAGTTTAACCTATTAGCATACAGGAAATGCAGCATCAGATTCCTACGCACTGTCTATTGTGTGTGGTTCTTGCTGCCCCGGTTGCCCCAAGTCACAAGTCTCGACTTGCGTTCGCACAGTAGGTGAGCGGGGAGAAAGAAGATTCATTGTTACAATTCCCACTGCGGCGCTTGGGGCAGCACAGGACCTCCTAAATGCACGCCACTACCTTTCCCAAATGAAGTCTCCCGTCAAGCTTCGCTTCCCCAGGCATGATAGCATGGGGAAAGCAAGAGCGCTTTTACGTAAACACTCTTGCGCTTTTGACTGATTTGTCGTCAAAATCTCTTGACAGTAATGTAGCCAGTACAAGCACACATGGGACGGCAGTGGCGCTTTTCAATGTTTTTCCTTAGATAATTTGCCAAATGCCTTTCCGTCCATGCTAAAAGAGCAACATCGCAACTGGGAAACCGTCAACTCCAAGATGTTATTTTAACCTGTTTTTAAGGGAAATTCAACGCAAATTGAGTGTACGGTTTTCACACTATCCTCCACACCGTTTTATGCGCAGAAGCCGTGCGCGGTTCACACACCCATAACAAACACGTGCTCCGCCTAGCGGTGGTAACAAGCTTAGCTGTACGGGATGGTTCTTGTACTGTCTTTTATTTGCTGATGTACTGTTCTTTATGGGCAGTTAAGGCTACTCTGTATACTTTAGCTTCGGAACAACTTTTTGAGAAATTCGGTGCATTTAATGAAAAAATTCTTTGACAGTAATCTTGAGCTTGCAAACAAGTAATGCACAAGTTTGTCCAATGAGTAATACATTCGCAATACGCAAATGAAGTTTGCAACTATGAGAAATACGTTGCCTAAAAATATGTCCTTTATGTGCATTAGCTGCTCATAAAAGAAAACTTTTGTTTTAGTTTGCCTTCAAATCTGACAAGACGTTTTGAGAAAACTTGTTCCGGAGTTGGACGACTTGATTTGGGACATTGTGCTACTACAGCAAAATGTGGTGACAAATTGTACTGTCCAGAAGCAAAACAATCGTAGAGACTTTGTGGCAATTAGCTATCTATTTCTTTTCTTACTTTCTTACGCAAGGCTTTCGCAAAACAATAACAAACAGCAGTGCCATCCGTGTTTCTTTCCCCTCAATAAGCTAAGGTATACGGGAGCCTTAAAAAGTATAACAAGTGAAAAGGAAGAAGAAAAATATTTAAAAAAACATCGGAAAAATCAGCACAAGCGCAAAAAAGGAGGCAAGGTTCGGAAAATTGTTTCGAGGTGGTCTTAAGCCCCCTTTTTAAAAAAACAGTTTCTTCACACCTTCAACTCGGGGGTTCTGGTGCTGGATTTAGGTACGACTTCTTTTCCAGGGTACAAAGCCAAAGTAAATCGCGGCATCTTGTGTGGGTTCTTTCTTTTGCTCGTATATATAAGTTTGTATTTATAGGTATTTGTCATGGTGTTTTTCAGTTTGGAGAGCCTTGTCTAAAGAGATCTTGCCTCCGTTTTTCACACTCTTTTTCCCCCAACAGCCACAAACCAAAAGCGTACAAGGAACTTCTTAGCGAAACCCCGATTCCGTGGGATATTGCGTTTCCTGACCCTGGCCCGAGTGTTGAGTGAGAAGCTGGGCTTGCTTTTGCTATCTTCCTCGAAGCAGCCTCTTTCTCCCTTCGCTTCCTTCACGATTGACTTTCCGGGAGTGACGGGGAGGGGGGGGGGGGGAACTATGCGTGCGTGGGGAAAGATATTTTCTCTTCTCTTACACACAGCCCCAAACCTTATTCCGCCTTGTCTGTTATTCTAAGTGATGTGAAATGCTCTTTTCCCGCCCTAAAACTTCCTCCCCCATGCCTGCCGTACACATACAGTGTTGTTCTCGGACCTCGTCCAAAACCGAATAGGTAGGTACAATTTTGGACAGCTAATAAGTCCTAATGTCGGTCCTATGCAAAGTTATGGACCGTGAAGCGATGGTCCCGAGGTTGGATTTGCAACTGAATGTACTCGCCGCTCAGGGAAGAGAAACTAATGCTATTTCTATTTTTATTTTGTTTTACTATTTCATATTTTATTTTTGGCCATTTATCTTTCTTAGCCAACTTTGGTTGCGGAGCAATTTCTTTTGTCCCGTTATGGCAGACAGGAGCTAGACCAACATGACGAAAAACTTCCCTTTCCTTTTCCCCGTGTCTTCTCCTCTTAAATAATACAAAGAAATGGGGGGAAAAATGGTCTGAAGTAAAGAAAAGCAAACGCCGACAGTTGATAAACGGTAACGACTCGAGCAGCTTCTTCTACTTCTTAAAAGTTCCCTTTTCTTCCTTTTTTTTTGACTCTGCCAGTAGGTTTTTCCCTTCACTTCGTATTCAGTGTACCGGCGAAGTGGAGTAAAACCGGGTAAAAAAGCCTTTGATTGGCCTTGTTCAATCACTCGTAACTAAGTCGCCGAGCTCTACTGCTATTTTACACTCCCCTCATCTTTTTACGAGGCGGAGACCAAGACATTCCGCGCAAGCGAAGTTCCTTATCCTTAAAATTACTATGGGTAAATTATCATAAAAAATTATATATTCGGATTTTAATGTATCCTTCGAATTATGTATCCTTCGAATTTTTAGGATACGCCGTTCACGAGTTCTTGGCCTGCCAAGCTGGCCGTGACGTCACAGAGGTGCTACGGTGTGGCTTACGGCGCTTGCTACCACGATTGGTGTTTGCTGCCATGCCTGAAACTGTAAACAAAGCTCTCGGGTGCCCATAGAAGCCCAGCTCTGACGTCACAAAGCCACGTGATCCTATTTTATGAACTTCTCTTCTTTATTAGCTTAACTGTTACTTTGCGCATAATGGAAGGCAATATATCACTGGAAACACGATTTTTGGTTCTATTGTCCAGGAATTTTTCTTTTTTTTGGTGGCTGTTTCCCCTGTAAAGGACCCCCCACTACTTTCATATCCCAGCGAAAATACAATCATGAAACGGAAGAGGCTACTTTTGTCACCGTCATCCTCGTCCGGGCTAAATTAATCGTCGCTTTCGTTTCTTCCCTGGGCACCCGATCTTAAACAGCTCGGGGATGCTCCTATCTCAACAAACTCAAACATCCCTTTTCCCATTTCTTCTTCTGCTTCTCAAAATAGATAACAAAAGCATTTTCTCTTTTCTTGGGTGTAAGACAGGCCACCTTATAATCTCTCTCTTCTCTTCTATTTTTTATTTTTATTCGTGTCCGCAGCTAGTGCAACAAAAATCTCCTGATGAGTCACTTCAGACTTTTCAGGGACGACAAGACGTTTGCCTGAGCATGGGTGAGTCCTCCAGGCGGCGTCATATGCCACCACAGCCAGGTGAAGACCCCAAAATTTTTTTTAAAAAAATACTTAGCTGACTCATGCCGGACGTTTTTTTTCTTTCATTTATCTTGTTACCCTCCTCAAAACCAAACCTTTGGCTTTTCAATCAAGTTGGGATCACAAGCTAGACGGTCCTCGTCAGAAAATAAAGCCGAACCTTCTTGTCTCTATTTTATCATTATTTGTATTTGTTTTTTGCTCCATCGCAGGGGCGTTTGCAGCATCCTTTTAGACTTGCAAATCTTGTTCATCCTCTCCCGCGGAAGCCCCCAAAAGAAATAAAAAATAATAACACTAAAAAACGGCTGCCATCACACATGTTTTTTAAGCCCAGACTCTGCCACCGGAAAAATAACTTTCGCTAAGAAATTGGGAACAGCGCGAAAGAAGGGGGGAGGGGGTACTTAGGCGACAAACTTATTCATCGTCATGCCCGTTTTCTCCATGCACAATAGCCCCGCAAGTCGGCCATTTCAAATAGGTAGGACATAAACTTGCCATCCGAGGAATAAAAACCGCAGCAGCAAACTCAGCAGCCGAGTCAGGAAGGTGCGGTCAACCAACGCTAAAGAGGCCAAGGAAACTCACAAAACCGCATATAGAAAAACGTTCGTTTAGAAAAAAAAATGGACTACCCAATTCCCAGCCAATTTTCCCCTTTTCTTTTCCTCGTAACGCCTCAAAAAATATCGCGAATTTTCTTATTTTAATACTCCATTTACTTTCCTTTCTTTCCCTCGTGTTTTTATGAAAAGGCAGATCCGTTCTGGACTGATTCTGACAATAAAACATCATGCTCGGCTAACTGCCTTAGTCTGGGCCAAGTGTCTGCTCCCAAGAAAGAGGGCCAAAAACTAAAGCAAACTTTAATTGCTTGAATGCCTGCCAAAAAGCGTCGCCAACTTCGAGTTCCTTCGAACTTCCCTTGTTCAAATGTCTCATGCCTGCTTGAACTCATCGTTCCTATGGGGTCGTCAGAGATGCCAATAGGAAAAACCTTAAATAAGACGAATCCCTCCAACTCTTTGCCAAATTTTTTTTTCACCCAAGAAAAAAGTCCCAAACCCACCCTTGTTATATGAGCCCGGTATTTGTGTTCCTGTCTCTTTTTCTTCGTTTCAATTCATTTTTTTTTTTGCCCAAGACATTATAATACTTGTTTACATGGCAGAAGACAACAGGTTGCCAGCGTCTCCTGCTATACATGTGTGATAGTGTGGGCAACTCCAAGTTCGCTGTCAATTTTCCCACGAAGATCCTGTGTTTCTCCGAGTAGAAAACTTGGAGACAGAAACGGCCTTTCTGGGACCCAAATCTTGCACGAAAACGCTACAAAATGCAAGAAAAATGGAACAAATCTCAAAAAAAGGCTCCGAAAAAATCTAAAATTCGCTCGAAACCCAGTCCATAGAGCCACAGAATCGTCGATTCCGACAAATGCGATAACAGACTTCCTTTCACTCCAGGAATGGAATTAACTCCGGAGTTAAAGGAAGAGACAGTTGTTTTTTTTTCATGGATAAACAGGATAAAGACAAAGGAAAGACGAAAAAAAAGGTGTTGTATGTCTCACTCCGCTCCAGATTGCTTCTCACGTCAAGTTGGCTAGTTTCGGAAACAGCAGCTGTGTATCTGAGTGTGCGGATTTTCTCCAGAAAAGTATTGCCGTTATGACTAGCCTTTTTTCCCGTCTTTTGGGGCGCTTTTATAAATTGCTTCGCGACCAAAGCCAGCCAAACTCCATTTTTTTGCCGTCTCTCTGCACACACATATATACAGCCATACTCCTCTATGGGGATATCACACAAATCTCCCCCTCCCGTTACGCCACCTGGCTGGCACCCATCACTGTCATTTGCATACCAGTCGTTTCATTTTCGGAGAGCGCCCGGCATTATGTGACATTACAGCGTCCCTTGGGGAATTCTTTCATTAATAAGTCGACGAAAACGCAGCCATTTGTCTCTCAGCCGTCCCCAGAAATAAAATAAAATAAATAATAAATAATAAAACCAACTTGCCAATCTTTTACCTTAGCCTTAAAATGGAATTGCTCAACCCAAGTTGAAACTTGAGGAACACGCAAGCAACTGTAACTTTTTGCCCGCTCTCTATTGCACACGCCTTCAGCCAAGCTTATCTAAAAGCAACGCAAGAAGGTAATTAGAAGCTCGCTCTTTTTCGTGATAATGATCTCCTGTCTCGCTAGGCACTAGGCACTCCACAAGAAACTCCGTTAGGGATCTTTTTTTTCGTTTTTTAAAAACTTATTTGTCTATCTATCTATCTATTTATATAAAGACCTCGTGCAATGTAGCTTTTATCTTTGCTTTTGTATAATCGGAATTGACAATATAGTTGCGGCAACAGGCGAGAGCCTACGCCAGCTATAATAGTAAAAAAAAAACACACGTCAGATCTTATAACTGGTGCATATCCCCATGTTTGCCTGAAATTCGATATCTAAAGAGTTTCCGTGCTTGAAGCTTTTTCCTCGCCTCTCGAGTTTCACGTTTTGCTTCTCGACGCGTATACCATTCTACCGTGGCTGACTCTTTTGGAAAAGGGCTTTGGGTCTCGGAGCATCGTAGTAGTTCCTTTTCACATGCTGGGAATTTGTATATGTTACATACAACGCACAACGCTCGCTTTTGGGTTCCCTCTTCCCAGAACCAAACACACAAGTATCCATTCCCTCCTTAAATCCACATCCGAACCCGCACATTGAAAGATTGCGTCTCGTTTTCTTCATTACAGCTTTCCCAGTGTGAAAACTTGACGGAAATAGGCCTCATTTTCCATAAACTTTGTCTGAAACACTCCATTGGTACACAGATGCTTGAAAACGACCCCCAACACATGGAAGTAAACAAGGCTAACCTCAATTTCCCTTCCTTTCCGGCCCTACGTATGTCTATGTGTGTATGTGAAAGCCTTCCAAAGTTTGCCCTATCGCTATGACAACTGCCATGTCGCACGGTTGTGCCGTGATCAATGACCAAATTGACTCTGAGCCCGCATCCGTCACTCGTCGTTTATCATGTCTTTTCAGAGACACTCACTACAACGACAGATCAAAAGGACAATTCATCTTGTCTAATGCTCGGCTCTTCTCCGCCCACAAACTTTTTTTTTTCATTTTTCATTTTTTTTTGCCTCACAACTTCCGTTTTTTCGCCACTTTCCCCGGCCCGAAAGCTTTTTTGTTTTCAATTTTGGGTAATTTAAGATGATACAGTACAGTACATGAGGAGCTCGATAGGAAAAGCCTTCAGACTCATCATCCTCTCCAGGATAAGTGCTTTTCGCTTTTTTTCCCCTTTTCGTTTGAGGAATATAGACTTAATAAGGTTCTTGATCTATTCCTAGCCCAATTTACCTTTTGTCTCGCCCTATTATTCACAAGAGCCTCCTAAGCATGATCAGGAAACGTGCTTTCCCCCTCTTCCCAGTTTCCCTTAACTCGAAAACGAAAATTCCCCCAAAATAAAAAAAATCCCCAAAATCGCTGTCAGCACACCAATCAATAAGCTGATTCGTTTACCAATAGGTTATTTTCTCCTTTGCGGAGATTATATTTATTTAACCCTCCATGATATCAAAAGCAACTGGTGTTTGCTCTAAAGTAAGAAAAAGAAAACAATTCAGTCGTAACTCTTGCGCAACTCAAACTCTCTCTTTCTAGAGAGAGAGAGAGAGAGAGATTCATTTAATTTTCAATCCCTGAGAAAGCATTACGTACAATAAAAGGCAAAAATAAAAAGGGCATTTCCGAAATGACAGCTCAAGAGTCGATTCTTAATTGGTTCAATTTATAATCCGGCTGTTTTTTTCGGTCGCTCGGTATCTGATCCACCCATGTGTGTTTCTTTTTTAATTCTCTGTCGTGTTCCTAAATCATCCGTTTTCTTTCCATTTCGGGTAAGAGTCTTCGAACCAACAGCTCGTCTACATACAGACTACTCTCGCCGACTCTTTCCCAAGATTTACTATACGAAGGCCCTTCTCCCGTCCTTCCTTGATTAATTGCCTGTCACGACCGACTAAAGTATGGAACCCAGGCAGCAAAAGTCCCTGTAATATTGCCCCAGCCAGCCAAACCCAGATAGTAGTAATAGTAGTAGTAGTTTTCATCCCAAGTCCCAAGCTCCACTTTTTCTTCCTTTTTTGATACGTTTACTTCATTTTTCTTTATACTCATCTCCATCTTCCAGATGAAAATCTACTTTGGCTGTGTCTGCCCTGCCAAAGAGTTTTCTGCCATTGCAAAACATCGTCTAAACTTTGCATCCACTCCCAAAACTTGCCAACACACTCACTTGCCCTGCCATGGAAAATTCTCCCAGGAACATTAATACTCCAAAACAGATAACACAAAAATGAAATGAAAATAAAAAAAAAATAAGAAGAAAGTGCTACTCCTCACCCGAGGAAATGAATACCAAATTTCCAGAAGTTAACCAGACGCAAAAGGAACTCCCACCCCAGAAAAAAAGCCATATATTATCCCCTCCCCCCCTTTTTAAAAGAGTCTTGAAGAAAAAGGCGCCTGATAAGAACATACGGCGGAAAAAGGCGATGAAATGAAATTAACGATGACGACCCCCATGGAAAAAGAAAAAAAGCTGAGAGCACAGAGCAGATCACCATGGCTCCAGTCCAATAAAAGAGCCGTCATAATTACTGACAGACATACGTGGAACCGGCGGAAGAAAGGAGCAATAAAATAGCGCACAAAAAAAGGAAAAAAAACAGACTCGCACAGATATAATAAAGGATGCTGTGTAGAGAACCTGCTTCTGTTCTGTCTGACAGAATCTTCGAGTCCGGAAAGAAAGAAGACAAAATAAAAAATAGCAATAAGCCAGGAACCCAAGCCTATTAACTTTGTCCGCTTCACCCACGTACCCCCCTCTTCTTCACCCCAAAAAAGTAATAATAAAAAAATGAAAAAAACAAAACAGAAATAAGCTTGTTGCCCTTTCAAAAAGACGACGTATATCTAGTGACTCACTCCCAATACCGAACCAAATTAGCAAAGCAACATCTTGGCAATCTGCAGACCAATAGAAATTTGGAGACGGAGGCCGGAAAAAGGTATTTTTCTAATTTTTTTTCATTTTCCTAAAAAAAAATTCTAGATTCTATTTTTTAACGTGAAATAGCTGTTATATGGGGCTTGGAATACACGTAAGGACTTAAAATTAGATAAGGTCAAATAATAATCGCGCGAAAGGTCAAAGTGGAACCCCCCTTTCAAATAAAAAACCAAAATGTTTTTTAAGAATATCCGCCCTGGACGGAAAATGAAAAAAAAACTACCTAAAAACTGGCAAATAGCCAAAGTAAAGATTCACACTTTCGTTCCATTCCAGAGAAGCTGGGTTGGGTGTACGTCGAAATAAAAAAACAGAAAAAAGTGCCTTGACTTACCGTCCAATACGGGCGCCAAACTCTGCATTTAGATCGTCTCAGTGGCGTCGTTTGGGCCTGGCAAACCAGCACAAGTTTGAAGCACTGCGGCAGTGGTGGGAATAGTTTTGCGTTAGAATGACATATAAGTTCAATATGCGCTCCAGTTTCGGTAGACCAGAAGCTGTCGACCGCGTTTCTTTTTCCGTCTTCTTTAGTTTCAACAGCAGCAGTTTGAAGTAAAAAATGGATGCGAAATTCTGCTTTCGGTGGTTTGCACAACTTCGGTGTGGTTTTCTTGCTCAATACCGACTGCGAAGTATGTGTGTACTCGGATCAGACGCAAAACCACCCAAAAGGCTGGCTTTGAGAACAAGGGCGAATCTAAGGGACAATAGCCGAAAAAGCTGCAAGAGAAAAAGGTAAAACAGAAGATATTAGTCCAATGATCTATTACAATTTCTGTTCAATATTAAAATATTAAAATATTAAAAGAATAATAACGATAATAAATAAATAAACAGTGCTCCGGCCCTTCATCATGTTTTTCAATTAGAGGCGTTGAAATCTTGTGAAACATTACAGCATCTAGTAAGCATGGCTCTTTTCTCTCAATGGTATAATTCCCATCAAAATGAAATAATTCCCATCCTTGAGTGAATTTTACCATTTCAGGGGAGAGAAATATTGGATATGCCAAGTTAGAAAAAAAGCAATTTGGGGGTGAGCAAAATCAGAACAGGGCGTGACTTCGTCCTTTTGGATCCCTGGGATTGTTTTCCATTTTCCTTTTTATATCTTTTCGTTTTTCGGTAAATTATGTTTCTCTCGACACCTCATTTTTTTTCGAATGTGGGAGAGCGTCCACGTTCTTTTGACGTGTTTTCATTTCACGCTCGTCTTCACTAGCATCCCATTAGAAACTGGGCAAGCAGTTAAGACAGCACAGGACAGGATGCTGTAACTAATAATTTCTCCAGCCCAGTTGGGCCTGCCTGTGCTGCGCTGTTGGCCCCCCAACCCCCTCCTTTTCTGCTTTGCATCCTCGCTGTTATGACGCAAACAAGATAAGCTCCATAACTAACTTACTAAATACGACAGCAACAAGCCTTACAGTTTTACAAGCTATAAACTAGCCCTTTCAGGCTTTTCAAGCCAGCAACCCAACCCATGTTGTGCAACTTAATAAATTTGTTGTGTGCTGTCCTAATAAAAAAATGATTACACGCCCGTGTGAATCCGAGAGCATGACCCTTCCACACTTTTAGAATTATGTGGAGGCTCGTCCGTTTTTTTTTGTTTTTTTTGGCGGTATTTTTTTCAAGGAGCTTTCAACACTTTCTCGAGTGAAAACTTCTTTTCTGCCCTCTTTTTGGGTGTGTAAAAGAACGATTAGCTGGCGAGTGCTCGTGGCATTCCAACAGGAGAGAGAGAGAGAGAGATGCTGTGCATCTTTGGGGGTGGAAGTCTGGATACATGGGAACACACAATATGTGCGCATACGGCATTCCTTAAGCATGGCTCACGGCTCTCACCTTGACGAATGAGAAGCTTTATGTCTGTCCCGCACCTCCAAATTCCTCTTGTTTTACAAAGCCTGCATCACTGCTTCACTGGCGACCAATAAAATCCGAGAAATTATCCGCAGCTGAACATAGTAACGTCAGTCGTATTGGCAATCCCTCCTTCCCGTACTTTTAGCGGAAAATAACAGAACACTTTCTGGAACAAAAATTCACACACAAAGTTGTTAGCTTTTTTGGCACAAATAGCGACACCAAAAAACTCGAAGCAGTCCAATCGCCCAAAATTCCGAAAAAAAAGACACAAAGTAGAATAATACCACACTTTTGAATAAGAAGCAAATACAGCACAAGCTTCTACTGGTTCGGGCTGTTGCGATTTGCTGGCGAAGCGTGCGCTGCAAGAATCCTGACTGATAACAGAACACACCGGCAGACACCGGACTTGGCAACTTTGGCGTTCAACTCCCGCTCCTCCGACTTGCCCCCCGAAAAACTCTTGTCTTATTCCCCGCCCCCTTCCAATTCACGCTCACGCTCCGAACGAGAACCGGATTCAAACCCTCGGCGTTCAGTCTTTGGGCTATCGAAATCCCAAGGACTTCTGCGTCCACGTGACTGCCTCTGTACTCGGTCCCGATCCAAAACCAGGATCACCACCTTTTCCTATTTCTTATCTTATTGCCTCCCCCTGAAAAGGGTAAAAAAAACCAAATAAAAAAAAGATCCGGAACCAAAAAACTATAGAAAACAAAGAAAGGTCTCCCCCTTGTTTCTCTCTCGCCTTTTATTAAGAGCTCCTAGCAAATAAGAAATAGAAAGAAAAAAAAGGCAACCACTTGGGATTGCCACGATCACCAGTCGTTCATTTGGGACTCCCTTAGTTAAAACGGAACCAAATACAGCTCTCGACAAGTTCCCTCTTCCCCCCGAACCTAAAGCAAGCAAGCTTGGCCTGGGTGGATAATCAACGGAAAGGGAGGAAGCCACTCAATGGTAGCCCACACCACCAACCTTGGTGTACTTTCTCTCTTTCTCTGTATACACACGCCCTCGACGCTTGTTTACAAATGACGTCATCCGGGGGCTCTTAAAAAGGTCCGAAGCGAACTTGGGGTTTGGGAGGGCAAAGAATTCCAGATCCAATTGGATGAGTTTTTCCGGCGATGCCACCATATGGGTTTCCCAAGTATCGCTCTTGGTAAAAGGTCGCCCGAATAGCACCGAATAGTACCAAACAGCACCAAAAGGGCGAAAGAAGAGCAAGGACTTCTTGAGGATGGGCCGTCGACTTCAATTGCCACTTGGGAGCGTAGAGACATTCCTCCCAGAGTTATCTGTCGCCTCAAATCTTTCATTGTTGTTGACCCCCTTTGCGCTCAAACGTCCCCGTGCCAGAGGAACACACCCCGAAAAACCAAGACAAAATGTCGAAAAAAGGAAAAATCCTTTTTTGGGTAACCCATTCTTTTTACTTCTATCTTCCCTGAGCTGGGTAAAGGAAAGACCAACTAAACTAACAACGCCAGCAGAGCAGGACACCCTCTCCTCCCCCGTTTGTGTGCTCCCAACTGACAATGATGAAGACAAATAGAAAGTTACGGCTAGTCGCTAGGTTGGCTCCGTCTTTTGTTCTCTGTCGCTCTCCGTTCTACTTGCAAGCGTCCCTCTCTCCTCGCCGTGCCTCTTGTTTTCCTCTGCGGAGCGTCTAATAGGCAAATCCGCTGGTTGAACGTTCCATTCTCGTTGCTCACAACACGGAATACGGGTTTGCAAACAAGACTTACGTCAGACCCGAACCTCCAAACCGCTTTAACGTAAATGTCAGCCGATGACGCTGTTCAATCTCCTCTCTCTCTTCTGTAGCAACAAAAACAAACACGTGTGTATGTGTGTGTCTTTGCTCACATCACCCAGTGTTGCAACATTGACAACATTCCCAGTAATTCATTCGATATACTGTACCAGTACCACTACACCACCAAAAGGAAAACACACAATGAGAGAAAGCCAACATTTCCTCATCTTGGGCGCGTTGACATCACTTCAAATCCTTACCAAACCCTCCTCAAGGCTTTGTGTCCCCCCAGGCTAGGAAATAGACTATTCCCGCAACAAATCTACCCCGTATAATTTCCCTCGACTTTTTACATCGATATTTACATGGAAAAGGCCATCGTCTCCTTCCGAGCAAGTTTGCAGGCTTTACTCCCTTAGACAGAAACGCAATACATGTACAGTACGTTTAAAAAAAAACGTACCGTCTAAGGTCCCGCAACTGTGCGCCTGGGAACAGCACTACGAAACAGCATTACGGCCATTCGCAGCACTGTTTCTAGACGCGCAGTTGCGGGGCCATTAGGACAGTACGGTTTGTTGGAGTAGTTTTTTTTTTAAACGTACTGTACTGTACTTCAAAAGCTCACATGCATTCATTCTTGGGAACCAGTTGCACCCTTCAGATTCATTCTTGGCCTAGACCACTAGACCGTCTAGACGCTTTGACATTCATTCTTGGGGGACCAATGGGGACCCAATTCAGTCTCCGAAAATGTCGCTACGAAGGACCAACCACTTCCAAACGAGACTACAAAAGACGAAACGCAAAAGAGAATTCCTCCGCTTATGACACTCGGCGGAAGATCTGGGTGGCGAGGGGTTCAAGATCAAGACCTGGTCGCACTATAAGGGTCAGCTGACCCCACTAGGGCCTCTCTAGGACGCCCCAGCCGTTGAAAGCAAGGCAGGGAAACTCCCTAGAGGAGTCAGTCGGTATCACTGGGCTCGGGTGGAAGTCGCTCAAGTCCATCGGCTTTGGGGTGCAAAACTTCCGATGCTTGATGCTGATGACTCGCGGAGAACGGGGCCGAGACGGAGTGTCTTTTACCTCCTCCTTTCGCCCTTCTTTCAGGTCTTTTTGGCAGCAAAGGCTCGCCCAAGAAGGCATTCTTGGAAGTACTGGCGAGGCGGACTCTTATCGATCCTTTTTGGGACAAGAATCCCCCTCACCCCCGCCAAAACGTTCGTTGGGTTGGG
This sequence comes from Lepidurus apus apus, assembly GCA_022832285.1. Lineage (NCBI taxonomy): Eukaryota > Metazoa > Arthropoda > Branchiopoda > Notostraca > Triopsidae > Lepidurus > Lepidurus apus. Next base: position 313,905 of record JAGJRO010000089.1, read on the forward strand.
TCGGGTCCTTACCTTCTCTTCCGCGACCCCAGACATACAATCCCCATTTAAACTCCTCGCTTTTCGTCCGTGTCAAAACCTAAGCTCCCGGAATGCACGAATCCATGAATCCACGGAAGACAAAATCCACGGAATCCAGAATCTATAAACTCATCTTTGACCCCGTCCAGAAAGTACTGGCCGGTTGAAAAAACTTTTTTTTTTACAAAGTTTGCGAGTCAAAAAGTCCGTTGGCCCACTTTTCAGGTCCATCGACTCTTGCAGAATGGCCGCGGAATCCATGTAGACGTCGCGGAGCACAGGCCAGACCCCTGTTTGCCTAGCATGGTTTGTGTGTGCTGTGTGTATGTATGTTATGTGTGTGTGTGTCTGCTGCCAAGCTCTCGATTCCTTCTTTTTTTACTTTACTCGTCGGTCCGGTCCGTCGGATTGCTGTTACTTTTTTTCCCTTTTCAAAACGGGCATCGTAAAGCTTGCTACTCTTGGCAGCAATGACCTCCTTGCCTCTTTCGACCAGCAACTCCGACTCCAACTCCTCCTCCGCGTCTTCCGCCTACACGACCACCATGTTCGTCTTCTTTTTCTTCCTCCTTCGATGGAAAACTCTTTTTCTCTCCCCTTTCCCTTCTTCCTCCGACTAGAAACTTCTCTCTCTCTCTCTCTTTCTCTCGCTTTTGCCTTGGCTGATGCTCCGCTATGCAGCTCTTCACATTCAAATGGCCCGAAAAACAAGCATCGACCTCGGGACTTTTTTTTTTTGCCGCTCTAGAGACAGTATCCATCCCCCGCTTCTAGTACCACACCATCGGTTCAGGTTTCACCCCTTCTATAGGCTATCATACATCCCGCGACATAACCGCATTTGTCCTAGCGGGCTCTTTCTTCCGTTATTTGTTTCTTTTCTACCGCGCCACAGAACCGCCAGAAAACACATGCCTTGGCTCTAGCAAATCACTTGGTGGGCCTCGGAACACAAAAAGGGAAAATAAAAATAAATACACCACAAAATGGAAAGGAGAAGAACAATCTGACGAGACGCAGCAGAAAAAAATGGGTTGGTGTTTTCTACTTAAGACGTGAAGGAAACTACTGCGTCGCCGAGCCCGCCGAGGATATACCTGGGAGCCCTCTTAGCGGCCGTGAATAGTTGTAAGGCAATCAATGTGGCGGAAGAAAAACGTCTTTCATTTCCGGCCGAGCCTTGTGGTCTCTTTTCGACCCGGTAGCCTTTACCCATAGCCCTGTGCTGGGTAGCGGGCTAACGCTTCTAAATATTGCTATCGCCCCCCTTCACCAATTGGTGGCTGTAACTAACCATAAAAACGCCGAGTTTGTTTCCCAAGAATGTATAGAACAGCTTAGACGTCCTTAAACACAAAAGTACAACAACCAGACCCAGGCCGCCCAATGAAATAGATCCTCCCAGACCTTCGCCACAGCTTCATCCGTGTAACAATAAAATGTACAAACAAACACAATTAGAAACAATAAAATATAAATAAATAATGCTAGAAATAAATATAACAGGGCCAAAAATAAAACTGAAACGTAAATAGAATTACAAACATTCAAAAGTACACAAACACAATTTAACATATACAGTTGATGACTCTTGTTGTGATCATTGGTTATTAGAATCAGACAATTTATGGAATCAGAAGGACCGATTCAAAATGAAATTCATAGCATTTTAATCGGTTGTTGGAATCGCACTTTCGAATATTAGAATCAATTTCAAATTTTTCAAATTTCTTCACAGTACAGTAACGAAACTAGCAGTGATTGCTACATGGACTTTGCATAATGACCAATGACATGCTTTTACGCCGTTGTGATCAATCCTGCCCTTTCCTGCCTACTACTACGCTTAAGCCTGGTTCACACTACAGACAAAAGCAAAAAAGCACAAGTCAAAATCAAAAAAGAACAAGTCAAAATCAAGAAAAGCAAGCCCATGGGTCTGATTGAGGCGTGGTTTGGTCTGCTTTTCTTGATTTTGACGTATGCTTTTTTGATTTTGTCTGTAGTGTGAACCACGCTTTAGGGAGAAATCCCTTCGTAACTCCACAGTTAATTAAATGAGCAGGTTATTCAATTGAGAGACCCGTTCCTTTAATTGACTGGGAAAATTAGAAGGGATGAGAACCCTATGTAAGCGTAGAAGTGGGCTTCAAAGGCGCAGTGTTAGTTGTGTTTTAGACGTGTGGTTATATAGAAATGGCGACAAACAAGAAAAGAGTTTATTTAAATATAAAAGAGAAGTTATGGCTCATTGAAACTTATGACAAGTTAAAGGATTTTTCACAAAGGGAATCGTTAAATTACGAATTCCTCAATCTTCTCTATCAAAATTGTTGAAAAATCGTTACGAAATAAACAATAGTGGGTGTAGTGAATTTAGTGAAAGGAAACGTGGGGGAAAGTGTCAAAAAGTAAACGATGTTTCTTTGGTTTAAACAAGCCAGAAACCGATTTTTGGTTATTAGAATCAATATTCACTTGACAAACGTAATCACAACAAGCGGCATCTACTGTACACAGAAGTACACACAAACACTTTAAAATATAAATCCAATAAATAATGAATAAAACTAAATCCCAGTCAAATTCAAAATACATCAAATAATTCCAGTCTTACAAGAAGAAAAAAAGCTCTTTCATTACCTAGCTGTACTGTACAGTACGTGTTTGTAATTACTGACCAGTAATAAAATTAAACCTTCATTGGATGAATCATGAATTACTTAAAAATAAGCTTAATTACCCACTCGCACTAAACTGAATAATTTTCTACTAAAATAAGGAAAAAATACTAAAAGGAGCCTTCGTCTGGTACAAGTGCACTTCTTCCACCCAAACAAGATCTTTTCCGGGTTCGTTTTTTGTTTTATTCCTCACACTCCAGAACCTCCGGGAAACCGGCAGAAGCATTACAGAGGAATTGGTTTGGCTCAGAAATGGCAGAAAAGTGACGAAAGATGATGATGATAACATAAACACGGGGGGCTCCCTCTGACCTTATCCTTCTCTTCCACAAGCACCCAAAGTGCGAGTACCCCCAAAAAGAAGAGAAAATAAAATGCACACAAGTCGAAGCAAAAGGCAAAGCGAACGGAATGCTGTTGCTTCCATCATCATCAACCCACGTGGGTAATCCATTAGACAAACGCCTCGCTCGTTACCACATTCCGTCTTCTTTCCCTTGGCGCCCACACCGAAAATCCATTACACTCGCAAATACATCGACAAAACATCAGCTGATGATGAGCTCTCCATCCCAACGTCGCAATCAACCTCATTTCATCCCCCCTTACCCCCCCTATCGAGCTCCCACCAAACCTGTCCCCAAGTTTACACTCCAAGAACACTTTGCAACAGGATTGAAAATTCTCCCAAGAAAAGTTGAACATCTTGCAGAAAAGATGGAATCGAAACCCACTGGCCCCCCAAATTTCCTAAAAAGAGGGCGTCTCTCGTCTAATCAGAGTCTCCAATCTTTCATCTTCCCTTGCAATTGCCAGTACCTTGCCAAAAAACGCAGAATCTTTTGTTTTCCTGCATCTGGCTTGCTCAGCTTCATTCCTACCCACTTTTTTGCAGCGTTATTACCAGCACATACATTTCTTCCCCCAGTTTTTATGTACTTTCTTTTCCCTTTTCCTCGGTTAGGATGTGTACAGTACTCTGCAATCAAGAACGTATCAGAAAGCTTCATCTCTCGGATTGCAGCCAGTGCAAAGTACCCTGGCATGTCGTATTTTGGCCAACCTCTTACCTTTGTGTTGCAACTGGGAAAAAAAGTATTTCTTTTTTGGTGCTGCAGACGCGAAAATTACCATTTTTTCGTCTGCTTTCTTCGTTTTCGGTTGCGGGATCATCGCTGCAAGTATTTGAGGGGAAGGTAAAGGTGTCGAGGGAATGCCTTCGACCTGGGGTTCTGCGGCTGGAGCCCATAAAAAGAGGCATAAAAGTCCATGAAACGTGGAGCGCTAGACTCGGACGGCGACCTCATTCGACCTTATTAGGCAGTATTTCTTCCTGGGGAAAAGCTGGCATACTGGCAAACGCAGTACTGTATAGTTTTCAGGCCTAGGGAGAAGACATCCCTCCAGCAAATGAAAATACGAGCATTGAGAGGGGGAGGAAGGGGAGAAAAAGCAAAAGAAACGGCGAGCTGTCGAGTCCGGAAATTACCAGCCGGCAATACCCATGCATGGCAAAGTAGTAGCGATGTGAAGACTGGACCTCAAAATCGAGAAATAACAAGTCTGTATGGTTCCACTCAGCTCGCGGAATCCTACGGGATTACTCTACCTCAATCCCCCTCCCCTTAGGCTATCTTATCCTCCCTCTTGTAATTTCAAATAATGCCATTCATCTCTAATGGATTAGGCTACAAGCCAACACAATTTACACAGAACGTCTTGGACTGAAAGTAAAAAAAAATGAAAAAAGTTTTCTCCAAATAGTAGATCGTCGAAAGCTACCGACGTTTTTTGTCCGTTTTAAGCGGGAGTTGTGTCATTACTTCAGCCTGCCTGGCAAGTCCTTTCCGGTCCATGCTTAAAAGCTACCCAGGTTTTCGCGCCAGGCTAGGCCGGAGTTGTGGCGTTACTTCGGCCTGTCTTGCGAGTCCTTTCCCGTCCACACTTAAAAGCTATCGAGGTTTTCGCGCCAGGCTAGGCGCGAGTTGTGGCGTTACTTCGGCCTGTCTTGTCAGTCCTTTCCCGTCCATGCTTAAAAGCTACCGAGGTTTCAGCGCCAGTCTAGGCTGGAGTTGTGGCACTATTTCAACCAACTTCGAACAAAGACGCAAAAAGGAATGATAAACAGTCTCCCCAAACGAATTCTGAGCCCTGGCCGGGACTCATCGCCTTACTCCGGCTTGAGTGGCATACTTGTGCTCGGTGAATTTTGTACCCTTTTTTTTTTTTGGGGGGGGGGGGGGGGGGGNCCCCCCCCCCCCCCTCAGGATAGTTAGTGCCTTCCACTCACGGAAAATAATAGAGCACGTAAATCTTCCAAGTTTACAACTGACATTCATTATTTTCAATTTACACCCTACGAATAACGTGCAATACTACGTACAGTAACAAACTTACTGATCGCTACATCCTACATGGACTTTGCAAATGGACCAATCACGTTGCTTAGACCAATCCTGTCATTTGATGCATATTTCTACGCTTAGGTAGGGCTCCAACACGATATCCCTTCTAATTCCCCGAATCAACTAAAGGAGCAGGTCATTCAATTAAATAACCTGCGCATTTAATTAACTGGGAGTTTAAAAGGAATTTCGCTACCTAAGCGAAGTAGTTGGCTAGAAATTACAGGATTGGTCTAAACAACGGAAACGCAATGTGACTGGTCAATTTGCCAAGTCTATGGAGCGACCAATAAGTTGCTGTACTGTACCGTACAGTACTTGTAAAAGGTAAGAAAGAGAAAGCTGGTCAGAAGTGAGCAAAAGAGGCGAGATAAAATAAGACACAATCCTTGCCTATGTGTTATCTTAGTGGCTGCCAACTGTCCCACCATGACACGCGCAACATTACGTGTTATTTCACACCTTTCACATCCATGTTGAGAAAGGTGTCAAAAGTGACCTAGGTCGGAGTACACATACGTCAAATCAACGATTTTTTCTCTTTCCGACAAGCTCTCTTTCCTCATTCCCCTTACCAAAAATATACAAAAATGTGTTAACCACATTTTGATCCTTTCCGGTTTTACGATTTTTCCCAGCTTGGAAAAAGGTTGTAAACATGTCATTTGATCTAATTACGGGCCAACCCTGTTGTTATCAGATAATAAAAACTGGGAGGCACCTCGATAACACATATTAATCTGTTATCGAGGCTCCTCCCATGTTTGTTTATGTGCTTTAGTGAGCACGGTTCCGTGACAATATACGGCTCCCGACTATTTCCCCCAAAGGTCAAACGGGGACTCCTCGCATTACTCCGGCCTGCCTGGGCACGGAGCTACGGCGTTATAATGAATAACCAGACGGGGTAAGCGAACATTTTGTTCGCTTACCAGTGGCGTTTATACTTGTTACCTGGACGCGTAGCGTTACTCCGGTGTAAGTCTCAGCTTTCGTTCGATAAGCCTTTCCCTTTCAAGCACGAGGATATAGTGCTCGCGACTGAAGGGGAAATGGAAAGAAACTTGGGCCGCCTCGCCTCCGAGTTAAAGTGGTAAGTAAGCAAACAGGCTTGATTGGTTCGAGCGGGGGCAACTAGGAAAAGCAAACCAGCATTGTTGCCAAGTCTGGGGCTTGGCTAGTAAGAGCGGTAACAAAAAAAGGCGTCTGACGAGATAACAATTACTCAGTCCGGGTCTAAACGTGGACTCGATGGGACGAGGGGGATAAAGGCTCGTCGTGAAGAAGATCATTAATGAGAAACGAATGGAATCGTGAGATCTTGAGCGTTCGCTCTCCCCCTTCAAAACCCGGCTCTTGCTCAAGAAAAAAGGTATAACAACCAGCTACTTAAAATTTCCCTCCCCAACCCCACACACAAGCCCTGCGAAATGAAATGAACTAAAATCCGAAAATCGGCCAAAAAGGCCAACAACTGTCAAATTGGTGCTGTCGTCTCTCGCTCATCAGTTCACAATTTGGAGCGTTTTCTGGTCAGCAAAAATATACCCCAAAGGGGGGCTATAATAAAAAAAGAAAATAAAAAAAAGAAGAGAAAATTCCCAAAACACGTTGGCCTCCGGACTGCAGCTAGGACGTGCTTAATTGAGGGTTCGCTTGGTTTCTCTTGCAATTCCCCTACTCCGCATTCATGGAGCAACAATGCCAGCATTCTGCGCCTTTTCTTTCCTTCCTATTCTTTTTTTCTGGGGCTTGCTGGCGTCAGAAAAGGTAACAATACGTCTCCTAAACCTGGCGCTGCCTGTTCTTACCTTTAATATTCATGCCCATCGTGAACTTTGATTTCTATACAACATGACGGAAGACAACTACCCAACTATTTAACACGAATACAATAAAAAAAGGCTTAAAAAGAATAAAGAAATAAAAATAATAATAAAAAATAGCAAAAAGAACTTTGCAACTTTTCAGAACCTGGACCCCCCTTCAAGGTCGAACATTTGCCATTAGGATTTGGATCTTAACACACTTGATCTTACAGGGCTTCGGACAAACCAAGGCCGCAGTTTTTTCGTTTTTGAACGCTCATACAACTACGGTGTCTATTAACGAAACCTACGAAAACCCCCAGAGCACAATCATGTTTGTTGCTTGCATGATAACCCCCACATGTGCTGGTTGAAAGAAAGAAAATAAATGTAGAAGGAATACAAAAGCGTCTCAACCGATGTCAAAGAGCAAATGTTTTAAAAAACGCCTCAAATCTCCTATTCTGAATAATTTCTTGGGTTAAAAGCTAAAAATAAAACCGAGTTCAAGTTGTTCAAGTTTCCTTGACAAGAAAAGTAAAATAAAATGCAAAAATGAAGCAATTATTCATCTTTTCAATAAAAAAATAACCGGTTCCCTAAGGATTAGTATCGTATACCGTCTCCAAGATTTCCCCCAACTCGCCTTTACATTTTAGGTCGCTTACACTTCCAAGCCCTTCTTAATCACCGTCTCTCACCTTAGCGCCTTTTTGCTTCCTTTTCTTATTTTTTTAATTTATTTTTTTAAAGGCGTTTCGTTTCGCCATTCAAGATTCCAGAGAGCTCAACTTAGGACATTAGGGTATCGTAGCAGCTAGCCAAAGGATTAAGCTGCTAGGATCTATAACCCATAAATTCACGTCTACTAAACTATGCGAATTGCACAGCCGAAACCCAACCCAGGGACTAGAGCCAAAAAACGGACAAACGAGGCGAGAGTCGAGCTTTATAACCAAGGGAAAATGCAATGTCAAAAAAGCAAAATCTCAAATGAAAAAATAAGGGCACACCATACAGGAACTGCCAAAACGGGACACGCCCTGTTTCGCTAATAGCCTTCTAACAATGTCTGAGTCGGATAGAGGGTCCCCTCTTGACTAAGCAGGTAAAAGAGCACAAAATCCCTTAACGGGCAGACGTCCCAGAATTACGTTCGGCGACGGTTGAGATCTTTCGACGACGTCAACGACGTCTTCTCGGATTGCACGGTTAACATCGCGAGGGCCACATAATAAAGAACAAAGTCTACTGGGAAGCGTTACCTGGGCCGATCCCACGGAATTACTGGTCCGGAAGAAAGGTAAAAAGACGTTCCTGTCGTTCCCTTCCCTGTTTCCACGGAATATCGCCTGTCCAGCTGTTGAAACTAATTGCCAATTGCTTCTGTCACCCTCAAAACACATGTTTTACCTCTCTCCTCCGATCCCGTTCGTCCTGGGAGCAAGGAGACAAACGTTTTCGGTGGGAAGAAAAGTTGCTCCCCCCGAACTCCTTCTCCAAACTTTCTTGTACAGTTTTTGATTCCTATCTCACTAAACCAATCCACAAGTTCCAAGTTAGCCCCTTCGCCCGGGCCTAAGAACACGCTTAAGTTTGCTGCGGCAAGAGTTACAAATCAGCGACTTTTTAGAGGCAAACTTTTTACCCCCACCCAACACACACAAATCCGGCTGTGGGCAAAGTCTCGCTGGTCTCTCCCGGCTTTTGCATTCATTTTATGTCCGTATGGAACGCGTGGTTCAGAAAGTTTTCGGGGGAAAACTTGAAATTCTCCAGCTTTTCTTAACGACATTCGCATCTGTCTCCCGTCTGGCCTAACACAAAAACATAGTAAACGGCTAACTGCTTTAGACGTTAGCGTTTTCAGGAGGATCATTAAACTCCTTTTGGGTTAAAAAAAGACAGAAAATACAGACGGACAAAAACTACAAAATAATTTTTCATATGCTCTCCACACCCAATACATTTTCTTAAAAGTCAAGAGCCACCCAAAAATACCCTCATTTCCCCTGAAAAATAGAGCTAAAAGTCCAGTTTCTAGTTATTAAGTGCTTTTCATCATACGTTAAGTACTAATTACGCTGTTAAAGAACGAAATGTCACGAAATAGGGATCACGTGACTTTCTGACGTCACAGAGGTGCTGCTTTCCATAGTGCCTGATAGCTTTTCTTTAGTTTATTTACGTCTTAAGCGCGTAAGTAAGCAGTTACCATGCTACCACAGCGCGGTAAGGCACGCCACGACACGTTTGTGACGTCACAACCGCAAGTTTGCCTCCCAGTAACTCGTGAACGTACTCGCACTCGTTAAGTACTAATTAGGCTGTTAAAAAACGAAATGCCACGAAATAAGGATCACGTAGCTTTCTGACGTCATAGAGGTGTTGCTTTCCATAGTGCCTGATGGCTTTGCTTTAGTTTATTTACGTCTTAAGCTCGTAAGTAAGCAGTTACCATGCTACCACAGCGCGGTAAGGCACGCCACGACACGTTTGTGACGTCACAACCGCAAGTTTGCCTCCCAATAACTCCTGAACAGCTAATCCTAACTCTTTCAAACAAAGTCTATCGTTCTGGGAATAAAGTACACGATCAGAATCCAGAATTCATCCAAATCTCAAGAAGTGATTTTCTTGTGGATACGACCATTTTCAGATCTCCTTTTTCAGATCGCCGTTATTTTTTTTTTCATTTTAACCCTCAAAAAGCGGTCAACTTTCTGTAGCATCTGTGCCTCGCAAGAGCACAAACACAACAATGCAGATCATATCCTCGTTGCGTATTCGGCAGAGCAAGCGACGGACCTGCTGCCACCCCTTACAATCCACCCCTCACCCCACCTCCCTTAACATAATTTTCTTCCGCCTTACTGAACCGAATAAAAAAAGGACTAAATAAGAAACACACAACCCCTCCTAGTAAACCTCTCTCCGCTCCTTCAGGTGGGAGGTGTTTTCCCGCCCCCACCCCCTCCTCCCAAGTTTGTCTACGGGGTTAACAAGGGAGTAAGGGAGGGCTGCAAAGCAGCAACTTAACGTGCTTGGCACACCCAAACAGCCACATTTCATTAGACGCTTCTTGTTCTCTCTCTCTCTCTCTCTCTCCTTGCCGGGATGCTGGCGCTCATATAATGTGGATCTCTGGCTCGCTCCGGCTGCCTGTATCTCTGTGTATGTCTTCGGCCCCCTCCCCAATGACAACACCAACCAACCCATGCATAACTAATATGACTGAACCCTTATTCCTTGCAAAACATGCAAAATAGCTCTTCCCATCTCTCTCCTTTTCTCTGCCACACAACTGTCTCTTTCTTTCCTTTTCTAGCTTTTATTAACCCCAGAAACGCGTGCTACACGACTGTATTACGTTTGCGAAACAATCAGCTCAATCAAGGATATAAAGCATCTCAAAACGCCCTACTTTTGGATGCATAATCCTTTTAGTTTCGCCAAGGAAACCCGGAATGGAGTTAATTTCAAGTTCTGAAAAATTCAGACACAATTCTTTAAAAAAAAACTTTCATTTTTATTTTTCCTTTAAAAAAGAGAATCCACTCTAAACAACTAACTTGACCCCAGAGTAACCTCAGGATTTCTATCTCGCCTCGGATTTTTTTTTCCTTTTCTAGGTTTGTTTTCCAAGTCTACAAAATCCCCCCTTTAGCAACATCGGAACTTAATTTGGTTTGCAAAAAAAGGCGGCTCATCGATTTGGGAGAATACGAACGCGAATGCGAGTCAATGAAACGAGAGAACTCGGGGAGCCAAACGGTCTGTGATTTTTCCAAAACTCCGAGTTCGATGAATCATAAAACACGGGCCACGGAAACCTCTTTGCGAAGTCAAGCCAGCCAAAGTCAAGCCAAACTTTCGCCACTTGCCAGACCAAGTGAGCCCACTCACTCAAGCATGTCTAATTAAGGAAATGGGCATAGGCGAAACGGGGGATACGAGGGTGGGGGGAGGGGGTTCAAGTCAGTGACTGCTTTCTCTAATGATGTGTGACAGCTTTTATATTCTTAACCCACCTGGTCACACACTTATGCACATTGGGACCAAAAGCCAACTCCCCCCCAAAACCACACACTTTGACCAAAATTTTCCTCGAAAAAGACGCTGCCAGTTTAGCTGACAGACGTCATCCGCCCGCTAAGAGTGTTTCGGTTCGCATAAAAATATCAATTGCCGTGCAATCTTCGCAGGGCAGCTGCTTCGCAATCTGTCATCAAAAACTTCCTTGCAGCAGCAGCAGCTTTTAAAAACCCTTTACACTCTGTACACACATTCAGGACTGCAAAATCTAAACGAGCGTCAATATTTAGACTTTTTCCTATTTTTTTCTATTTTTTTAAAAAGAAAATAAGAAATTCGTGGGTCTTGCATAAACCGCCAGCGTTGCTCTCTTAATCAACTTCCAAAACCAAACTTTCGGATTCCAAGGCCGGAAGTGGGGTCCCCTTTTTAGATATACACACATATATTCATTTTCATGACTTCATTGGGATTTTTTTTATTGATATTCTATTTTTAATCTATATAAAAAAAAGTTAAAACAGTTTATTCTTTTCGTTTCCATTTCATTGGAGCGAATCTAACGAGCATGTTTCCCGAAAACCAAAGTCCTGCCTCGCCAGCTGTTTACTCTGGCACCTTCCCTGGCCCTAATTACTTACTTTACGAACCGACGGCCCCGAAATGCAATTACAGCACACTCTAAGCCTCCACGTGACCGATAAAAAAGAAAAGAGATGACACCATCCTAAGCTATTACAAGTAAATACAAGTCGTCCCCGCCAAGTTTCGCCACACTCGTGTGCGATTCAATGCTGCCAAACTTATCTCTTTCCTAAAAATAAAAATAAAAATCTTGGCACGACGTTAACGTTAATTTTAGCCAGGGGCATGACTGCATTACATCGGACTTTTCCCAGCTCTTTTTTTACGCCGTAGGTATCACGCGGACAATGTCATGTTAAGCTCGGAACTGAATTCTTGGCTGTCCAACCCCTTCTTTTCATAACAAAAGTAAAATGACCGCCGCATTGCTCAAATCTTCCCATTTCATGTTATGCGCGTAAAAATCCAAAAAGGAAAAAAAAAACCTTGAATGTACATGTTTGCTTATAATTATCGCCCGGCACGAGCGCACGCCTACTTCAAAAGATCTGGAACGTCGTTTTTTTTATTTATTTTTTTGCTATCTTTTACACAACCCGAATCACGTTATGATTACAGTCATTGAACGCTTCCTGCCACGTCAGAAGCCAACAAAAAGCTCAGCGAGAGAACACTTTTAGCCCAATAAATACTGAATAAATAAACTAAACCTTCCAAAAAAATCCGAGTCTGTTTCGATCTACTTTCAACCTCAGCTAGCTAAAGGTGCTCTATATGTGGGCGGGACGCGGCTACCGTGACATAGGTAAAAGGGCGAAAGGGTTGCGTGTAGCGCAAGACGCCCTCGACGCCAGTCCGGCGCTAATGCTGCATTTCTACATGTTGGGGACCCCTTTCCAGAGCCAGGTACAGCTTTTTACCTGAATCTGGACAGAATAGTATCCTAGAACCGACCTCCCCCCCTGGACAGCAAATGGGTAAAGCGTTTTAAATTTAAAGTTGCCTAATACCCTGAGATATATCGTATATCCATTATATATTCATCCACTTCCCGAGTTCGAAAAAGCATAGTGCCATAGCAGAACACAACACAACAGGAACACCATATGTGCGTTTTTCTCGAATGTTTCTTTGAAATTCAAAAGGAATAAGGAACGAAGCGGACAACAAGAAAAACGGAAAGTCTTGTAAAATAAAAATAAAACAAAAAGTGGAAACCAGACACAATTTGCATATCTCTTGCACTGCTGAGCAGCAACCAGGCGAGAGAAGAAGAAGAAAAAGAAAAAAAGATGTTCGAGCTGAGTCATTCTCTATATAGCTTTATATTATACGAAAGGAGAGTTCTGAGCCATAGTTGGGAGTCATATTCCAGCTAACATTGGGAAAAGGTCATGCACAAGCTTCTCTTTTCGAACGTTTCCATTGAGCAACGCCCATTGGCAGTCTCTGTACAGCGTAAAGATTCGCAGCAATAGAACCATTAAATTGCTCCACTCCCGTGAAATTCCTTGGCCGTAGGCTGTCACGTTTAGTGCTTTTCAAACCCCGGCCAGCGCATGTTCCTCCTTTCTCCCCTCGTTTCTTTTCTAGAGCAATAGAAAATCAGTATCAACTGTTGATTGGACCCTATACTCGGCGCTCGGACATCATTCCGCGTCAAAATAAACCCCGTCCGAGGAAGAATCAACGACGCTTGGCACGTTAGTGGCCCGAAACAACTCCCCCCTAGACAACAACAAAAAAAGTAACGAAAAAGAAGGGAAAATACGGAAAGCAATTATCTCTTTTACAAGGCACCTTTATCCTCGCGCACGATTTAACGCCTACGCTAAAAAAAGGCGAATTAAACCTCTAAAGCTTGGCAAGATAGCACAAAGCTCACCTTATCTCACATTTTTTCATAATTAATTCACCGTTCACGCTTTCAGGTGAGGAGGTGCATTAAGTCTTACTCGTTTTGGCGGCTAATATTCGTAAAACTGGGCCAAAGTGAGCACTTGGCGCCCATCAGTCAATAGTTAATTGCCATGCATGTGTTAACGACACACTTTCCCCACTATTTTTAAAACAGCAAAAAACGACGTCCAAAAATAGCCTTTTAGTACCACCAGAATGTATGCGCCACTTGCCTGTCCTGTAATGCATACTCTGCTAAAGAAAAACTATACAAAACTATGAAAAACTGTAGAAAAAACTATGCAAAACCATTTCTATATTCTTTTCCCCCCAAAAAAGTAAATCTTCAGAATGCACGTGTCAGAATCTTGTCATTTTAACGTTCCGCTAACTTCATTTTCGGTCCGAAACTTTTTCTTCACCTCTCCTCCAATTAGGCGTTAATCCAAAATTCCACGCCTGCCAAACAGAATGACAGGCCTAGTAAAAGAATCTAAAAAAATTCCTTTTCGATGCCTATACATCCACACTTCAGCTCGTTAACGCTTGCCTAACAATAGCCATAGCCATTCCAGTCGATCGTCAAATAGCCGCAGCTCTCCGCTTTCATAACCAAAAGCATCCAGGTATGACTTATGATTAAAGGTCGGACAAAAAGGTGTCTATAAAACGTCCGTGAGAAGACATTAACTAGTTCTCATTGGTCTTTTTCTCCTACTCCCAAAGCTCTTTAACGAGTTACCCTTCTCTCTCGCAAAAAATAAAACAAAAAACTAAATGAATTTAAAAAAAATGGACCCACGCCCATGCGAAGCCCACGCACACATACGATCCATGAAGACATGCACTTACACCGTCTCTCTTTGTTCGGAACAACTTATCGCGCCGAGAGTCAGTTTTTTTACACTTTTTTATTCATTTTTTGAAGCAATCTGCTATTGGTACTCGCTGCATTTCGCGGTTTCGTCTACGCATAACTATGCCGGGCGCAAAAATTACAAAAAGTCTGTAAAAATAACTCGTCGTTACGCTGTAAAGGTGAAAGTGGTCAGCTCAGGCACTCAAAAGGAAGGCATCACCAACCACACAACAAAACGCCTTCGGGGTTTCAAGGCTTTTCGTCCACCAGTCCCAGCTTCTTCCTGCATAGCGCATTTTGGCGAACTCCAAAACTTGGTTTTATTGTAATCCCCTTGGAGAAGTTTGAACTTTTGATAAGGTGCTCCTATACGTATGCATCCTTTTTGCATACAAGACTCCCCTCCATGCCATGGTAACCTATCACTGCTTGCGTGGCCATATAAACCTATCCGAGAGAAATCTGGGCCTGCTTGTCATGCCAATATTGGGAGCTTGTGGAGTGCAACAACAATTTTTTAGGAAATTCAAATAGGGACAGCAGTGCCGTCATGGATATAAATATATATACCGATACCTCCCTCTTGGAAATTGTGTCTCGTTAAGGGGGGTGGGATGTTGTGTCGATATGACCTTATATGGACAGCTTTTACCACTTGTTTGAAGCTTCATAAGCAGCCTATACATGGGTCTGGGGCCGGAAACCGAGCCAGTAGTGCGGTTTCCGTTAGACCAACACTACTCTTCAAGATTCAGGTACAAACGCTGATGGCTCTCCTTGTTTATTCAGCTTTTTAAGTACTGTTAGGGAAAAATTGGTTTACGACGTGTGCGAGGGTGAGTAAGTCCCCTCGACTCATTCCATACCATTCCATACAAGGAGTTGAGGCATGCGATGACGTCATCAATGACTTTGAAAAACTTGATGAGGCGCATTCAGTTACTACCGCCAACGTTTCACGCTTCGCCTCAATTTTTCAATCTGAAACCCAATACTGCTGGCCGAGTCTCAAATTCGATTCTGGGGACTCCTGAGAAAAGGGGTGCTATAAAAATATTTCCTCCTTTAACACTAACTTGCGCAAACTGGAACCCAACGCTCGCTCTCAATGCCACGTCTCAAATTCGATTCTTGGTATTCTTTCAAACGATTGCAGGATTAGTGCACTGCACACGAAAACGAAACTCAAGTCTGAGTTTCGTAGCAACCGGAAACCGTTTTAATCGCAAGCTAAATAAATTGGAAACCATTTCCCTTGACTATTCAAACCTAAAAGTCAAATTGCTGAGTTGCTCTACGGCCTAACTGAAAATCCTTGAATTCACCTGCACGTGATCCCCTGGCTTCACCATGACGCCACTTTTCCCAAGGAACAATTACTAATCGCATCTTTTGAGGTTTTATGGTTTGGCTGAAAAGTTAATAAAAAAGCGCTGGAAAACCTTTCCTATCAGACTTCATACACGCTGCGTTGTGTTTTGGGGAATTGCTTGCGACGATAGTCCCCCACATACACACATCCTGAGGATGTGTTGCGATAAGCGTTTCAAGATTTCGCTGGGACGGCTGGCGACACGGAAAGTAACGTACATTACCGCATAATTGCAAGACTAAATGTGAATAAAGCAGGCCCTCTAAGTCCCCAGTAGATCAACTAAAGAAGGGTACAGTTTATTTCATTCTTGGCTCGGTTAAACTAGACGTAATCTCCCAAAACAACAATGAACATTTTTCGGTTGACTAGGGCTCCAAATGGCACGGGACCAAGCAGCCAGGCTCCACACCGAATGTGAAGGAAGCCCCGCCCCACCATCATTGCATAGGCAACGATAACATTCTACACATACAACGCCCTAGCTGTCAAGCGCTGTTACATTCTAGACATACGTGAACGTGAAGGATTTGGGGAGCTGGTAAATTAGTCAAAATAGGTCTCACCTTGCGTTAGGCGCGTGGAAGATGACGGGAGGCAGCAAAAGCAAGGGTAACGGTCACAAAAAAAGCACTTGGTTGACAGCTTACACTTTAGTTACCAAGCCGCCATGATCGCCACACTAGCACTGGGGAGAAAAAGAATAGGGTTTGGCTTGGGCTGGGACTGGTCCGGAACCGCGAGGCCAAGAGCTTTAGGAAGCCGAACCGCGAAACGCATGCAGCCTTCGCTCGCGGTTTCGGGGAACCCCCTCGGTTGGGTTAGGAAGGGTTTTATGTTATTCTATTATTTTTTCTCTCTGTTTCGCCGCGGGTCGCTTTGCATATTCAAATTACCCTTGCACCTGTCGACGCCTTGTAAACTAGGCAACAAATTGTGTGTATCCCTTGTAACGAAACGGCGAAACCAAACTGTAAGTGTGTAGGCGAGCAGCCAACACAACAATGAATATCCTTTCGACTTGACTGTTACTGAAAGTGAAACGAGAGAGGAAAGAAGAAATGCTTCTTTCTCTAAGCCACACAGGCTGTTGCAGTCATTTTTCAAAGCAGTTCATTTACCCAAAAATAGGCAGGCAACTAAAAAAAAGATCTGGGAGAGGCTGTTTATGAATGGAGGAACGTAAAGCACCGACAGAAAAGCGCCAACGATACACTACAAGTCGTAGTAAAACCGATTGTTAAGCATAAAAAGAGGTAAAAGAGTGACACTTTCTTGTTTGGAAAACTTCTCTCTCCCCAGCGACCTTAAAAAGCCTGGAGAGTGTGCAAGAAGCCATTCCTCCTTTGAAGTACTCGCCGACAAAGGAACAGAAGTAGTCGATCGTTTCGTTTCGTTTGCGTTTCGCTACAATTCTTCCATCTGCAGCCTGACAAGTTCGCAGAAAGACTCGCAGTAGAAAATCGCTTTCCTTACCCCTCTGATTAATTCAGATAAGCTTAGCATATGGGTCCAATCCTTTTTTTATTAAATGCATGCCACATGCGTAATATCGTCGTGATAGCCAAGACGATTGATTGCCAGATAACGCAAAAAGCTTCCTAACTTATGCTCGGCCACAGTGCCATTTCGCGGAAAAACAGCATGGACCAAGTAAATACCAAAGGGGTTGGGGTGGCCGCAAGTACTTGGAAAGAGAACCGACGAGTGTTTTTCCGAGATTGCATCAGGGGCTCACCAAAGCTCTCTCTCCCTCTGTCTCTCAAAGCTAACCTTCTTCCTTCCTTCTTCTTTTGCTCTGCTTCATGCAAATGAAACTACGGGGTGCGATTTCCATAAGCTTGCAATATGCAGAGAAGAGCACATGCTCAAGTTCCTGGTCCGCGATTACACGCAAGGATTAGTGCGAGGATCCTCGTTCCGCCCGCGCTCCATGCACTGTTGGTACCCATAAGTGTATAAACCCTTGCGACCTTATATTACAATGTAATAACACGGGACTCTTAAGACAAACCAAGGGGATATATCCTGCTTGGGTACACTATAATACAACATTGCTCTTGACATAATGGCCGGCGTCGATGGGCTCTTGGGTCATGCAAAAGAATTTGCCAACTTGTTTATGATCGCAGTAATGACTAAGGGGAGCGTGAGCAGGAATACAGGGTCCTTTTTTTATCCGTCCTTTTTTCGTCTTAATAGTGATCCCTAGGAAACTCCGCCAAACAGGGGGCCGTCTAACCCCAAAAGCGGCCATAAGAGAGTAATTTGCTTCAGTAGTACGGATTCCACATGAATACACGTCCTGTACCTTGTTAAATAAAGAAAGCCGTATATAGTTGTAAAACCTAAGCCGACAGATTTGTGGCTATTTTGAGGAAAGGCAAAGAGACAAAAGCGAGACAAAAAAGCGAGGCGGAGGCTTCCTCTTTTTCTATTTTTTTTTTACTCGATATACGCCGCTTGGATCCATAATAATTTTTTTTTAATAAAAAATAAGGCTTTCCCTCAACCCAGCAAGTGGAAGCCTCGCTTTTTTCTTACATCCTACCTGGTTTGTATGCAAAACAATGGCTCTTTTCCTTAGATCCTCCGCTTTTGCTTTCCGTCTTCCTCTTGCTCACCGCACCGATCTCGCGGCTTTATGCGTCTCAGACCCATAAATCTCTTCGCCGTTGCTGGCCTAGTCCCTCCCGCAACAGCAGCAAAGCAAGTAAAACTTTTGCGAGGGGTTTGGGGTGCTTCACTAGCTCTGTCTCCCTTTCTATTATAAATCACTCTTTTTTTTTCTACGAGTTTAAAGCATTTTCCATCGATTACCCGTCACCTCTAACTAATTGCCGTGCGGCAGAAATGCATACACGGAGGTTGAAGATGCACAACACACTCTCCAAACTTCTCGCATTTTCTTGTTTTTCGTTTCTCCGCGTCCCCCGACAGGTTCTGCGTATCGGAACGGTTCAAAACGGGGCAACAACTTTAGAGATCTTATATTTATAGAACTAGATTTTTACATTTTATTTTAAGCCCCTCGGAATGCGACTTCTTGTTGAAACAAGGTGTGAACAGACACGTAACAAACGAGGCATTTGATGGAGCCCGAGAGTTTGGGGAAGGGACGATGACAAATCGCACGCTGGATGCCAATCTAGTCCAACGAACCATGCTTTAAGGGGAGGGAAATTTCGATCAGGCCGAAAGCCCGGAATGCCTGTCGTTGAGCGGCGAGAAAAACGTTCGAAAGGCGTCGAGACGCTCCCGCTCGTTGGAAATTAACACGGACTAGTCTTGGCTATAAATTTGTATGTCTGATAAAGTTTCCCCAGCGTTGGCAGATTTACGTCACCGAAAGGGGCGAGCGATAGCCATAATATTGCTTGATTGAAAACTAGCGAAGACAGACTTGCTAGCTGTAAGAGATTTTCCGTCTTAGGTACACACACCCATCCGATGCGAGGCGATAAGCTTTTAAAAAAGACAACAGAAAATGCCTGATGGATCGTGTCATAAACAGCTTAATGGCTATTTCGTGTGTCGTATAGGTCTACCGACTTAAATGGTATTGTGTCTGTTGCACGGGGAATATCCCAAAAGCAACTCTCTCTATATAGATAGATCCCAATAGCGTTAACCGTTAATGTCAGTTCTCATGACATAAACCCCCGCTCCCACCCCAATCCTCTCCCGAATCTCCCCGTAGAAACCCGTAACTCTTTCTTGACTCTCCCCAGCATTCTAATGACGATGACAAACACAGACATCACTCGAGAGTGTGATAGTCCCCGAATGCCAAATTCGACTGCAACAGAGAGACGAATATGTACAATGCAAATATATGCCATCTAACCACGGAACATCCGTTTACCCCCTTTTGGGTTGTTCTAATGTATTACAATACCTTATTCTTCTCCCAACGCGTACTCGCTTTTACCTCAAAAATCACTCGTAATAAACAAAAATAAACCGAAAACAAATAAACCGATGCATAGCTAAGAAGAAATATAGAAAGCAGAAAGGAAAAGGTAAACAAAAGGAAGGCACTGTATAATCAGGCAAACTTTCTTAGTCAGAAAATCCAGGCCACGAAAACTTTACAAGTGTTGGGGGGTTTCTTTCCCATCCCTTCGATTGATATAAGGAAGCGACTTTTTGATCGAGTATGTAAAGGGGCGGTGCCAGGAGTAGCCCCAAAACCATATGATCGAAGGTACTATAACGGCGGGCAGGGAAGGGGAAAAAAGAAACGAAGAATTGAAATGGCAAACGGGAGAAAACAACTATTGGGTTTCGGGGGATATATAGCAGACTGGCTGCCGTACTATATGGTTCCATCACCACGCAAAGATGCTTCCTGAGGATAAGACGGACCCACACAGGAGCTACATAGGGCGTTCCCGATCCGGGATCCTCACCAAAACTCCATATACGAGATGGGTCACAATGATGATACCGTCGGGAAAACCATGACCGGGGGAGAGGAAAAGAGACCCATACCAAAAAGGGGAAAAAAAGAAGAAAAAAAAATTGTCCTATTCCCTATATCCCAATAATCTCCTGACTCCTATAAGTCATTGCCTCTTTCTAGCTGATTGAAAAACGAAACCTTTATACCTTTCCCCTTTAGTAAACAGAAATCTTGTCCGTTTTTTCCCCTCGTTCTTCTTTGTTTTCCTACACCTCTACCAGATCCTATTTTGTGTACGTGTTTTTTGACTTTCTATTAGCCTATGGTTATATACCCACGGTGTGTTTTTTAATGGAATTCTACTACAGTGCGAGTGATCGGTTAACGAACGCAATCCGTTCCAAAAAGATGTTCGTTAACCGATCGTCGATTTACTTTAATGGGAATTTGATTAATTCGTTCTGGAGACCCAAAAAATAAATAAAAAATAATATAAATTCTTATTCCGTTTATTTATACGTAATAACAATAATAAAACATGTAATAATACAAACGATATGTAACAATATGGAATAATAATAATATGGAATAATACAATATGTGATAACCATAATCCGGAGAACGTGTTGACGAATCTTACACACAGCGTCGCTTCTTCTTCCGTTTGTTCTGTGCAATGCGTTCTCCGTATTTAGTGACAAACGGGTGTAATGTATCCTACTATCAAATTTTTCCTAACCTAACCTAATTCATTTCTAACCCAACTCTCAATTTTCAACTCGAATGACACCTGTTTGTCATTGTTCTCCGGAGAACGTTTTGAAACAGTATGACACACTAGTGTCATTTTTTACCTCCGGGTTTTTAACCGGAACCGTGTTGGTTTTGTTAGGTGTTCGTTATCCGAACATAAAAATGCACAAAAAAAGTGTTCATTATCCGATCTGTTCGTTAACCGATCACTGTACAGTGGAAACCCTTTAACACTAAGTCGAAGGGACCGGAATATTTTTTCGCGTTAAAAAGAATTCGTGCTAACCGATAAATGCAAAAAAACCTAGTTAATAAAAAAACTGTCGTGACAACAGAGTTAGTATTCAAGTTTATACCCATACATTGACAAGTATAAATACTACATTTTAAATCATTTTAACAGACTAAATAAAAATGAAATGTTTTGACTGCCCATGTTGGGGGCGAGAAAGACACAAATTGGAATTTAAGTCAGGGATGTTGCTAAGGCTCTACAACCCTTCCCATTGGCAGAGGAAGACGGTTAGTAAGATTAGTAAGACGGTTAGTAAGTTAGTATCTTGTTTTGTTCCTCCGAGACGCGAAATTTTCTCGTGCTAATTCGTGTTAAAAGGAAACAAATGTATGGAATTGCATAGCGTTTGGTCCGGACCGGAATACCATTTTGTGTTAACAAGTTTTTCGTGTTAAACGGTTTTCACTCTATTTATTTCTTTTTTCCTACGCGTTTGCCTGGCTGTATCGGAGCTCCAAAGCTGCTTTCCGATGCGGTCATACTGCCCAGTTATAAGCGAAGAATGCAATATCCAGCTTCCCATATGCGCTATGTGCATGGCATTGTCCCCTATTCTTCCAATTCAAACTCCAATTGAATTCGGTGGAGGGGGGAGTGTCTCCTGTGTTGTACTCTACTACTAAAGGTCGACTTTATAAAAGGGGATGGGGGGCTGCTCGAGCTGTCTTGTCTGACTTTTGTCCTCCTGGTTTTCCCTCTTCTCTTATAGAGATATTGCATGGATGGTTGACGGCAGACCTTAATCGCCTCGATCACGCGGAGGATTGTGAGCCTTTGCATTGCTATATACCGGCCCCGGGACTAATAATAATCAACCGGAACGTGCTGGATTCCATGTGCTGGTTGTTCTGCTGCCAAAAACCCGCATAGCACAAATTTCGGCTTACATACCAACGGTTTACGATGCGCCAATCGTCTCTTGCACTCTGTTGTCTGTAGTAACGTGCAGACCATCAACTTCGGAAAACTTCCCAAACCTCAATGAGTCACGCCAACACGAGGCAGCCCAACTTTTCCGTATCTCTCATCCAATAATTGCCTCGATTTAATGTCCTTTCCGACCGAATTACAGCCCTTTGTTTGCCTATTCCCCAACCGACTTGTTGTGCTATCACCTGATCTACGAATGCATATTAATCACGCGATTTCAGCCAATTCCAACTTCCAACGTAATCGTATGTACAGCGTTCAAAGTTAAATACAATTGCGAACTCACTGAAACGAAAAACATAAGCTTTTAATTCCATTCTCCAATTTCTTGGGTCAGGAAATGAAGTAGTTCTAAATCTTACACATGTGAAGAAACAACCACGGAATTCGACTGTTAAATTGACCTTTTTTCTGAAATATGATTTTTTTCATGTTTGCATCTGAATTGCATTTTCACATTTTGATTTGATTTGGCATTTTTGCATCCATAACGACATCATTTTATTAAAAATCATCAATCGTTAAGACAGTGGGATGGAATGGAACACATACTAAAGTCTCAGAAGTCGCTGAGGTGTAATAATTATAATAATTGCCTTCTGCTTGGCAAATATGCTGATATTTTACATGTTTAATACAAACTAGGAGCTTTATTTATTTATTTAAAAGTTTGAAGACGAACCACGTCGATTGTCCGGCGTAGTATCGTCTGCGGCGTCCTTGCATATAAACTTGTTAAAACAAACTAGGAAATCATACAAAGGTTTAGATCAGGTTTGCTGATGTGTATAGACCTACTAATTTGCATATGCAAACGAACACCTTGTCATGTTGTTCAGGTATATACCAATACCGATATGTAAATCATACCATGACGACATGGGAGATAAGTTGACAATTTCGAGTCGAATGTTCCTTGCAATCCATTTACGTACTGTACTATTCTATAGTCTGTCCTCCAAAAAAGGCTACCGAGCCCATTAACGTCAAGCCGGAGTAACGCGACGATTCTCGGGTTCGGTTAAATATTCACTATTGGGTTTTATTCATTTTTGTATTTTCAAAACTTCCCTACTGTGGTCGTTGTCGTATTCCTTGAGCAGGCGCCATTAACTATTTAACTATTTAACGCTGTACGAGTTCTTTTCAAAATTGGTAGCTTTCATCTTGGATTTAATAATACAAAGACGAATAAGATCGTTCAAAATCCACTTCGAAGAAGTATACAATTGTAGGGGGAATCCTAGTTTTGGATTTTTAGAATATTTTTATTTTTCGGTATTTTGGTTTAGTAGACACAAACTTAGCCTGACATAGGCCAGGTAGCTTTTATTGGGAAACGTTTCCTTGGAGTGGTTTACGTGCATATCAAGTTAAAAGAGGTAAAGATTTCGGTGGAAGTCCTTCAGCGATTTGAAAAGCTATACAGTACTCCTTTTAGCCCGCTCTAACCCGGTGATGGACAAGTAAAGTCCGCTTCGCTCTATACAAAGACGAGGGGGCAAGGGGTCACTTTGGGGGGGGGGGGGGGTAGACATTTTCGTGAGGCGATGGACACGAATCTTGCATTAGTCTTACTCCACATAAAGTAAGTTTCTTCGAAGAGCAGCACTTTGCTGCGACGTTACTGATGTTTGGTGGGAGCTTAGTAGTGCAATTTTTCCACCCAGGCAAAATATGGACTCTAACCACCCCCCCGGATCCGAATCAAACCTCTCCTTTGCAACACCCCAAGATCTCGCCGAATCAAAGCATGTTTACCAGACCAAAACCCTTGTCGTCGCAATTAGAAAAGTTACTCAAGTCTCGCGCTCAGGCACCCCCCTGAACCCCAAAAACCCCTCCCACTCCATAACGAAGATAATAAACACAGCTTGATTGCATTCTTGTGATTCGTAACACAGTTCCCTCTTATGTGACTTCACTAAATGGGACCATAACACCTCCCCTTGCATTTCCGGGATTGGCATTCATGACTTGAACCCGGCAATTACTCCCTTTTACTTTCCCCATCACAGTTTCGCCATAAACTTGAGGATATACTGCAGGGGAGGAAGAAAACAAACGACTATTTATAAGGTTTGCTAAGCTGTTAAAAGCTATGGCCAAAGAGAGGGTAAGCAAGGCAAACTGTCAAACTATATCCATTCAGCCCGCGAATAAAATAAA
The DNA here is from genome assembly GCA_022832285.1 of Lepidurus apus apus. Taxonomy (NCBI): domain Eukaryota; kingdom Metazoa; phylum Arthropoda; class Branchiopoda; order Notostraca; family Triopsidae; genus Lepidurus; species Lepidurus apus. The sequence continues at coordinate 338,125 of JAGJRO010000089.1, forward strand.
ATTAAAAGAGAGAAAAGAAAGGGTCATTTCTTTTGGCCCAAGTTTGAAAGTTTTTGTGATTCTTCTTACTGGCGGAAGCGAGAGAGAGAGACTATACTTTATATGTTACACTGTGCGCCGAATAGCAGAACAGTTGGTCTAACGATCAGACATTAGAGCAAGTTTAGGAGCCTAAGAAGTGTGTCTGGCTGCTAAAAGCGAAAGACTACGAAAGGCTACGAGAGATTTAATAGGCTCACAAGATCAATGACTGGACAGACTTTCTTTCGAAACTCGGTGTAGACATATAACTTTCCCCGTAGTCGTCCTTTTAGGGCCGTAGCCAACCAAAAATTACATGTTGAAATTTTTGTGGATTCAAAATTACATTTCATTCTAAGAACAATGAACTTGTACTGAACTCGATGAACTTGTTCGAAGAACTTTTTTTCAGATTTTTCTGATCAACCGTTCAGGAGTTATTGAAAAAACAAACTTTGGGACGTGACGTCACAGAGGTGCTACGGCCGTGGCTTACGGAGCTTGTTACCAGAGTGGGACGTGACGTCACAGAGGTGCTACGGCGTGGCGTACGGAGCTTGTTACCAGGGTTATAGTTTACTTAACATGGTTAGTAGGTTAATATGTTTAAAGAAAGCTGGTCATGACGTCACAGAGGTGTTACGGCGTGGCATACGGAGCATGTTATCAGGGTTATCGTTTATATGGTTAGTATGTATAAACAAAGCTCTCGCGTAACGTGGATAGTGACACTTCCGTGACGTCAGACACCCACGTCATCCTATGTTGGGTAATTTAATTCTTTGACCGCTTGATTACTCCCTTATGATGGAAAGAAATATATCAATAGAAATTAAATGTTTTGCTCTATTTATTTTAAGACAAAACTTGTTTTTGTGGTGGCTATTGCTTTTTGAAATCCCTCAGTCCTTTTGAAATGTCTTCTTGCTTCAAACGATTGTGACTCTCTTGTCTGCATTGGTTTTGCCAGGGTAATAATAATTTGGACCGGAAGCTTATTAGGAGTGTGAGAGAAAACGCTTGTCGAAATGGATGAACAGGAGTGGCCCCACATGGGAATACAGTCTATAGTTACTACAAACCAAAAAAAGCGCTGGCTGTGGTTCACTTTCTTTCCTGGTCAAGACTTACAGTAGTGTAATGTTACTCCCTCAGATTTGGAGCAGTTTCAGACTACAAGTTGCGTTGTAGGAATGATTTCAAATTGCCTTTTTAAACTGGGAATAAAAAGACAAATGAAAAACTTTAAATCTAGCATTTATAACTTATGAAAGTCAAATTAAATTATCGAATTATTTAAATTCTGAAGGTGTTATTTTTGTAATCATTAGCTTGCTAATTAGAGCATACACCGATATGCATAATGATCCCATAGTACGTGACTAGAATTTAATTAAGAGTGACTCGGAACCATGGACGAAATCCACACTACAAAATTCCGGCATTTAATTTACATAGTAGACCCAGTTTAGAATAAACGCAGTAAAATCATGTTGCCAACTTTAATACTTTTAAATTTCAAAACCTCCTATATTTAATTTCGCACGCTTTGGAATAATTTATAAGGTTTCAAATACTTTCAAAGTATACTCAACCTAGCCAAAATTCTTTACTTTCGTCATTTTTCCCATCAATTATCATCCCGATTTCCAAGAAATCCAATAATAATTTAAATACCTTCCAAAAATCAGTATTTCACGGTTAATATACGCTTTTTTTTTACCAAACTCTAAACATTCATCCCCTACAGTATTTTACTAATTCCAATCCGTCAGAATAGTATTGCCCAACACGAGCTAGATCGTTTTCATGTTGTCAACTGCAGACTTCGGGCATTGCTCTACACAATCGAACTTTTTCCAACACGAAAAGTAAACTTTTTGTGTTTGTTTTTTAATTCAGGGGATAGACAAAAAAGAGAAGAATGACATTGGCGGAGTTCATTTTTTTTACGATGCTTCGCTGAAGGTTGGCATGGCATGCTGGAGCAAAGGATGTTGTTGAGTTGAACGGCATCCCCATAAAAGAAAAAAAGTCCAAGTCTATATCTACGGGGTCAGGGTGCAGAAATGTGTGAGCAAGGGGTGGCCCATTACTGCCAATCGACCCCGACCCCAGGTCGGCGACAACGACCAATTACACCGCTTTCAGATGCTGGGACACGTTAAAAGAACTTGGTGGGGGGAGCAAAGAACACCGAGCAGGGGGAAAAGAAAAATTTTAAAAAGAAAAGAAAGTTATCAGCCGTTCAAGTTTCTTGAATTCCTTCCAAGGATATGACTGCCTATATTACCTCCCAAATTAATTCAAGTTCACCTCCAGCAAGTTAAAAAAAAAGTGAAAAGAAAGTTGCCTTTTTTCTTATGGGTGTTTGAGGAAGAAAAAGTTTGGAAGTGTGTCGAGTATTAGGATAGCCTTTGCCTCGTCTGTCGTCTCGTCTGGGACGAAGAGGACTCATTCTCCTGTGCCGTATAGTCGGAGTAATCTTGGGTTATACTGAGGACGTCTATTTGCCATAAAAAGAGCTGTATGGCTGTGTGCTAAAGCCTCGAGCCAATAACCCAAGTAATGCCCTCTTTCGTTCCAAGCAACCCCCGAGTTGCACCTTCCCCTCCCCCGCACCTAGCGGGAGTTTTGGGTGTCCTGCACGAAGACGTCTTTGTCGTCGCGAGGAGGGTGAAGTAATTAGTCCCTCGTCGTCGTAGAGAAAAGCAATCCTTCTATATCCTTTCCGTTTTTTTTTTTTTTACCTCCCGTCCTTTAGCGCGCCCCTCCGCCCCTCGCCAAACTCTTTCCCGCGCGCGCGAAAGGGAACAAAAAACAAAACAAGTCTCCCTAGACGCTCCACTACACGGCGTCTTTTAGCAGTTATTGACAGTCTTATGGACCCATCAAAGCCAGGTTACGTCTCGCATACCTGAAAGAAAAAAAGGACACATCAGTCTCTATCTCTCTCGGTCGTTCTTCCGTGCTGGAGGGGGTGAAGGGCGGGGGGAGAACCCAGGTAGTCTTAAGTAGACCTAATGGCCCTTTAGGGCATTACTGCATTAATGTCCTTTAACATTTACGTGGGGTTGCTTTTTACTCCCCCTTCTTGCTTTATTTCTGCCTAAAACTTGGTGATTCTGGCAAAGGGCAAGAAAATCCCCAAAATAAAATAAAGAAAAAGTATTGGGAGTTTGGGTTCGCATTACACGGGATTATTGAAGGTGTATGGGAAAGTTTTACCTGGGCTTTACTGGGATCAAGACTATCATGGCTCTCATGGGCCGTTATTAGTACAGGCCTGGGTGCCAGAGCCACGCCTCTTATTGCTGCCAACGGATATGGTGTAGGGAACAAAATCCCCGAAGTAATCAAGTCGTACGACTCTAGATATAAAAACAAGTGCGTGTATTGCGTGTATACAGCACGGGGTTTTTGTATTCTATGTAGCTTAGAGAGACAAGAGTCCTAGAGTGATAAAGGGGACGCTAGAACAGAAAAAGACCAGAGAAAAAGAAAAGTTACATTGTTAGAGACGTGTATAAACTCACCCCTCAATGGAAGCTTCTAGTCGCCCCTGGAATGAATGGCTCCTGGTATATTGTTACATACATATATCATAGACTGCTGATGTCTTTATTTATCCAGGAACGAGGCCATAAAGCAGGGAGGTTTTTCTTTTATTTTTAGTTTTAAGGATTTATAGCAGGGGTGAAACCAGGAGGACTGCACGCAAATTAGGTTACTGGTTTTCCATTACGTCACCAGATCCATTTGCTTTCACGGCTTTCGAAGCTGGCCCGTATAGCTTTATGGCTTTCCGCAAGCTTCTGTACCTCGATGGCAAGGGGAGCGCAGAAATGTTCTATGAGAAAATTCTAGGATTTTTTTTTAAACTTTAAAAACGACTATTGACAGTAATGTAGGTGATGCGAACACATTAAGGCTCCCGTGTAACGTAGCTTATTGATGCGAAACAGCCACAGATGGCACTGATGTTTGTTATTTTTTTGCCAACAGGTTCTCCACTTTCGGAACTCGGAGATCGAAATGACACTAGTGTGTATTATTGCTGCAAAACGTTCTCCGGAAGCCGAATGACAAACGGGTGTCACTCGAGTTGAAAATTGGTAGTTGGATTGGAAATGCATTAGGTTAGGATAGGTTAGCTTAGATTAACAATTATCATCAACTTTCGTTGATGAGAATCGCTAAAACTTGCACTTTCCTTCACTTCACTAGCTGAAAAAAGAAAAATTCATTGTTCAAGAGTGACACATTAGTGTCATTTTTGACTCCAAGATACATTAAATACGTGTGGAACTAAATCCGGAGAACGTGTTGTTTTTTGTCGAAGCCTTGCTTTTTTTTTTATTGAAACCGGTGTGAGCAGAGCTCGTTATCGCTTCTGTATTGAATAATTTCACGTATTGGCCAGATTTTGGGCAATGTTAAAACAGAGAATATAACCTTGTGTAAGAACGTAAACAAAGAAATAGATAACTGCTGGCAAAGTTTATACGCTTGTTTTGATTATGGAAAGTACCACTTGTTACCAGAATTTGCTGTAGCAGGCTTGCAGCACAATATCCCAAATCAAGTCGTCGAACTTTCGGAACAAGATTTCTCGAAAACGGTTGTCAGATTTAAAAGCAATCTTAAACAAACGCGTTCTTTTTTAGCAGCTAGTGCACAACCAAAGGGCAGATTTTTAGGCAACGTCTTTCACATAGTGGCAAACTTTATTGGCAAATTTATAATTTATTACTTAACGAAAAGTAACGTGCTTTGGTTGTGCACTGCCTGGTAGCAAGCTCAAGATTACTGTCAGCGATTTTTTTCATGAAATGTACTGGTATTCTCAAAATGTTGTTCCGAAATTCCCCATTGAACCGCCTATACCGAGCTAAGGTATACAGAAGCCTTCATAAAAATTAAATATTAACTAGAAAAATTAACGTAAAAAAGCGTTAAATACAAAATAGCTAAGGTATACTTGAGCCTTAACACTTATACAAATCTTGTGCCGCCACCTCGCGGAAGATAGTGTGTAACAAGCGGTATCAATCTGTACAGAAGCTTTACGCTCGAAATAGTTGTATGGCATGAAATAGTTGTATGGCATTCGAAAAAGGAGGAACAGTATTTTAATCCAATGAAAAGGAGCAAAAAAACAGGTTAAGAAAGTCAAAGCTGAGCCAAATCGCTGGCCCAACGGAAGGCGTAGTTATTAACAAGCCAGGATTCCAGATTTTTCTGTTTTTTTTGGTGCAAAATTTCACTCTCTGGAGAGAATTTTTTTCTTTTTCTTGGCGGAAATTTTCGGGAAGGGGGATGTGCCCCGTGTTCGCAATGATGAGAATGAATGGGGCAGCGACAGCAACAGCCCCCAGGAACCGAAGACACACGACATTGCAAGGTTTTCCTGTAGCTCTCAGACCTGGCAAGATAAGTTAGTCTAACTGGAAATGTAATTACGCAGACGTGATTACCGGAGCGAAAAGACCGTTTGTTGTTTTTTGGCGTGCTTGCCTTCACCTCTGCAGCAGGGTGAACAAAATTTTGTTGACGGTAAGCCAGATTTGATCAATGTTTGCACCTACATGGATCAACAATCTGCACAGCAAGTTTGTCAAGTAGACCTTTTAAAATTTTGGTATTCAACCTTTTCTTCTCAATTCCTCCTCCCAATATAATGGAAATAAATGGTTCTATTTTGTTTTTGGAGAGGCTAGTTAGGGTAGATAACCTGATTTGAGGATAAATAAGCAGTTTATGCGGATGTTTTTCGCTCAAACATTTATGTAAAGCTATTGGTATACTCGACTCCTTAAGCATCCAGAGCGCGTTTGCCATGGGAGGAATGGGGAATGACAGCACCTTCAGCAGCCAGCAACTCGTTGATTGAGTTAAAGCTTGTCAGACAGACTCTCGCTCTTTCTCTCTTTCTGCTGATTGGGTTAGGCTCTTCCCCTCAGCAAATCCCGCCATACAGCAGAACTTGAGCGGAGAGCAAGAGTAACACACTTGCAAGGTCCAAATACACCGTGGAGATGCCTCTTAGGAAAAAACCTTTCGATAACCTTAGCAAAATCACTGTCACCACCAGTAACACGAGGACATCCTGCAAAGATGCTGCTGGACATAACTCAATATTGCCTTTACCATTTTCAGAGGACGAAATCTTTTTCTTGGCATTTTTTCCGAACTTTTTAGTCTGATTCCTTCGCGCGCTAGTTTGAATAATGCTGTACAAAGCCCAATAAGGACCAAATTGGGTTTGCTTTTACGCACCACTGGCTGGCTTACAAACTCCGGTCCGCGTCAAATGAACGAATTCACCCCCTCCCTTTAAAAAAAAAAAAAAAAAAAAAATTAATAGGAAGAAAAAAGGTACAGGGTGGGAATTCCGTTTTTCACCCTCCAAAAGCCCTGAACTCGATCATCATTCTGGGTGGTAGCAAATCTACAAGAACTTTCCACCCTCCACCCGCCCCCCATACCCTTCTGGAGGGAGAGCCCAATCATCCAAATCCTTTGGGTCAGCACCAGACCAGGCCAAAGCTAAGGGAGATGACATATATGCTAATTTGAGGTGTGACTTGGTTCCCCAAAATCAACGAAAATCTGTAGCCTTCCTATATTACTTTCCCCTTTACTTATGGTTCCGTTTAATAATAACCAAACAATTATTTTAGGCTACTATTCTTGTGTATCCTTCTCGGAAATTTTATCTATAAATACACTCTATATAGGTTGTCTAAAGAAAAAGCTAATTGGACGTGAAGAACGGTTTTAAAGACTTTTTGAAAAGTTTTTTTAAAATAAAATCCGAATCTTTGAAAAAGTTGCATGAATTATATAGCATTTTACTGTCTTTAATGATCTAAAAGTTCCAATAATATTTCATCTCAAGTGACTCCTTATACTAAAGAACAGATTTATCATTTTTCTGTAAAAAAAAAAGACATTCTTTTCTTTTAAGCTACTACATCTTTGCGTGGTCCCGTTCCAATTTTAAAATACGCTGAGAAAAAAATAAATTTTAAAAGAAACATTAAGAAAATATGAGTAAATATTTGCTAAAATATCCATTATATTTATAAATATACAGTCGAACTCGCTTAACAGCATGGACCCGGGCGCGACCTCCGACTTGCCGTTAAGCGGGCATTGTCATTATCCGAGGTGACTTATTTTTAACAACAAAAGTATCAACTAAGCAAAAAAAAAATGTATTTATAATCCTAAACTTATATTAAGTGTCATAAAAATAGTGTATATAAAAGGAATTGCAAGAATAATTAACGGAAAACGGAAAACTTTTGCGCAATCGAGACTTGGCTTTCATTTACTTCCAAAAGTGACAGCACTTCAACACGCTGGGCTAAGAGTTAAAGT